>JAOTRH010000016.1:2040696-2083867 GCA_034768845.1 Heliamphora exappendiculata | reverse complement strand
ATTATTTTTTATTTTGTATAAAAAAAATTTAACAAGTAAAGTTCACCCGTATAAAAGTTATAACGCGCAAAGTTATTTTAAAACAAAAATATCTTAGAGTAAATAAATTTATTTGTAATTTTTTAAAATATGTATAAAGAACATAAATAAATTTATTTATTTATTTTATTAAAAACACATGTAAAGAATACAGATAAATTTATTTCTTTTATTAAAAATACATATAAAGAACACAGATAAATTTATTAATTTTTTTTAAAACATGTATAAAGAATACAGATAAATTTATTTATTTATTTATTAAAAATACGTGTAAAGAATATAAATAAATTTATCTGTCTTTTATTGAAAGTATATGTAAAAAATATAGATAAATTTATATATTTTTATTATCTATATTGATATGTAAACAGATAAATTTATCTATTTGTTATACAAAATAGCTAAATTTATCTATTTACAGAGTATTTTTTAAAAAAATTACGTAATTAAATTGAACGCGTTAAAATTTTTGTTATTAAATCATGCGCGATAAAATTTATTTTTTAAAACATTTAACTGAAAATTAAAAAAAAAGAGTGATGCTCCCTTTTCCAAAACATTTGACCCAAAAAAAATTACCGAATGCTGAAAGAATTCTTGGATTAGGTTTTGAAGTAATAAACTGAGAGTGGAAGTTTAGCTTTTTTTACTTTTCTTTTTGTAGAGACAATTTTTTCATACCCTCCAAAATTAAAAAATTAATGTCCAATCTAAAAAAATTTGTCATATTATTTTCTTTAATTTTGTTACTTATTTTAGAAAAAAGTCACCTTAAAACTTTTATAGGAGTTTTTTTTGTCTTTAGTAATTTTTTTAAACTTTAATTAAAATAATTATACTTTTACATTTTTTTTATTATGAAAAAACAAAAAAAATTAAAAATTAGACCAATCAAAAAAACAAAGAAGATTAGAAAAAAAGAAAAAAAAAGTTTATTAACTTTTAAATTATTTTTTTAAAACTCATTCATTGGATAAAAAATTAGCTTTTTAGGTTTTTTTTGGTTCAAATTAGATAGTTTTCCTCTTTTATGAATTAAATGTATGAATTTTTTTTTATATATCATAGTATGAGAACATTTTTATACACACACATATTATTAGAAATTTTTCATATATCACAAAATGAGAATATTCTTATACACACGCATGCTATAAGAACACTTATAATATATTACAAGATAAAAATATTCTTATATACACAAATGATTTGAAATTTTTTTTATACATCACAAGATGAGAATATTCTCATACACACATATATTAAAATGAAGATAAAACTTAAAAAAAATTATACACGATAATTTTTTCATTCCTTCCATCATGATTTGAAAAATATCTCATAATATTAAAAAAAAATTACACCAAAAATTCTCATTCATAAGTTTATCATTTCATAAAAAACTAATAATAACAAAATTAATAAAAATAAGTATGAGAAGTTTCTCATACTTGAAAAAATTCTTATTTTTTAAGAAGTTGCACATTTTATTTAAAATTAAAAATAAAAAAAATAAAAAAAATTAGTATGAGAAGTTACAATACTTGAAATAGTTCCCATTTTTTATAAGTTACTTATTTTATTTAAAACTAAAATTTAAAAAATAAAAAAAATAAAAAAAATGAGTATGAGAAATTTCTCATACTTGAAATAGTTCACATATTTTTATAAGTTACTCATTTCACTTAAAACTAATAATGAAAATTTTAAAAAAAAAGTATGAAAAGTTTCTCATACTTGAAACAGTTATCATATTTTTATAAATTGCTCATTATATTTAAAATTAAGAATAAAAAATTAAAAAAAATAAGTATGAGAAATTTTTTATACTTAAAATAGTTATTATTTTTAATAAGTTGCTTATTTTATTTAAAATTAAAAATTAAAAATTAAAAAAAATAGGTACGAGACGTTTTTCATACTTGAAAGAGTTCTTATTTTTACAAGTTCTTCATTTCATTTTAAACTAATAATAAAAAATTTTAAAAAAATAACTAAGTATGAGCTCATACATGAAATAGTTCTTATTTTTTTATAAATTTCTCATTTTATTTAAAATTAAGAACGAAAGAAATAAAAAAAATAAGTATAAAAAATTTCTTATACTTGAAATAGTTCTCGTTTTTTAATAAGTTGTTCATTTCATTTAAAATTAAGAATAAAAAAATTAAAAAAAATAAGTATGAAATTTTTTTTCATACTTGAAATGATTGACATTTTTTACAAGTTACTTATTTCATTTTAAATTAATAATTAAAAAATTAAAAAAAATAAGTATGAGAAATTTCTCATATTTGAAATATTTTTATTTTTTATTAGTTACCCATTTCATTTAAAATTAAAAATGAATTTTTTTAAAACAATAAGTAAGAGAAATTTATTATACTTGAAATAGTTCTCATTTTTTTATAAATTGCCCAATCTATTTAAAACTAAGAATAAAAAATTTTAAAAAATTAAGTATAAGAAGTTTCTCATACTTGAAATAGTTCATATTTTTTTACAAATTGCACATTTTATTTAAAGCTAATGTGAAAAAATTTTAAAAAATAAGTATTAGAAGTTTCTCATATTTGAAATAGTTCTTATTTTTTTTATAAGTTACTCATTTTATTTAAAATTAAGAATAAAAAATTAAAATTAATAAGTATGAGAAAATTTTTATACTTGAAATACTAAGAATATTCTAATATACATAACGACTATATTCTTGGCTATTTTTTTCTAGACCCTAGTTGTAATTCTTGACTAACTTGTTCTTCTTTTTAAAGCATCGATTCACTGAAGCGCCGGGCAAAACTATTCTTATCAAACTGGAACAGGAAAGAGAGAGAAAGTAAAATTTGTGTATGAGAAATTTAAGTTATTTATTTTATTTTAAATTAAGAATAACAACATTAAAAAAATTATATGTATGAGATGTTTCTCATATTATATATGAGAAGTTTAGAAAATTTCTAATTTAAAAATTTCTTATTTAATTTAAAATTAGAAATGACAAAATTAAGAAAAATATGTATGAGAAGTTTGTGAAATTTCTCATACTTGAAATAGTTCACATATTTTTATAAGTTACTCATTTCATTTAAAATTAATAATAAAATTTTTTTTAAAAAAAATATAAAAAGTTTCTCATACTTGAAATAGTTCTCATTTTTCTATAAATTGTTCATTTTATTTAAAATTAATAATAAAAAAATTTAAAAAAAATAAGTATGAGAAATTTATCATACTTAAAAGAGTTATTATTTTTAATAAGTTGTTTATTTTATTTAAAATTAAAAATTAAAAATTAAAAAAAATAAGTACGAGACGTTTTTCATACTTGAAAAAGTTCTTATTTTTACAAGTTCTTCATTTTATTTTAAACTAATAATAAAAAAATGAAAAAAAAATAACTAAATATGAGAAGTTTCTCATAAATGAACTAATTCTTTTTTTTTATATAAATTTCTCATTTTATTTAAAATTAAAAATAAAAGAAATAAAAAAAATAAGTATGAAAAATTTCTTATACTTGAAATAGTTCTCGTTTTTTAATTAGTTGCTCATTTCATTTAAAATTAAAAATAAAAAAATTAAAAAAAATAAGTATGAGAAATTTTTTCATACTTGAAATGATTGACATTTTTTACAAGTTGCTTATTTTATTTTAAACTAATAATTAAAAATTAAGAAAAATAAGTATGAGAAATTTCTCATATTTAAAATAATTTTTATTTTTTATTAGTTACCTATTTCATTTAAAATTAAGAATGAATTTTTTTTTAAAAATAAGTAAGAGAAATTTCTCATACTTGAAATAGTTCTCATTTTTTTATAAATTGCGCAATCTACTTAAAACTAAGAATAAAAAAATTTAAAAAATTAAATATAAGAAGTTTCTCATACTTGAAATAGTTCACATTTTTTTACAAATTGCACATTTTATTTAAAGCTAATGTGAAAAATTTTAAAAAAATAAGTATTAAAAGTTTCTAATATTTGAAATAGTTCTTATTTTTTTGTATAAGTTATTCATTTTATTTAAAATTAAAAATAAATAAATTAAAATTAATAAGTATGAGAAAATTTTCATACTTGAAATACTAAGAATATTCTCATATAACTATATTCTTGGCTATATTTTCCGGACCCTAGTTGTAATTCTTGACCAACTTGTTTTTCTTTTTAAAGCATCGATTCACTAAAGCACCGGACAAGACTATTCTTACCAAACTGGAACATGAGAGAGAGAGAGAGAGAGAGAGAGAGTAAAATTTGTGTATGAGAAATTTAAGTTGTTTATTTCATTTCAAATTAAGAATAACAACATTAAAAAAATTATATGTATGAGATGTTTCTCATATTATGTATGAGAAGTTTCTCATATATAAAATTAGAAATAACAAAATTAAGAAAAATATGTATGAGAAGTTTGAAAAATTTCTCATTCATAAATTGCTCATTTAATTTGAAAATAAGAATCACAAATTTTAAAAAATATGTATGAAAAATTTCTCACATTAGATTTGGAAAATAGTTATTATGTTTTTAAAAAAAAATAGTTTTTTCATATTAATTAGTATAATTATATTAAATTAAATTTTAAATTATATATCATTTTATTAGATAATAATAAAACAAAATTATTGATGTAATAAATTTTTTTCGACACATGAGTTCTCGTTGCAAAATATTTTACTCATTTTTCAATGTATTTTAAAAATTGTTTGATATTTTTTTTTCAATAATATTTTTTAGTACACATTCATTTTATACGAAAATGCTAAAAAGCTAAAAGCCTTTCGATTCTCAAATGACTCTTTTTTAAAAACTTTAAATCAAAAGACAAAACTTAACTTTAAACTCTTTACCAAACAAAATCTTAATAATATAATTTATTTTTATTTTTTCTCCTTAAAAAACTAGAACAAAATAGAAAATTAGTGGGGGATCAACTTTAAAATCTATCCGCACAATTTGAGTTTATATCTTTATGATTAGTGATATGCTTGGGACCTTTAGTATTATTATTTTTATATATTTTTATGATCGAAATTATCTATTATATACTATTTATCAAGTAAATTATTCGTGTAAAAAAATTTATATTAATCATAGGTAGTTCTATGAGTAGATTACATTTGTTAAAAATTAAATGAAAAGTACATATAATCTTATAAAAATAATGATAAATAATATAATTAGATTATATAATTATAAATATTCAATAAATTTAATTTTTTATATAAATAATAAAATTAATAAATAATATAAAATAAACGATTCAAATTATAAAAATATATTAAAAAATAAATGATTCAATAGAGCACAATATGCTTCATGTTTCAACCCTTTATTTGATAATTTTTCACATCAATTGCTGCATTCGGTCATTTTATTATTTTCGGGACCAATAGTGTTTTCGGAAAAAAAAAAAAAAAAAAAGAAGAACAAGAAGATAGAACTCATTCCGTTCTTCGTCAACTACTCATTTTTTAGAATGTCTCTAAGCAACTCCAATGTATCTTTAAATATTTGTTTTAGAGCATTTTCAATCTAATATTTTATTTAAGAGAATTAAAATAATATTTTTTATTTAAAAGTTGATTACAGAAAACTATACTCTTCTTGTTAACTCCAACCACGTTACTTTATTTTCATTCTTATTTTTTTCAATATCTCTCATTTTTTTTCAAAACTCAAATATGCAAATAAATTTTTTTTTGATTTTATTAAAATATATTCAACAATGATCTCTTTTTAAAAATATTATAAATATATTTCTAATAATGCAAAACTTATTAAAAATAAATATTTAACTCATTTAATGAATTAAATATTCATTCTCTATAATTATAAAATAATTCTCTATAATTTTTTTAGCACTCTAAATATAGAATATCAATTTGGCATTCTTTAAATTAGATAATGGGTTAGAGAGTATTTTGACTCTAAAATAGGGTTATAGAACATGAGTTGGAGTTGCTCTTAGTAAAAATTCAATCCAACACATTTATTCTCTAAAACTTTTTCTATTTTAGAGAATTGTGATTTTGTTTTCTATATTTAGAGTGTTAAGATTTTATAGAGAATGGTTCTCTACAAATAAAGAATGGCACTTTATTCATTAAATGAGTAAAACATCTTATTTGTATATTTATTTTTTTTATAAATTTGTTGTTAATAAAAAGATATTTACAATACCTTTAAAAAGATATCACCATTGAATATATTTTAATAAATTAAAAATAATAATTTTCATTTTAAAAAGAAAAGAGAAACTATTTGAGTATTAGAGAAAAATGAATGATGGTTTTGAAAAATAGATAATATAAAGTAACATAGTTAGAGTTGGCATGAATAGTATGATTCTCCATAATCACATATCAAATAAAAAATATTATATTAATTTTTGAAAATAGAGTATTCGGTTGGAGATGCTTTCAAACTTAGGAGCCCATTTGGCAACTTTAATTTTTTGGTTTTTAAACTAAAAGAGAAAAAAACTAATATAATTCGTTTGGCAAAAAAAACTAAAAAAATCAAATCAAATTACTAAATTCTATAATATTTTATTCAAATTTTAAGCACTTTTAAAATAAAATATTACATCTCATTCATAATTTATGTACTATTACTACTAACTATGAATAATTATTAATATTAAATATATAAAAGAATAAAATTGTCCAATTTGAACAAAAGATAAAAAGCCTAACTTTTTACCCAAATAACAAATTTAAAAAAAATTAGCTTAAAAGCCAACCCAACCTAATTCTCTATTTAAAATTATCAAAATAATAATTTTTTTTTAATTTAAAAAATAATTATAGGGAACTATTATATTCATGCCAACTCCAATTTATTTTTTTTAACAGCAGTGTGGTGAAGTTGCTTTAACCGGAAGTGAAGGGTAATATAAGGAAAAATTATTGAAGAAAAGGTGAAGATCAAAGATGGATGGTGGCCTCCAAAAGGCAAAAGCTTAGGACAAAAGATCTAATGCTAGATTTTATGTTGGGTGGAAGAGTTATATCTCTTTAGTGAATTGGAAGACAAATCATCATTATTATTTTTTTCATTTTTTTTCTTTTTTTATTTGAAATTAAAATTGATGTTAAGATAGTTTTAAAAATGGCAATTTGGGTTAGCATCTCCCTTGCTTCAAAAGCAAGAAATTTAGTGCATCTTTATTTTTGGGGGTATGGTATGTATTTATGAGATTTTGTAATAAATATTATAAATTTTGTGACTAAAATTATGAAATATTTAAAATGTCGAATCAAAAGATGTGAGTTATGAATTATATGATTCATTTGTTCAGAATTCTTATAGTTAAATTTATGAATTTGTGTAGTTGATTTACGAATTTGTATATTTTTTTTAATTATGAATTTGTGTGGTTTATTTATGAATTTATGTGATAACTTTTTATTAATTATTTACCATACAACTAAAAGTAAAGTATGTAATGACGCTTAATTAACCCTATTTTAAAATAAATTTTTTTTGTACACAAATAACCAATTACAGAAATTATATAAAGTTGATTCTGGTCATCTATTTATATTGAAACTAATAATAGAAATAAATAATTAAAATTTAATTTATGTGATTAATTAGTTCTCAGTTTACCTAATATTACTGAATTCAAAAGACATTTCAAACATCTTTCCTCCAATCTTCAACCATTTTAATAAAAAACCACGTTAAAGAGACTTTTGAGCTGTTGCATTCCTTGTTTCATTATATATAAATCTAGCTTTTAATAAATTAAGGCAATTCGTACATAATGATGTAGCCGTGGCACTTTTCTAAAATCTTTTTTTCAGTTTACTATGTGTACGGATTTGAAAATAAATTTAAATATATCATTATCACATGAGACCCACCTCTTTACGAGCGGGTCTACATCTGTGTTCAATATTTATGTATTTAAATTTTTTTTATTGTGATCATACTAAGTGGGATTCATTGGGCGTTGATTAATAAATTAATAAAGAATAAAAAATTTCCAAATTAATATAATAAGAGAGCTCAATTTTTAAAAAATATAGTACGTGTCAAAGTCATTGCTCGACATTTACAAAGAAAATGTTAATCAACGGTTTATCGACCGGTAAATAATGTATAGAAATTATCATAAAATATGTTAATATCTATAAAAATAATATATTTCACTTTTGAAAAATAAATTGATATTACTTCCAAGGTTGAAAAAAAATAACCTTGGTAATTAGTCTAAAAAATAGTTTTTTATTATCTTAATCTTAATTTGTTTGGCAATTTGATTTTAAACTAATTTTTTTATTTTAAATCACTTTAAGTTAAATAGTTTAAAAGTTTGTTTGGTTAAAAAATATATTACTTTTAAACTCTTTAAAAAGTCAATATATGGTAAATGTAAATCTTCTCATATGTCCTTCTATCTTAAATGATATATTCTCGTCTAATTCATCCCCGAATGAAGTGAGACATCTTCAGTGCTGAATGTTTGGTTTTTTTTTTTTTACAAAAAATCAAAAATACTTAATTAAAAATAAAAATATGTCACCAATAACCATAAAAATAATAAATTTTGTTGTACAATAATTTTTATAACAGCCGTTCTTATATACTTTGAACTATTGAAAATGCTTCCATAAATTAATTGAGTTGTTGAATAGGCGTGCGCTAAGGTATGATTGTTTGGTTGAAATTTATTTAATTTTATAAGTAGAAGGATAAAATTAAAAATTATTATGAAAAAAGCAGAAAAAACCTAAAAGAAAATAGGCTAAAAGTTGAGTGTTGAAAAATAAAAATTTTTGATTTTTGTAGCTTTGAGCCAAATGCCAAAAAGCCAGCTTTAAGTCGGCTTAAAGCCAGTAGCCAAACGAGTACAATAAATTGACTTTTTAACTACTTTTTTATATTATTAAAAAAAACTACTTTCTTTATATATTATTAATTAGTTAAAGAGTTATTTTTTATTTTTTATTTAAACTATTATTTTTTTATATTATTAATTATAACGATTATATATATAGTTAAAATTAATAGTAAATAAATTATTGAGTAAGAATATTATTGTCTTTTGGAATTAGAGAGATGTCTTAGGAAATTATGTTTTTTATTTGACATTTTTATTTTTTATTTTATTTTATTTTTTTTGGGCTAAACAGACAAAGTTTAGTTTTGACTGTTTAGCTAAGAAAATTAAAAAGCTTAGTTACTTTAAGCCAAATAAAAAAAATTATTTGGTAAATTTTAGGAGAAACTTAAATGCTAAAAGTTTATTTGGCTTAAAGTAAGTTTAAGCTAAAAAATAATAAGGCAAAACCTATGAAACTTGTTTTTGCATTTTTTCTTATTAACTTAAAATACTTATGCATATTAAATATGAAACTTGTTTAATAGATCTCGAAGAGTAAGTTTTAAAAATATATTTTTTATTAAAAATAAATGTGTATAATGAAAATTATGATATTTTAAAAAATATACATAATTATTTTAGGTTAATAAAAAAATGCAAAAAAGTTAAAAATTAATAAGTAAAAAAAATTAATATGTAAAAAGAAAAAAGCTGAAATTACCAAACAAAAAGAAAATAACTTTCTGCGTATTAAGTAAAAAAAAATTAAGGCAAGAAGCAAACGAAGTCTAATACTTAGGCCCTAATGGGCAATTTGGCTTTTTTGGGCTAAAAACGTAAAAAGTTAACCTTGCTCGTTTAGCAAAAAAAATAAAAAAGATAAAAAGTTAAAATTGTTAACATTGTTGTTATTCATAATTTATTTACGATCACTACCAACTAAATAAAATTGTTAATATCAAATAAATAAAAGAGTAAAATTATTAACTTTGAACAAAAAATAAAAAAACTAGCATTTTACCCAAACAAACAACTTTTAAAAAGTTAACTTAAAAGTTAAGTTATCACACAATTTACTTTGAGTTCAATTTAATTTTTTTGCTAAAAATAAATTAAAAATTAAAAATTTTAATTTTTAAGCTAGTTACCAATCGGGGCATTAAAATCTCAACGAAATGGAGCCTAACAAAACAATATTATGGCCATGTTTGGTTTAAATGTCAACAATTTTGCTTAATTTTGTCTTTTTTAAAATTTTTTTATCTTTTAATTAAATTTTTTTTGAATTGTTTCGATGAAATAAACCTAAAAATTAAAAAAAATTAATTAAAAAATAAAAAAAAGTTTACTAAAGACAAAAATAAGTAACATAAAATTTGTCTTATTAGCTTATTTTAGTTTTTTTTTTCTGATTTTTTAAATTTTTTTATCGAAGAATTTTTTTTTTTTGGCTGTCTCAAGGAGTAAAGCCAAAAAGTGTAATTATTTAACTTAAATGGTAAATACAAATCTAATTGCTTATTCATTGATAAATACAGGGGAAATTCATTCATTTGTTTCCAAGAGAGAAAAATATGGTGAACTTTTGGATTATTTGTAAATGGCTTGAGAAAATTGTATTATAACTGCATATATAAAGCTCGTTTGATTCTTGATTAAAGTCGAATCTTTTTTAATTATAAAAAAATTTAATTGTTAGACTATAATTATTTTTTTGAGAGTGTTTGTTTTATTTAAATTTTTAATTTTTAACCTCTAGTTCACCAAAGAAGTTACGAATATTCAAACAAGTCTCTTTGTAGCTTTTTTGCTTATAACTTATGAATTTAAATTAACAAATACAAATTTTACTATTTAAAATCATACATTTATAATTTTACCGAACATTTATAACTTTTGTTTAAAGTTATAATCATTTCTTTTTAATTATAATATATAAATTCAAAAGTTTCATCAATACCAACTTTCTCTTTGTATGGTGACTTAAAACTATTTTTTAATCAAATTAACAAACATTTACGTACTTGGTTTAAAATAAAAAAATAATTTTAATTAAGACAAGTAACCAAACATGGTCAAACTAAACCATGTCATGCATGCATATGTTTATCTCTATATCCCATAGATGATCTCATGCAACAATTGTCAAATCAATTACTAAAAAGATTTAGCAATAATCCAATTAAATAATTGTGAAAGCTGAATTCAAAGAGCAATTATGCTATATCTTTTTCCGGTATTATTCCAAATTAATTTGGGTAACATATTTGTGTGAGTTTCATCACATTTGATATGAGACCTACATAAATGTATAGTGTACCTTGATTTAAAATAATACAGGAAAGGATAAGAAATAATATTTTCTATTCAAAACATATTCTTATCCATAAGCATCTGTGTCACAAAACCAGTTTTAGAATTAATAAAAAGTCTTCCTGTTTGTCTTTCAATTCTTAAGGAAGAGTGACTTCTAAGAAAAACATCACTGAGAGGACCCCCAAATCATAACAGTTTGATATACCAATTAAATTAAGTTAATTAATAACATCATTATTACATTATATACCAAACTGCATGCTTTACAGAAAAATTTAATGTCAGCAGGCTTGAACTATAGGAAGAAAAGGCTATCCCTATGGTCAAAAGTGTTATAGGCTCAAAATGGCCTACCTACAGATTATATATATATATATGTATAATATCTATTGATGATGTTTGGTATTACTGAAATTAATAACTTATAAATTATAACTTGTAATAAATATTGTAAGTGTTTGATAAAAAATTTTAACTTTTAGCTAAAATAGAAAAAAAAATGTAATTATAATATGTAACAAAAGTTGTAAATGCTTGATAAAATTTATAATTTATAACTAAAATTACTAGTAAAAAGTTAAAAATTACTACCAGTAGCTTTGCGAAACACCTTCATTATACAATTTAGCAAAAGTGAAGGGATTTAAACAAACCTGAGTCTTAAAGCAATTCTCGTTTCTCTCTCTTATCCGTGAATGTAGGCAACTGGTGCCAAGCCACGCATATTATTGCGTTATTTTCTCTTTAATGTGTGCATAATTGTGGTTCCAGTTGCATTGGGAGATCAGAGTCAATAATTGACAATTTAAAGCTGTAGTGGGTAATTGAAATAATGTATAATTTTAATCTAATTCCATATAAATTAAAAATGTTTTTATTTACACACAAGGAAGAAAAAAAATTAAAGGCAGAATTTTTGAAAATACGGTAGAGCCGAGCAATGTGTTAGAGCGGCGGCGCAACATTGTGTTGAAGAACAATAAATTACAGCACTGATAGTTGACTTGATTTGCTCCTGTGGTTGTTTTCTTGCAAGATTGAATGACTTAACTTTTTACATTTTTATCAAATGCGTTCTTAAGATTCTTAAAATAATTAAAAATTTGTTTTAAGAAATTATTTTTTTATTTATTACTTCAATCATGTTCTTTATTTTAGAGTGCTATGGCCACTTAAAAATATTAAAAAAATACAATTGAGAAATTAATAGAAACTAGAAATAATTGATTATTATTTAATTAATACAATTAGAATTTAGAAAATAAGTTCTTTAAATTTTCTAAAAATTAATTTGTCTTAAAAAAAATACTTTATAAGTATTTTGAATACTCCTCAAATTTCTAAGGAGTTCTCCACAAATTGAGAGCCATTTGAACACTTTTCGAATTGGAGAGCACAATAGTGAGCATATTAGAGTGCAAAATTTAGGACATCTTTCTTTAGAATAGCTAAGGAGCAAGGTTGGCAACTACCATTAGAAATGTTCTTAGACTTGCTGAGGCATGATTAAGGTTGGGGTTTTTGAGGTAACTCTTGAGCCTGAAATTAGTAGTTCGAATTTTTTTTTATATTGGCTCATATATATATATATATAGAGAGAGAGAGAGAGAGAGAGAGAGAGAGAGAAATAATTTAAAGAGAAAGTGTATCTAAAAAATTTTCAGCTCTACAAATTTATCGGTGCGGTCATAATTTTCAAATTTTGAGTGGTTCAACGAGATTGGACAGATTCGAGTTAAATCGAGTTTGATTAGGAGCGATTGTGTTTGATTGCAGGTGATCTGGGATGATTAGAAACAATCTGGTTCAACTAATGGCGAAAGACTAATCATCAATGATGCAACTAGAATTTTAGTTGCAGTTGGAGACAAATTAAATGGTGATTTTCTGATTCGACAGATGATTGGCAATCAATATACATCGACGAATAGGTGGAACGACGACGGACACCTTGATAAATAGGTGTCGGACATCTCAGTGTAGAGGTGTAGGCTATGCAACTTTTAGTGTGTTAAATTGACGACGACGGTAGAATCGACATCGACAATAGTTATTCTTTAGGGTGATTTGTAGAATTAAAGACAATGTAGAGATTGCTGGTTGTGTGTCGTATATTTTGTGAACCCATATAATTAAGGTTTTATAATTATACGGGGGTTAGAATTTTAGATTTTGCCTAGATATTATGTAGAGAGTTGAATCAAATGAGTAAAGACGTCGGAAGAAAAAAAAAACACCGAGGACACCGGGGTAACTTTTAAGCAAAAAAATAGTATTTGTTTCAAGGTTCAGATTATGGGTGTCGGGTTTTGGCCTTTTAAGGTATTTTTAATCTCATGATTATATATTTTTTAATTATGTGAGATTATTTCTCTTATTCATGAACGTAGACAGATTATGTCGTATCACGTATATCATTATATATATTTTTTTAGTATGTGTATGATTGAGTTTTCAATTGAGTGATTTGGTGCTGGGTTTTTCCGGCAGTTTGCACCCCAAACACTGTATAACTTATGGTACTAATTAAGTACTAGAATTAAAATTGAACAATATAATTAAAATCTCTTAATTAATTGGTCCTGATAACTAACAATTTTTGCGAATCTTTCTCTTCATTGCGATTGCAGTACTGTACTCCATCTCTGGTTGGTGAGGTGGGAGAACTTAATTAGAACAATTATGAGAGCAATGGCATGGTGGGGGAGAGCACCACTTACCCTATTACCTATTAATGGGAATGGGAGTAATTATTCGGTGCTCTCCAAATATCACGTAACAAGTTTACGTGTTACTCTTACTTAATATGGTAGTAATAAATTTTATAGTTAGAATACAATAACTTATTTTTATTATGTGATTAGAAAATAAAAAAATAAAAAATTGTGTCATTTTATATGATATTTAAAAAGATATTATCAGTGTTGTTGCAAAGGAAACTACCAACGCTAAAACTAAAGATTTAAAAACTCAATTTTTTCAGTTTTAGTTAACAAGTCTCACAATGTATCATTCAAAAAATAAATAAATGTTGTTATTGTGCAATGTGTTTGACAAAAAAGAAATTGTCACATTGCAATTTTTTAGTATTATTCTTGTAACTAAGACTACTATTGTATTTGTTGTAATTTGTCGAATAAATCGTATCAATATGTTAAAGAATTAGTTAACTTATTAAATATAAACAACAGGTATTATTATTACTTTTTTATAAAAATATAAAATTTAAGTTTCTTGTCTATCTTTAAAAAATTATTTCTAGATCCGCTGGTGAAAAGAAGCCAGCTGTGGTTGTTTGATCTGGAAAATCAATGGTGAAAAAAACTATACCTCCTATGAGCTAAGCTTTATATTCAGTGACGGTTTAGAATAGCTTTTAAGCTTGAGTTTTAAGACATTTAGTTTTTTTTTTTTTAAAAGAGAAATAAAAAAAGTGAGTTTTTGGAATAATTTTTTGTAAAAGGTTTTTTATTTTTTTACTTTTTATCGAAATATCTAAAATGTTTTTACTTTTAATTTTGAAGCGGTAGTGTTTGTGATATGAACACTAACTTTTTTTATTTTTGTGAAAAGGTTCACTTTTTATGTAAAGCTATTACAATAATTTTATTTGAAAAAAATTTAGGTGTTTGAAATATATATTAACTTTTTTCATTAGATTAAGAGATGAAAAAAAAGTTAATTAACTTTTTTTAAAAACTACACAATGCAACTTAAAAGCTGGTTTTATAATAAAAAAATTAGTTTAAAAGTTAGGCCAAACAGGCCCTTAGTGTCCTTATCAAACAAGGCCAAGAAAATACTGTTAATTACCATTGGATGCCACCACCAGCGACTTTAATGAGGATTCAAAATCAAACATGATCAGGTGGTACTGTCATTGGTCATAATCAGTATCTTTGTGAGCAAGCCTTGGCTAGAGCTAGGCATGTTGCGTACCAACTATGCACGATACTCTGGCATATTTAACACAAAAATACAATGTACCTAAAATAAAAGTTGTCAAAATTTTTATTTTGAATTTAAAATTAATTATATAAATTTAATTGTGTATTGTGTGAACAATTTGGGATGACGGAAATATATTAAAAAGTGCAGTGTGAATTTTATTTTTTTAAGAATTAGACAAACTTCTTGTGTAGTATAGATTCGCAAATATATGAACATTCCTCGTGTGGGAAGGGTATGTCAAGATTTAATTAATAAATGAATCAGTTGTCTAAATCTTTGAGTGGATATGTGCAAAAATGGAATTGGTGTTGTGCGGCCAAAATAAATTTTTTTGAACATATTTTTATGATAGATACAATTCATCGTGTAGAGATTATCAAGTGTCTCATTTATATAAAAAAATTAAAGTTGATATGATGTATGTGATTAAATGATAAGATAGCATTTGTCTACAAATATATGAATGACAAGTATATTTTTTTTTAAAAAAGATAGACAAATGATATCTTATTCCTTAATTACATATATTAGATAACTTAATTTTTTATATGAGCAAAAATTTTATGATTTTTACACAATGAACTAATCTAATCACAAAGAAATGCTTGGAAACTCAATCATTTGATCTGCAGAGCACATGGTATTGTGTATTGCTGCACAGCACCAACTCTAAGTTTGAACATGTACATGTAATAGTGCTAAAATAAATTTGTTTATTTACCTTATAATTAACATGGGCAGTCCAAGGAGTTTGGGAACCACAAGATTTAAAATTGATGCATTTTATTTTTTTTAATTTTTAATTTTTGAGATACAAGACTATTGATTGAATCTTTGTAATTAAGTTTTTAAATATACCTTTTTCAATTGAAAACTATCCTAATTCACTTAATTTTTGTCATGACATAGTGGATCTAACTTAGAGCTGTTGGGTAGCTAATGAGAAAGAAATCAATAGTAAGAAAAGAAAAAAAAATGTTAAACCCTTTAATTAGTACCAATCTAAGAAAATTGAAAGTCAGAGCGCTCGTAGTCTCGCCAAATTGATATTAAATGAAAATTTTTATTTTTCCATTAGATTTCAATTTTTGAAGTTCAACTGAAAGTTGTTAATCTTACATTATTTTTAAATTTGAGACATGTTAGTATGTATAGGTTTTTAAATTTGATTAAATTAGGCCTAATATATTTTATTTATGAACTTAATAAATAGTATACTTTGAATAATTTGTCAATAGAAAACTAATTTAATACTCATATATAACAGTATAAATCTTAGAAGGCCTTATTAAATCTAACATATATATATAATTCATCAATGAATTATTTTAAAGTTGATAGATGTATAATAGTATATGCTATTATAAATTTGAGGGTCTCGTGAAAATTAGAGCTATCTCTTCCTACTAAATATAAAACAAATATTACAATTTAAATTAATAAAATAATAAATTTTATTTGTTCATCTTATCAAATAAATAAACAAAAAGGGACTCATGGTCATAAATGACCCTGGCCCTGCCTTCTTTCTCAAGTGTCCTTCCAGAAGGGCGCATCCTGGGCACCAACCCCGCAGTAATCCATGGATGCTGAGTTGTCTGTCCCTCAAATCTGTTATATCTATCACTAATGCTCTGTTTCTGATGATTTTTCTTTCGTTTTTTTTTTTTTTGTCATTAGTGATATTTTTTTCAAATTTTATCTGATTTTTCAAATTTTATCTGATTTTTTTTTTGTCATTAGTGATATTTTCTTTTCCTCGTGCTAGTGAGAAGTTGAGTTGAGAGGTGAATTTGTGGTCGGAGAAACAGGGATGGTTTCAGGACTTAAGTTGTGGGTGTCGAATTTTTAAATATTTTTTATCTTGAAATTGTATACTGTACATTTATAATGGATTATCTCTCGCACTCGTAGATATAGGCAGGTTATGCCAAATCATGTAGTCTTTGTGTAATATTTTTCTTGGTGTGTATATGATTTTTGCTTCTGTTTGCATTTTGGAATTGGTGTTCAAATTCTAATAAGTCCTTACCTCCGTGTGGATAGCACTGAACATGTAACGCCTGTTGGACAGCACTAGTAATTCACTATATAGTGTTGGACATGTAATATATGTTAGATATCAGCACTAGTAATTCACTATATAGTGTTGGACATGTAATAATTCACTATATAGTGTTGGACATGTAATATATGTTAAATATCAGCACTAGTAATTCACTATATAGTGTTGGACATGTGATATATGTTAGATATCGGTAGACACCGCTAGTTGTATAAAGGTCTAAGATTAAGTAATCAAATATCATTATATTTTACTTAGAATTTTTAAGAGAGAGATGAATAGACATATGAGAGACTAGTGAGTCTGTTGTTTGAATTTCATATTCTAATATTAATTCATACATAAATGATCTTACGCTCGTATACATGACCTATACATACTATTTTTTCATTAATAATTCTACACACATTATCTAAACCACCACCATCATTGGCCGTGACTCGAGAAAAAGGAACCGTAGAATACAAAAATCGAAGTAAGGCCTTTGTGGTTGCTGCTAAATCAAGAAGGCTAAATATGTCAAATCAACCTACAATGGATAGCATGTTCACATAAGTTTGGAGAGAACTTTCACAAAATTAAGTGTACCGGATAAAAGTTTGTAATTCTTAAGCATGTGAAATCTTATAGCTTCTTATTTTTAGTTGTAAAAATTGTTAACGGTCCATTCGTAATTTTCATTCCGTGAGATATTTTTCTTGTAGAGTTGTGACGTAAATCTAGTGTAAATTATTCTTTCTCCTTTATTGTAATTTGTTTGGTTGTTGATTAATGACTTTATCTTTTCATAAACTATTTAAAACATTAATTTAGAACGAAAGTGAGACCTACTCCTACAAATTGCTCCCCAATCCAACCCATGAACTTAAGATAAGCCACCAACATGGCGTTATTGTTTGCTAGTCTCTTCTTCCTCCATTCCTATCCTCAGGAATATATTTTGTGCATAAAGAAAGGGGTATAGTTTATGCTATTGGCTTTCATGAGGTGAATACATACTATTATTTTAATAATTTAAATAATTTATTTTATAAAATTTATTACGTAGATTATTCATACAAAAAACAAGATTAATTAAATATTGTTAAGTATCTGAAAAAATTACATTTTTCTTTAAAAAGTAAATGATAAGTCCATTTATCATTCATTTATTCAAAGGAAAATGCAATTTATTGAAACAATATTCGATTAATTTTATTTTATACATTGATGATCTACACAATAAAATTTACACTAAATAATTTAAATTATCAAAATATAACTCATAGTTAGGTACAAGACAAACAATAAAATAGTACTATTAGCTACCCACAATAGAGATACCTGGGAGTTATCCAATTCTGGTGTTCATGGTTGTCATTTTCATGCCCTCCATTCAGGCCATGGAACAAGACAAACTTGCCACGTGATTTTGGCTAAATTCTAAAATTTTGTTTATTTTTGTTTTTTATGAATTTATTTACTTTTTGATTAAGATTTTTTATTTTTTTTGAATTGTCTCTATAAGAAAAACAAAAAGAATAAAAATAAATCAAAAGATGAAAAAAATATTATTAAAGATGAAAATAGAAAACATAAAATTTGGCATACTTTTTTAACTCGTGTCAGTGAGATGAGATAAAAAGTATAATCGGTTGACTAAACTATTAAAAAATTACTAAAAATAAAAATGAGTAAAATAAAATTAACAAATATGCAAATGAGAGTTTTTTTTATTGGAGGAATTTGTAAGAGTTGAATAGTTTATTTTGTAATACTCTTACATTTTTATATTTTTTATCTATATAAAAATATAAAAATAGAATTTGTAAGATGAATTTGTATTTGTGGTGCTGCTAAAAATATAAAAATATCTCTTATATCTTTATATTATGTATTTTCTTCTTTTATTACCATATTTATTACTCTTAAATATTTAAGTTTTAGACTAATAGTTTAAACAAACTTTTGTTCGTGATAGTGTAGTTAAATCAATAATATTTTTTAAAAAATAAATACGCATCCTTAAATTTGAAGAAATCCTCAAAATCGATTTTTTTTTATAATAGATATAAGTTAAAATCTGATTTTTCCAATTTTTTCTAAAAAAATGAGTTCATAATCATGAGGCTTCCATATCGGGCTACTGGACATTGAAAGAATGGGCGGCAGGTCCCGTTGTCCGGTCCGTGGTCCCATGAGAAATTATTTAGCTCGTGTTTCGCTTAATTTTTTTAGATTTTTAAATTTTTAAATTTTTTGTTAAAAAAATTTAAAAATAATTAATTACGATAAAAAGTCAAATAAGTAAGTTTTTTAAAAAGTTTTTAAGCCAAAAAAAAAAATTAAAAAAAATTAATCTAAACACAAGCTTAATAAGTTAAAAATACAATATATATATTGTGTTCAATTAATTTAATGTGTTTATCTAATATAAAATTATATTAACGTGTAATCGTTGTTATTCTCTTAATATAAGATTATTTTTTATAATTATAAAAACATAATGTAAATGTATTAACTAAGTATTAGATATTAAATAACGTTATGTTGATTAAGTTATTGTACTAAGGTCTTACTTGTACTAAATTGTGAGAATTTTTTTAATTTTTGTTTTTATAAAATTCTTTTTATTTTTTAATTAAAATTTATTATTTTTTGCAGATTATTTCAGATTTGAGAAACCAAAAAAGTAAAAATCTTATTCAAAAACTTTGAAAAACATCGCTATAAATAACATATAATATGATTGAATAGTTTATTTTTTTGGCTTTTAAAAACTTTTTTCGTATTTTCCTCACATTGTTTTACTCTTTTGGATAGTCTCCTCTTAAGATGAGTTATAAAAGATATACATTAATTTGATTAAAGCATGATATTTTTTTTAACTAAAAATAAAAATAAATAAATAAATAAACAATTATTCCAAATAAAACCTAAATTAATCTATCAATTGACATAGTACAATCACTAATAATGAATTTAAGTAAAAACATTATATAAAACTCACCATGTTAATGTTTATAATTATAATACATTATTTGACAAATTAATTTAATACAATAATTTAGTCACCTAAACATTGCTTTTGCTAGGGTCGTGCTTGCTGTACGGGAGATAAAAAAAATTTTTTTAACTAATTTATTTTTGGTGAGTGATCATTTTTTTAATTCACCGTCAACTAACTGATCATCAAAATTAGGCAATCAGCGGGTTAGATAATATATTTTGGCGGTTTTAATTTGCGGTTTAAGCACGTTTAACGGATTAAAAAGTTGTAAAATTCTGATATTATTTTTTTCAATTTTGTTTAAAAAAAATATATTAATTTTTTTTAAAAAAATAGTCATATTTAACACGTAAAGCAAAAAATTAACAAATTATAACAATAGTCATTCAATAGTAATAATAATAATAACATAATTAAATATTTCTAACAATAATATTTATATTGTATACTCGTTGACAAAATATTCATAACATATAAATTAATAATTAAAATTATAACTATTTTAATTTATTTTTTATAAATATGTATATGTGGTTGAGATTCGTCTTATGTAAAAAAATGATAAATAATATATACTATTAAATGAAATTAATGACAAATTTAAAAAATATAACTCACAATTAACACTCTTTTTATTTTTTACTTATTTAATTCAATCCAACTCGCTTACTTATATAAATCATACAAATTAATTTAGACTGAGTTTAATTGAATTAACAAATTAAAACGAATTAACGATTATTTCCACGCTGTAGCTCTTTGGCCTCTTGCCAATATTAATGATCCACTGGGTAGCTTATCGTGGTCCCGCACTTCGATCTCACCAAACGTGCACAGAAGTTGCGGTCATTAAAGAAAGGCAAACGCGTGCGAGTTTTGTTAGAAGCGCACGTGACGCCCTGCCCAGCATGTCCCAAACCTGTCCCGCATGCACACGTGTGCCTACTCTTCGCAGATCCCCGGCCCCACCCATCAACAAATTATTCACAGGATCCCCGACCCCAGCCACGTGTGTTAGCTTCTTAGGTCGGGATAATTATTTATTTATTTATTTATTTAATGTTATATATTTTTATTTTTTTGTGAATTTTTTTAATTATTTAGTCAAATTATTATATTTTTAGACTTTTTTATTGAGATGAGCTAAAAAGATAAAAAATTTTGATCAAAATATTTTTAAAAAAATCAAAAAATATAAAAATAAACCAAAATGAGCCAATAAACAAAATTTTGTTGCTTATTTTTGTTTTTAATGATTTTTTTTCATTTTTTGATCAACATTTTTTATTTTTTGAGTTCACTTCATCGAGAATATTTGAAAAAATAAAAACAATTAGTCAAAAATTAAAAAAAAATTAGAAAAAACAAAAATAAACAAAATTTGTGACATTTAGCCCAAACAAGGCCTTAATTAGGGGAGTAAAGGCCCGGTTCGGTTCTGTCCGAGTTTGTCATGTTCCTACCAAAATTTAAGATAGGACCGGCTTTTTTTTTTTTTTTCTTGTTTTTTAAGAAGGCCAGCCTGGGAGATTGCGGACCTGGACTCGGCCTGGGTTTTAATTTCGTACTTTTCAGACTTTTTTGAATAATTTATTTTTAGAGTTTTTAAATAAGGGTTTTATGTGCAAAAAGTGTAGAAAGATTTGTATTATTCTATTTTTTTTAATTAGATCCAATTTTATATTATTATACATAATATGCTCCTAAATCTTATTTTCATTGTGTGATTAGGTCCAAATAGTATCTCCAATAATCTCTTGTATTACCAATTTTAAACACAAAACAACCATTAACATATTTTTTTTTAGCACCATGGACACACAATTTTCTCCATTTGACGTCAATGCAATGCGATATCTCCTGTCAACACTAATAATTCTAATTTTAAATTGAGAACTTCCTCGATTTTAAAAATAAAAAATTAGTTTTAAACCTAAATAATAAAGAATAAACAAGAAATTCTCTTTCTTTACTGAGAATTTTTTCTATTTTAATAGAAATAAAAATTGAGAAATTGAGTAATTTCTCGTGTAACAATCAAAATTTTAAAAAAAAATATATATATTTTGATAAAATTTATAATTAAATTCTCAGTAAAATATACAGTTACAGAGAAAAATCTCAATTAAAAGAGAAAATTCTCAATCACTTTCTTATTTTGACAAAAAATATTGTGCTGGGTGGTCAATCTGAATATTATGTTAACTAAATAATTACATTATACTAAATTATTTGTTATTGAATAAAATTTTAAAAAATATAAGTATAAATATGTTGTAATGATAATTTCAAAACAATATTAAGTGTGCTACTGACACCAATATATACCGTACTAATAAAAAAAATAAATCACTCAATACATACAATATTAAGAAAGTTACTGGTAAGGGCTCATGCCGTGGTTTTGAGGAACAATGATACTACAATTCAAAAAAGTGTGTGTTCACATACAACACTTAAGTGAATCTGATTAATTTAATTTGAAATTTTAAAACAATAATTCTATTTTTTTTTTCATGGATAATAGCTTTTTTTGTTTGAACAAAGCTTGATTTTGATTGGGAGTTCATACCCACGTAAAGCGACCGACGACTTGGGTGGTTATTTGCCTGCTCATTTCCACCGTTGACGGTGCCTTGCCACCTCCTCTAGCTAATCACAAGAGTGTTGTTTACTTGCACGATTTCTAAACGTTGACGCCAGGAAATATAATGGATTGGGCATTAGATGAACGAGACACTTCTTTACTAGCGATGTATTGAGATTTAAAGGCACAAATTTTTTAAATTAAATTTGATTGAGCAATGAAAAATCTACATAGGTTACATTTCACATAGCAAATAAAAAATACCAAAAATAACCAAGAACACAAAAATATATGTGGTTCGGCTGACTATGTACCCCTACAGGAGAACAAGTAAAATGATAATCCACTATTATCAATAAGAACTACAAGAACTAGTTCTACACTCTATGATCTCTAAATCTGAGTCTCACTTTAGTGTATCTAAACCTCTCATTACACTTAAGGGCCTTAGCCTGAGTTTTTCTGGTGCATCCTCACATTGTGTCTTACTCTTTAAATGTCTTAGGGTTTCTAATGCTTAAACTCCATTTAAATAGGTTTCAAAAGAATTCCAATTAAAATTCAACTCAATAAACTGGTTATCCAAAAGATCACCAATATGATTTCCATGTGATTTAAGAAACTCAATATCCTTCAATTTCTTTATCTTTCAATACCACTGATTGATTAAGAATTTTTAAATTTAATACTCACAAATTTGATCTATCAGAATTCAGAAAGACGAGACACAACTCCAATACTATGTTATTAAAGTTCAAATTGTGATTAAATCGAAGTGAGAGAATGAGTTGTGTCCTACACGACATCAGACGTAGAATCACACCTAGTTGAGATGAAAATATTAGAATTTCACATCAAATGCGAACGATGTCTACAATGGAGTAAAAATAAAATAGTCGCAAAACACATATCTTTCGAATAAGGATAAAAAGAAAAACAAAACCATGAGGTGAGCTGTGAAATAAGTCAAAATGAAGAATAATTTGGAGTGTGAGTGGAGTGGGACGATGTGAAATGGTGAAATTTGCCATCTTAGTCTATGATTGTATTCTTCTCTGATTGCATTGGTCGTAACTTGCACGGACGTTTTTATTAGGAAAATGACATAAAAATAGTTCCGTAGTGAGGATGACAAAATGTAGAGTGAAATTATTGGGGTGGTGAGGATGACAAAATGTAGAGTGAAATTATTATTGGGGTTTCGATGTGAAAACTCTAACTTTCAATTTTAAGGTTAGAGTTTTAATAGGAGGGAGGGGAAAAAAAAAAGGAAATGGGAGATTATGTGTCAAGGGGGACAGGGATAGGATAACGACAGTTGTGCGGCTACCGGTATCGAGAGGGGCAAGGAAAGTTGGGGAGGGGTGGCGAGGAAAGGTGGGGAGGAGTGGCGAGGTGCGGGCTTGTGCATGGAGTGTTGGCGGTGGCAAATAAGGGATGGTCGCTAGCGGTGGAGGGCGGGAATGGCGGCCGTCAACTGTTGGAGATCATCGAAAGTGAAAAAGGAGGTGAAGGATTTGAGATGGACATAGGATTTACTTGTCAATTTATGTGTAGTTCCAAATTTCTGCCTTAACAATTACACGGTGGACAAATTAGTGTGGACATATTGTCGAAATTATTCTTAGGATTAAGCAAGCATCGTATTACTTTTCTGGTAAATTCCTATTGATTTGGTGATAAGACTGAAGGGGCCTTAAGCCCAGTCTTTTAACTACATGGCTTGTTTTTAGGGTTTTTTAATCTCTCGATTACCACAACAGTAAACACGATAGTGGAGTCGGCTCTTTCATAGTTAATTAATGTTCTTTTTATAAGTGAAATTCATTGATTTGTCATCCATCATTGAATCAAGCAAAGAAATGCTTTCGTTTACACCTATTTGGTTATAGCTTGATCATTGTGTGCAATCGTTTAGTTCGGGAGGAGTGAATTACCAAATACCAAATACCAAATAGTCCAAGCCGGTCTCATCCTCGCAAATGACTTCATCTTTTTTCTAGGATAATAGGTATAATACCAAAAAGGGAGTTCCCAGATTCTTAAAAAAAATGTTTGATTTTATGCATGAAACTTACATACATCTATCAGGGCTGTCAACCCCCTTGGTGATTGATCCTTTGGGTCTTGTTTCCGCTAATCTAGTAATGCATCTTGTGCCTATGAATGACTAACATGTTTGAGAATGAATCTCTTTAACTATTTCAAGCACAAATATAAATAGCTAATTCATCTACTCTAGCTAAGCTTTGTTCTTTAGAAATGCCTAAATTCAAGCCTTACGTATTTTGGTGGTCTGTCTTTTTTTTGGGGGAATTCTTCCTCTTTTCTAGAGTTTCTATTTATTTTTATTTGTTTTTACTTTTTCGATTCTTGAGAGAAATATAAAAAATATGTTCCTTCACATTAAAGTTGAAAGAATCACTAAAGACAAAAAAAATTCATTAAATAACTTTTTTGGCTTTTTTAATTTTTAAAATTTTTTTAGTAAGTTTTTATTTATTTTATTTTTTTTCGCTAAAAAGCATATCGGACTAATGCCATAAAATATTCACTAAAACTATTAGACCAAACGCAGGCTAAAACAAGGTTCGTTGTATGCAACTTGGGCCTTATGATCCATAACAAGCCATAGAAAAACCAATTAAAAATGAAGGAAAAGGCGGAACAAACCCGTCTTGTGAAAAATTCCTGAATTTGTTTGTAAACAAATTTTAGGAAACAATCCTAGAAATATGTTTTGTTTGTGTTTCTTCTAAATTTTTTGGTTCTAGTTTTTCAAAACATAAAAAAAAAAAAAACAAACAAACAAACAAACTTTTTTGGTTTTCTTTTTTTTGTTTAAAATTTTAAGAAAAAAATAAACGGTCAAAAAAACGTCAAAAAACCTCATTTTATTAACCTTTTAACCAAACAAACTTTTTTGTGCATTTGGCTACAAGTCCCAAAGAAGAAAAAATAAAAAATGGATTAAAACTGAATTGCTAAAGAAGCCCGATCGCAGAATACAAGACGGTAAAGTAGCTGTGTTCAACTACAAGATATCAAGACATTAAATGGCATTGGCGAGTTTTGGAGGCCATGTTGGAACTAATGACTTGATTCAAGTTTGATTGAAAAGTGCGAGGGTTCGACAAGATCACAAAAGTCAATTTGGTTTTGGATTCAATAGATCGGTCCGTAAGTTGAATCTTATAACTGACCATTACTTATAGCATTTGATTAACACAGATAATGAGATGCGAATTGTGAAGTATGAAAACTAAGTTTGGGGAAACATAACTTACAACTGATTTAATAAACAACATGTTACTCAAATGTATCGCAATTCACGTTCTTCAACCCTTCTGTTCATGCACATCAACAAACTTGTACACATCTCCCCGCCTTCGTTTCTCTAGCGGCAGTGTCTCCCTGTAAATTGCAAAAACTTCAATGAGAAAATGTACGAATTTCCCGGCACAAAATCAACTTCAAAAATAGAAAGAACTTACAACCTTTGCTTTCGAATTGTAGAATAATCAATCTCAGCAATGACTATCGCCTCTTCGTGCCTCGAGCTAGCAATTATATCACCAGACTGCTTAGGCAAAAAACAAAGCAATAATTTGTAATTACAACTCTTTTACTTAGGTGATGTTGGTCCAAAACTTAAGTGGCATAATTAGCTAGAGGCTTCCAACTACCGGTCCAACCACAGTGGAATGTCCCCATATCATGTAGCTACCAATGGAATCTCGAGACGGGGAGCAAGTGGCTACGTATAACTACCACCACAGTGCGACATTACATGAAATGACGCTTCCAGGCTACGAAAATATTTTGCAAGAAAACAAGAGCATTTAAGTACCTGGTTGTCAGCTGCCCTGGATTTTGGAAGTAAAACTGAATTAGTACACAAGGATTGGCAGATAAAGTTCAGATACTCTGAATTCATCTCATTTTGGAAAGGATAGAAGGGTGAAGTCATGCACGCACACACAAATGGGTTAATCACACCAACCTCCCCTAAGGCTTCTAAAAAATTAAAGTAACCACTACCGTGATTTCTAAAATTACAGTGCCATCCCTAGCTTTTGTGATAATACACACAAAAATCTGCCCTTCGTCATATATCCATTAAAGATGCTAACTGAATCTGATGGAATCGGAAAAAATTAGAGTCGAAAATGCCAAAATTACCCTTTCCCCATCATTGCAAAGACAAAGTTTCTAACAATTCCAAACAATCGTTAACAAAACTTCCCAATATTAGATCTTTAACCAAACATATACATGTACACTATACATGCATATTCAAGTATATAGAACCACTTCACACAATTGATATCCCATCCCAGTCGCTCTTAGCGGTGAAACTGCTTCTCAGGGAGGCCTGCGTAATATTAACATAATATTAACCCTAGGCGCACATATACACACACTAAAGTTACTGCTGCCATGTCACTTGACCCAAACATTCTCAAGGATACCAATATCCCATAACATTTGTGATGACCAAGATTCATGAGTTGTATATCTAAGGTTATTGAAGATTCTATCACATACACAGTTACTAAACTTACCATTATTTAAACTGCCAAACGTTGACAAAGTAAGGACGGAAGTATGGTTTGGGAGAATAAAAGCACTCGACTAAGCTCAAAACTTAAGAGTCACCGGAGGTGGAAAGAGATGAGAGCTAGCAACCTTGGGACAAGATGGGAATGGTAGTAATGACCAGAAGGCAATTGTATTACTTGAGTTGTTGATAAATTGTAATAAATGAGAAGTGGCCTTTTTATAGTCTGAACTGGAAAAGGAAAACAGTTTGCATGTACCACGTGGCTCGTCTCTCTTGGTTCGACTTCTCCAAGGTTTGTCGTTTTTGTCCCCTGGCGACCTTGGTACTTGTATCATGGAGTGGTTGCAATACGTCAACATCCCGAGGTGGTCAAGGTGCAAGGGTGACAGAATGGTCAACCCAGAATGGTCAAACCCCTTTCTGTCCCGAGGTAATCAACGTGGAGCCAACTTCATGGTTCGGCCAAGTAACCTTGACAATCCTAACTCTAGCCTCCAATCCACATATCCTCCTGGTGATCCCAAAATGATCCGGGTCCTGCTCTCAACCTCGGATTATTGTGTAGTGGAGCTTATACCTTTGGCGTATTAGTGGAGTGAGGTCGATGGTATGACACCACTCTAATATGGGTTTATCCACGTTGCCCCTTGTACATAAGCTATTTGCAAAGTGAATGAGTTGTATGCATATTATAACCTGGTATTATCAATCAATCAGTATGAACTGATAGGTTGGGTAAAAACCATCAATGGATTTTATGCTACTTGCAGATCTTTTCATTTATTTTGTACTTTTGATCTTTTCATCCCAATTTTCTAAGCATGTATCTCATATAAATAGAGCTCACTTGTGTAGTCGAGCTAATAATTTGAGAGTAAATAGCCAAATTTTGAATCTACAATTTTTTAGCGGTTGAGAACGAGTCATGCTCCCAACTTTGGATTAACGTGTAATAGTTTGAGAAGGATTCCTACAAGCCTTGTGAAGGACTCGTTCTGTACGAGAAGGACGAATCCTTCTGAATCTAGGTCAAACCATTCAGAAGAATCAAAACGAGCGGTTTGATCTAGACTCGTTCTCAACCCCTCCACAGGTTTTGAGTTTTCCACAGAGGCCCCATTTAGATGCATACTCCGAATCTCACCGACAGAGCTTACACCTAGTACAATAACTTGGCACCGGGATCTGTTCACTCATGAGAAGACTTGGTGAAGAAATTTCACATTAAGTTCTTTTATGTAGAGGAAAGACTCACTACCTTCCACCTCATACGAGAAATACAGAGGCATGGAGAGGACATAATGTCCTTCTTGCATCACTTCCGAGAAAAAATGATTGACATTCAGGATCCAATGGCAAAAAACCATCTCGTGAAAATCTGCAAAGAAGGAATGCACAATCGTGAAAATCTGCAAAGAAGGAATGCACAATCAATACAACAGACACCTAGTCAACTATCACTTTGAAGACTTTTTAACCCTATGCCTAGTAGCAAGGAATCTCATCGAGATCGTACACATATCCCAGCATTGTCCAACGGCCACTCATCATCCTCAGAGGTACAACTTTTAGAAACATCCCCGCTACAACGGCACAGTCTATTCCATGGAAGGACCCACCAAATCAAGGTTTTAACCAAAGAAGAGAAGGTTTAATGAGCCCCCACCGACGTTACCAGTCACATCGGAGGAAGCTAAGGCGCTCCTAGACACTTGGGTGGCAGACGAAAATGTGGTCCAGCCAGAAGTCAAGAAAC
Source organism: Heliamphora exappendiculata (assembly GCA_034768845.1). Lineage (NCBI taxonomy): Eukaryota > Viridiplantae > Streptophyta > Magnoliopsida > Ericales > Sarraceniaceae > Heliamphora > Heliamphora exappendiculata. Next base: position 2,054,758 of record JAOTRH010000016.1, on the reverse strand, counting down.
CCATTTCTCTGAGGGATCAAGGTAGACCCAACTATTGTATTTATCATCATTCTCTTTATCACCCTACCAAAGAATATTGGGCTTTGCAAAACTTAGTTCGAGACATGCTGGCTAAGGAAATCCTTGAACTCACCCCAACCGATGAAGTCTTAAAAGAACCACTACCGCGACACACCGACCGCGGTAAACAAGCATGTGCATTGTCTCATTTAGATGAGTTGGAAAGGCTGGCATCAATGGAGTTAGGCAAACCGTGCGTACTGATTCAGACTCTCCCCACTTTGAATCACGAAGGGCAGAGGCACTTCAACGGTCCACCAAGTTCAAATGGTTCTTCGACTAGTTTGGATTGTCCTCGACGAATAGACTAAAGGCTACGGAGGCTATCCTACATATTGCCAAGACTAATGGAGAACAGTGTCGTTCATCGTGCTTTCAAGGATAACTCCTCCACATTCTCTTTCACATAGGAAAACTGCCAGTTGCAGTTCCCTCATAACCAGCCACTTTATGCCCCCATCTTCATCAACGGCATGAAGCTACAAAGGGGATTCATGGACGATGGAACTTCGCTGAACATCATGCCTCTCAAAGTGATGAGAGCTTTGGGTATATCTCCCCAACCTCGTCTGAGAAACAATTAAAGTGACGGGATTCAACAGCAAGGGACAACAAACATTGGGATACGTTTAAATAGATCTTATTGTGAGACCCATTTGCTCCGCCACCAAGTTCCATGTCATCGCCCCCAACAATATTTACCATGTTCTTCTTAGCTGAGCATGGTTTCACGAATACACAGCAATACCCTCCACATATCACCAATGCATCAAAGCTATATTCAATGGCAAGATTGTCACAATAGCGGGGTCATAACAACTATTCAAGGAAGCAAATACATTGTTTTATGATGGCTGCAATGAAGAAGCAACACCAATCCCCATGAGCAGCACCCCCCTCCCCCATTGCGACGACATCTTAGGCACCAACAACAAGGCATCCAAATCTAGACAAGTCATTGAGTATAGGCATGCGGATGGAAAAATAGTTTATAAGTTGTGACGGTTCACAGAGGTGCCCTATCAACAAAGCATGTGTCCTCGATAAATCAACATCATCCCTTGGTGAAGAACCATCACGTTTTAATTTTTCGCCGTTAGTAATCAAGGCACCACACACTAAACCTCGAAAGAAGAGGACGAAGAAAAGCAAGAAGAAGACCTCTGACCATACCTCACCCTCTTCAAAACTAGAGAACCGAAGGTAAACCACCTTGCAAGAGATCCGACCAGTACCAAAATGTTTCCAAGACGAGCCAAGGCCAAAGAAACACGAGCTGGAGGAAGCCAACCTACAACAAGGAAATGGCACCGCTCGTCCAATATTCATATGTAAAGATCTACCACTAGAACGCATGCAAGCCCTACCTTCACTCGCGACTCAATACATGGATGTTTTTGCTTGGAACTACACAGAAATGCCTAGCTTAGACCCTTTTGTTTATCGCCTCAATGTCCTCATGTTGGCACGACCAATAAAGCAAGGTGTTCGATTCTACAAGCCAAAAGTCTAGACGAAAATCAAATACGAAGTAGTCAAACTACTAGAGGTAGGTTTTATCCAAGCCATTCAACACCCGCTTGGTTGTCCAACATTGTACCGATAATAAAAAAAATGGGCAAATGCGAGTGTGTGTCGATTTTTTAGATTTAAACAAATCATGCACTACTGCATGGTCGCCATGTTCTCCGAAACGAGGCGAAGTTGGTCAAGAATGGTAGTTTGGATTTGAGGCTCTTCTGGCACCTCAAAGTTTTGGTAAGCCTCAGAAGTTTCGGTGGTATCTTGCCCCACTCGGAGCGTAGAAGAGTTGCCTCCATGTGTGAGCTCTTTAGCCATGATGAGTGAGCGCTATATGTCTTCCCAACAAAGTGTAATGTTAACAATGTAAGAACGAACGTTGGTCTGGGAGAATATAAACACTCGACTAAGTTCAAGAGTCACAGGAGGTGGAAGGAGGTGAGAGCTAGCAAACTCAAGGCAAGGCAGGGATGGCAGTAATAACCAAAAAGCAATTATATTCTCTGAGTTATTGGCGTCTTGTAATAAATGAGAATTTGTCTTTTTATTGGTTGAACCAAGGAAGGGGGACAACTTGCATGTACCACGTGGCTCGTCTCCCTTAGTTTGACTTCTTCGAGGTTTGACCTTTCTGTCTTCTGCCAACCTTGGTACTTGTATCGTAAGGTGGTTGCAATACATTAACATCCCGAGGTGGTCAAGGTGCCAGGGTGACAGAACGGTCAAGCGGGAATGATCAAACCCCTTTCTATCCCGAGATGGTCAAGGTAGAGCCAACTTCATGGTTCAACCAAGTAACCTTGGCGATCTTAACTCTAGCCTCCAATCCACTTATCCTCCTGGTGATCCCGTGGTGATCCGGGTCCTGCTCCCAACCTCAGATTAATGTGTATTGGAGCTTGTATCATTAGTGCATCAGTGGAATTTGTACCTTTGGCGCAAGAGCTTGAACTTTAAGGTGTATTGGTGGAAGCTTATACCTTTAGCACTGGAGCTTGTACCTTAAGATGTATTGGTGGAATGAGGCCGGTGTCATAGTGAGGCCGGTGATATGAGGCCGTTCTAACATGGGTTACCCACACCATTACTATCATGCTCCCTTATCAACAGAGATCTATGATCATAAATGCATTGATTGTGATTCATAATCTTTTAGGCAAATCAGATTTTAATTTTAGATGTGCTAATAAGTGCTACGGGTCTGATATCTCGTGTGTGCAAATGAAAAAAAAAAACCTTCAGGATTCCCTTCTAGCCATTCACATAGAAATGCTCTTATGATATTCTCCATTTCTCCATCCCTACCTTCTTTTTAAATAAATTTTTAAAAGAGTTGGTTTAGCAAAAGTGAGTTCTTAAGCTGCATTGCCTCATACCTGGAAGAAGATTTAGTTTCAGTCAGTGAATCAGTTTAGAGTCGTTATATGGAATAATTACAATCATCTTGACTCGGGAGTATTCATGAATTCAGAAATTTATCTACCATATGAATAAGGTTTCCACAGACTTCAATAGACCAAATCCTCCAAAGAGTTATGGCTCTGAAGTTAGTGAATGAGGTCAGTTTCTGTCAAATGTCAATTAGTTTCATGAATCTTTTGTTAAAAGGTCAAATGCAGCAGACGTTTGTCAGATGTAAATGTGCTTGCCTTGCTCTTTGTTCTAGCTCCCACAACAATTCCCCTGTGCTCATGTTAAATGCCCCAGGATAGCAGATTAAATGTGCCCCTGACATTTAAAAATATACAGTAAATGCGGAGTACACTCAGAAATCCATTAATAGAGTTCCACAACTGCTTGGTACTCTAGAAAATGAATACCCCTTGCTCGATATATCATTGCAAGTTCAGGGAAACGTATATCATGGCAAATTCCTATTCCAATCCGGCCCACATCTGCATTCAAACAAAACTGATGCATCAGGAACTCTAAGAATGAATTTGCACGTGTAAAGGAAAACTAGGAACAAATTTAACCACTCTGAAAGAAGCACAAGGAAATCATAAGTGTAAGAGTCTAAAAGCTTCCATATTATGCTGTTCCATCCATATATAGTTAATAGGTCATCGTAAAGCTATGCAATTCCCAGAACCAACTAGTCTAATCTGCAATATGATAAATTTCTCATCTCCACAAAATTAAATCCATGTCATACACCACGACAAAAATTAAATTAAGAACAGTGCATTTAAACAACTCCAAGCACTCGAGCAGCTTGCCCGTCAATGGGCAGACTATAATGAGCATTTTTCAGATATGGTAATAGCATACCTGTATCGACAATGGTAGGCTGATCTCCTGCTGTAAAGGCCTCTGACTCCTTAAAAGAAATATCTCCTGGAATGTGAATATCAAACATATGCAGCTGCACAACACATTTTTTATTCCAATTATTCCATCTCGCGTGTCTTCTTTTTTATCTTCTTTAATATCAGGTGTGTATACCTTACTATATTTAGCCTTTAGGTTTCCATCGGATCCGAAAACACAGCAGGTGTTATACAACAGCTCGTTTCTCCTTTCAGGCATAGACCCACCTACAATTGTGAGGCTGTGGCCAAAGGCAACTTCTGATAACAGAGAAAATGACAGGGAGCCATTCTTATCATCAAAATCCTCAGCATATTTTGCAAAATAATGAGTCGAATAAGGACAGTTCCACATTTCCTACCATAAACAAGTAAAATCCACACTAATTATGAATCCAAGGACATCAAGAAATACTACTACAACACAATGAATGCGGGCTGCGGGCTGTGCACCAATGCACAACAAGCTGTTGTGCATTTCAAGGGGTTCGATTTTCGGACATATTTTTATGAACGAATTCATGCATGCAAGTTCTATATAATAAACAGATCCAATCACAAAATATGTCCAAAAACTGGCCACATTGGAATGCACAGTAGCATGCTGTGCATCACCACACAACAAGCACCCCAGGTTCACAATGAAATTTAAATGCCACATCTTTATAGAATAGGGTTTTGGCTGTGCTTTACAAATTATGGGGGGGGGTGGGTGTTTGTTTTCTTATTTGGGTGTTACTTCTCTTTTTGATTTTAAACCCAAATAACCATTTATTTTCACCATTACCACATATAATTCTGCAAGAACTAATATTGGGTAATGAATAGCAGACAACTCACAGAGGTGTTACTTCTCTTCTTTATTTTGGACCCAAATAACCATTGATTTTCACCATTACCACAAATAATTCTGCAAGAGCTAATATTGGGTAATGAATAGCAGACAACTCACAGGCAAAACAACAAGGCTTGCACCTTTCTTGGCTGCAACTTCGATTGAATTTCGGGCACGAGCCAGATTAACGTTCTTGTCTGAAGTAACTGATAACTGACACAGCCCGATCTTGAACTGTACTAAAATCAAACTAAATTTAAGCCAACTTGCCCATCCATGGTACAGGAAACCTATTTAACTTTCGGATTTATAGTGATAAATCTTAAATTTGATTAGCTATTCAGCATGGAAGAAATTGTAGAATGTGAGACTCGATCGCAAAATATCAACAAGAAGAAGAAGAAGAAGAAGAAGAAAAGCACGGGATTTTTTTTGTTTCCTTTTTCTTTCTTTCCATACATAAATTCAAGATCCAAATTGGTCATAGAGCTTGCAAAACTAATTAAGGAAATAAGTAAGAAAGAGACAATAATGCGCGAACTGGGTTGAATAGTTTTGGATCAGAAGTAGCAAAAACCTTTGAAATCTTGGGCATTTCTATAGGCTTGTCGGCTGCAAACGGGACGTTCACTGTGCTGCTTGAGAGGGATGCCATGGATCGGTGCTCTATCAACTTAACAGTCGTTGTAGCTTTTTGTTTCTTTCTTTTGGCAAACTGAAAATTATTAGGTATCCCAGGCTCCTCGCCGTTTAATTTTTTTATTATAATTAATTATTTTTTATATTTTTTATATTTACTTTTTATAATAAAAATATAATTGATTTTTTACAATTTTTTATATTTATTTTTTTACAAAAATATTAAAAAATTTAAAAACTTACAAGAAAAACTAGACCAATTAATTACCTAAAAAAAAACTAGACCTAATATATGATAACTGCTCCAACAGAAAAAAAGGCGTTTGATAAATAAATTACTATTTTTAATTAGTTTTTTTCTATTGGAAAAAGCCAAATCAGCTACAAAAGCTCAGCACATCTGATTGGTCCAATTTTAAGAAAATTTAAAAATTAAAACATTATTATTCAAAAAAATTGGAATTAAAATCATATTATTGTTGTTTTGGAACTGAACTAAAACTAATTCCTAAAATGATTCAAATTTGGTTGAAATCGGAATTTTCATTCTCAAATTGCAAAATAATCAATTTTATTAAATACATCATCCAAACAAATATAGGCTAAATCAGCTTCAAATAGGGTTTTGAAAATAATTATTACTTAGCTAACAAAAGTAATAACTAATAGAAGTGTTGATTAATATTATTTAGTTATAATTTGTTTTCTTATATTATTTAATAGAATCATAATATTATCAATACTATATAGTATTTTAAAATTATTAAATATTTATTCCTTTTTCATTTTCTTTTGCCCATGTTCCTAATGTTTAAAAAGCTTAATTCTTAAAGTTCTTTAGGATAATTTGTTTGGCATAACTATATTTTTAAAAAAATATTCAATATATTCTTATTTTTTGTTTTTAAATTGCACTATTTGTAATAATAACACTTTTTTTTTTATTTTTAGGGGCAGGGCTAACTTTTAAATTGAAGGTATTTTGGTTATTTTATTCTAAAACAAATAGAGCATTTGGGATATGTATAATTTTTTCTATTATAAAAAGAATAAAAAGAAGTTTGTGAGTGACAATAAATACTATAGCTTAAAAGTTACTTATTTTTTAAAATAAAACATAAAAAAACAATTTTTTAGAAATTGTACAAAATCCTATTCCCCATGATGGTATGCGTAGTGGTTGCATGCTCAGCTAAATGTGGCCCCAGACATTTGCTCCGGACGTCTTTTTATAATTTGAACAGTTTGTTTGTAAATTTTGTTGAATTGCTATTTATATAAAGAAATTATATTAATCAAACAACACTGATCACGTGATTATATTATATTTATTTTAAATAATAATAATAAATATAATCTTAAAAAACAATTAATGAATATAATTTAACTATAAATTACTTGTACTTAAAGGTACTTTAAAAACATTTTTGTCATAAATTTAGTTTTAAATATTAAACAATCTTCTTAATTATTAAGAACAATAATGTATTAAAAAAATAATTGGTTTGACTGTTTATTTTATTAATGATGCTCTTTTATTCATGATATAGAGATTGAAGGTTTAGGTGTACATTCTCTTAATCATTATAAGTTGTTGCTAATTCAATGGAGAATTAAAGTTTTGACTTTTATTGTATGGATCGAGAAAAAAAGGATAGGATTGATCAACAGAAAGAGCATATCAATGGAGTATGTGCATATCCAATGGAGCAAGAAGTGCTAATTGTTGCAAAAATTTGTTAATTTAATTAAATTAATACTGTTGTGTGTAATGATATTTGCAATGTATAGACGTACTAAAATTTAGACATTTTGTAAATGCTTAAAGAATTAATTTGGTATAGTGCAATTTTGATCTTTGATATTGACTTATTTAGTCAATCTGAGATCTTATGGTTTTAATAATCTCCTTTGTGTTGTTTTTATTGAATTTTTATATTATTTTTAAATTGTAATTAAAATTGAGAACTTTTAATTACACTTCCATAGATCACGCTTTTAAAATGGAGATTCACTACTAAAAAAATGTACTTTTTGCCTTTGCGACGACCAAATGAAATTTTCATAGGCAATGTGCAAACAGAAGTTGGGATATTTAGTCTTTTAATATGCCACATAAAAAATTAATTAACATCGCTAGTCTCCCATTTTAGAGTATTAATAATCCTCTATGAACTATCAAATCCTTTTCTCAAATCCAAACCAAACAAAAAATTTGCTAATATCATGCATGGGAAAAGTTATCACATATGAGTCTACGTCCACTTTTGGTTCTTTTTAACCCTAATTCCCTCTTATACAACACTAAACACAGGACAAGAGAAAGGGGAAACAACGGAAAAAGAGGGCAAGCGTAAGCATTGGAGATAAATCCTGCCTCCGCAACCCTAGATAAAGGATTACAATAATCAAAATATAAGCCCATCTTCAGGACATATTGGAAATTTTTTGCTTATTCTGTCTTTTTAAAAAAAAAATTCTTTTATAAGTAAAACTTTTTACTTTATCAAATCATCCCATTAAATGAACCAAAAAAATAAATTGATAAAATAAAAATAAAAATGTTCAGAACAGAGATACAGAGGGGACAAGATTTATTACCTTTTTTATCTTTCCATTTAGAAGAGTCAAAAAATATAACAGTGTGACTAAACAATGAAAAAAACTTACTAAAAATGAGAATAAATAAAAAAAATAAGCAACTATCCCAAACAGGGCCAGTGTTATCATGGAAAACTAGGGTTAGCTTAATCCCTAATCTCGTTTCCATTGTGGACAGTGGATCACAAGAACATTACCAAAGTGTCTTTATTATGGATGCAACCCCAAAAATTTACAAGAACGCGCAGTCCGCAAAAACTCAACCATTCTTTCAAAAGAAACATTTCAAGAGCAAAACAAATTAGTAGAGACAAAATTTTAGAAGGAAAAAAAATTAAGGTGAAATCCTGTACGAATACTCATAGAAGACACAGTATCTTGCATCTGTAAATACCCTCTCTTGCTTCAATTGTGTTTTCAAGCTTCTGTGATCTCAAAATCGGCAATTGGCAGTGACGGCCGGATGTGCTCCTCTTCCTCCTTGGGTGTGTGGATTGTTACAAGATCGGGAAGGGGTGTCATGGGGCCCTGCTTGCCCTTCGGGTCCCAGCCAAGCATGATTTTGACTATGATACCAAGAACACCCTGCATCAATATGAGCGCCCAAAAGAAAATAAAATTGCATAGTGAAAATAAACGAAGTCACTTAAAGACGGCAGCCAATGTTCTTGTGCAACAATGCTGTTGAAAACTTTCTCACATGTAATCTTCAAATTACAGAAATAATCTCATCGTATAGTTTGGCTTCGGTTAATAATTAAGATGTATAAAGAAAAGCAGAATATAATCAGAAAAAACAACTCCTCATGCCATCTTTCTCCAACACCATTAGGAGTGTGGACACTTTTACTCTCAAACATTAACGTTCATATACAAAAGAATCACCACCCTCAACTCATAAAATGTTTTCAAATATAATGCATCATTTCCCCAGGTCTCTATCTAGCATATTGCTTCATACCCAAAGTTCATCTTAATCACACCTTCATGGTCAGATGAGAATTTGTTTGAAAACAAAAGAAATATGGCCAGGAATTCACCAGTATCTAGATGCAGGACAAATAAGCTGTTTATCCACAAGGTGTGGAACATCAAAAGAAACCAAAAGTAATAAAATCAAAACTCGGAGCTAGTCAGAGATTGACCAGTGTCTTTAGCCTATCCCATAATAACAACTGCAACTGTCATTGTCACAATAACAACTAAATAAGGGTCCATTTGGAATGCCCTAAAAGGCCAGCTCTTTACGAAATCTTTTCCATCTGAACCTTTTTTGTTCAGAACATTTTATTACACAAGAGTGTTGCATACAACCAAATGAATGCGATGGGAAAATAAAGCATAATCAAGAAAATAAACTTACCTGTCTAAGAAGCACATGTCTGACAGCAGAATCAATGTATTCATTAACAGGCTGACCAGAGGATATCATGTATCCATCCTTAAACTTCATTGACTTGGCCCGCTGAGCCCTCAGCTTTCCGCTAACAATCACCTTCACATAATAATATTAAGCAAGCACAATCACTTCGTACACGAGTTATGCCAAGTGCAGGAAACAGATTTTGTATATACCTCACACCCCTTTGCACCACTCTCCATAACAAATCGTAGGACACCATAACAAGCCCTAAAACATGAGAAGGTAGAATAAGTGAGTCAATAAAAGCTGTATAACAAAATTGCAGCAGATAAATCCAGGGAAAACAAAATGTCCCTATCATAGAACATATCAAATAGCCACAAGAAAAAAGGCGACATTTGTTTAGGAACGAATACCATAATGCCTCTTCCAAATCTCCTCTTTAAAAATGACCAATAAAGAGGGGAAAACATCATTATCACTTATTCGGAACAATAAATGACATAGACACCCCATGAAAATCGCAAGTATTCAATTCAGCGACTTCCCCACCACAAGGACTAGATGTCACTCGTCAAATTCAAAAATTCATTTCAATAAAGGTATTATTGAGGATTAATGCCTAGAGTGGGGCTTCTAATCCCTACAACTTTCGTATTAGATGATTTAACAACAACTTATAATTTTCACGAAGCAAGCCGCCATCTATACTTTTCTAAAGTGAAAAATAAAAATGCAAACTCGTATTGCATAACCACGGACACTTAAATGCGCAAAAGAAAAATATTTATCTTAATGACATTCTAAAAGATTGGAGACTAATTCATTGCAAAACAAACCTGCGGACAGCAAGGCCCCCAAGGAGCTTGTACCGTAGAGATTCAGCCTGAGCAATAGCACATAGACCCCTGTTGTTAACCCTCTCAGCATAAAGCTCAACACCGCCATCTGGAAACTTGAAGCGTTTCTGGACAACAGATGCCAGTTCCCTGATTCTCCTTCCCCTCTCACCTGACAAAGTCCATTAAAAAACAAAACTGTTCACTGTAAACTGTTTATGACTACAAAAGGGTAAGTCTGAAAAACACCACATTCTAAAACCGCATGTTATACCACAGGGACTAGAAACATAATCTACTGTGAGTGAAACCATTTCAGAAAAATTAAAATGTTTATTATGTAGTCCCTGTAATTTTTTATAATTGCATTTCTTACTCTTTTCATGCTCTCTCTTGGGGTCTCACGTGGTATCAAGGCCTAGAAATCAAATCTCAGACCATTTTAAACATGGAAATCCTGTGTTTAATACTAAACATTCAGAAAGATTTACACTTAGATCATGGAGTTAGTAGGTGTGAAGCCATTCGCCTACTAGATAAATTAATGGATGCAAGTTACGAAACTTTAAATATTTGCAAAAATCATAGTATCGTGATTCCTGAAATATTCAAAGAACTGAGAGAAAAAGAAGACCAGCCTCCTAAAAGTAAAAAATCAAAAAAGAAGTTTTATACCAAGAAAAAAAAAAGATAGAAACTTATTTTATGATCATTGAAGAGCAAGCTATAACTGCAAAAGAAAGAAGATGGATAACTAAACGAATATATGGATAACTATGAAAAATAAAAGGGCCGAAAGGCGCTTAAAAATCAGTAAGTGACTCTATAGTTATTGATTATGCTGCTTTAAAAGAGTAGAATTATCAATTAGAAAGAAGACAAATTTGGAAGGAAAGGATCATTGAAGACAAATCTAAAATGGGATTTTATTATTAAGGTTGGAAAAAGGAGCCTATAACTAAATATGGTATCTTGATTTAGATTGTGGAACAAACATAGAAGATGTTATAGATAATTGAACTCGAGCAGTTAGAATTATAATAGAAACAAGAAATTTAAATGGTTATATAAAAGCTATAATAAAGAAATCAAACTGCAAAATTCTAGGATACATTATCCGACAATGATAAAAATATGGGAACAATGGATAGAATTAACCCGACCTGCAGAAGCGAAAATGTTCGTGGTAGACAACATTTAGATAGAATTTTGTGCAACAGATCTTAGCTAATTGGGCATACAAGATTAAATAGCATTTACAAAACTAACAAAAATACAGATATGTGATATATGTTATTTAGAATTTAGTGGAATAGCTCTTAGCCAATTGGGCGTACAAGATAAATGTTATTTACAAAGCTAACAAAAATACATATATGTGATATATGTTATTTTGAAATTATGAATGTGAGTATAAAAAATGGGGTTCTATAGATTAGACCTTAGTTGCACGATCCTCCTATTAGGGTGACGAATTTGTCTCGAAACCTTGCTCTCGTGCTCCAAAGTAAGAATCTCTTAAGAACCTTACTCCTATCGAGAAAGAACCTTGCTCCCAACTAAGAAAAAACCTCTCAAATATATAAATTCCCAAAAAACAAAATAAAAATGAGGAAATAAAAGAAAATCTATAGAATTAATAAGATTATAGAATAAAACTAACACAAATATATTATAGTACTTTATATTTACATAATATTTATTTATATATATAAAAAATAATCTAAATTTGACACTAATCTACAATATTTTATTCTAATTTTAACATATATTACAATAAATAAAAAAATATTTTGTAGAATATATAAAATATATAAACGCTCCCAAGGCACTGCCAAGCTTAAACTCTTCTACATGGCCTCGCTCTCGATCCCACTCCCACTTCGTGCAACGAACTATTAGACCCAAAAGATACAATTCATTGGGAAAAAAACAATTTTTAGCCAAACTCCCAAAACCATGGAATGTATTGAGTCAAAAAGAATTTGATAAACTCTATAAAATATTCAAATATCTTATTCTTTAGGAGGAAGTGTAGCAGCCGCAAAGTAAGTTATAAAAAATAATGTGCAGAAAGACAGTATAAAAGATATGAAAAAGGCATGATTGCAGATGTTATTCTAAAACAGAGGGCACTGTAGGAAATTATTGTTGCACTGCGATGACTTTATGCGTTTTCCTAAAAAAAATATAAAAATATAAAAGGCAAGATAAAACGAAAGCATTCATGAAAATGGAAAAATTATCAAGAGGAAAATCAACCATTACAAAGATAAACCAAACCCTTCAAAAAGACATTATGAAAACAATCCAATGAATTTATTAAAAATAACAAAATGTCTCCATGTCCTAAGGATAAATCTCCCAAAGAATGTAAATGTTGGCTTTGTGGAGAAAAGGGACACTTATCCTAACAAACAAAGAAAACATGTTAAACAACTATTGTTTTCAAAAGAAAAACATGAACATACGAGATATGAAATAGAATTTAAGACGAAGTAAAAGAACTTATGTCAGAATATGAATCCAATTATGAATATTCTTCAGATGAAGAAACTGGACAAAGTTCGGACAAAGTTTAGACAAAGTTTTGACAGGAACTATATTCATGATGCCAATAGATTAGACAAAGTTTTGACATGATGCCAAAGAGATGATTCCTTTACCCGACTCTGGTGAAAGTCAATCCTTTGAAATTGAAACAATCGAACAAAAGATAAGATGAGGTTTTGGCAACAAGCAAAAAATATTTTACAAAAATGCAGAAAAACAAACTAAAATACAAACTTTTGATAGTGGGTGCTCCACTATCTCGAGTGCATGTGATAAAGGGGTATTCCATGTGAGTGAATATCCCTACCAGTTCAAAAACATGACGTCTTTCATCATCATGTGCATTCTTTGTGCATGTGATCCACTTGGTTGTGTCTGTCATCTTCAAGATTCTTCCCTTAGTTATCATCAATGTCACGACCCATTTTCACATATGGTATCCGTGACCGGCCAGTGAGTCAAAACCCACTAAAGGCCTCTTTTTTTCTTTATTTTCCATTCCTTATTTTGATATTTGCTGACTGAACGTTTTTTTTTTCCCATTTTTCTTTTTAAATGATCTCATTCAAGTCATTCCAAATTTGGAAACCAAAGTAATTTATTCATTGTAAAAAAATTATTTTCTAATAAACATTCCCAGTAAGTCATTTCAAATAGCCCCAGAGTTTCTAATATTGCATTCGACATTCAAACATTATAACTAGATACAAGAATTGAAATGCAATACAAAAATTGAAATGAACTCTAAATTTTCTTTTTTCGGCTACCACTTTCTTCATTCCGTCATGCGTCACCTGAAATGTTTCAACGTTCATTAGCACAGTTAGTGTGAATTCAGTTATATCTGAATTATTAATTATTACACAGTATTAGAATGATATATATCAAACGGTTTGCCAGAATTTAGTAGGGAGCGACCCCACACTTAATACAGTGGACAAGATCATTCCTTAAGTCACCTTGCCGTGACCCCACCCCCTTGTTGCCTCGCCTCGCTGGTACGCTTAACGTCTCCCAGCGGCTAGGACACTATTTAACCCATCATTCTATCATTCATTTATATCATTCATTCATCATTTCTGTTCATTCATATCATTTCATTCATTTATACATCATTTCCAACATTCATGTAAAATAAAAACTAATTCAAATATCAGAGACTCACCTGTTCTAGCAGAATTTGATTTCAACTGTTTCGGAACTCCAAATCTAGTAAACATGTTAAAACTACAATTAGATAGCATTTCACGTTTCGACTATTCTATTTTTTTTATAACTCTATATGTATTCTTATTAGATTTTTATTATTTTAAAGTATTTAATAAAAATTTCAATTATTAAA
>JAOTRH010000016.1:2021689-2040596 GCA_034768845.1 Heliamphora exappendiculata | reverse complement strand
GGAGGGGGGAGGGACAACCCTGTTTGACAGAGAAACCATATGCTTGCTTCCTAGAAGATTTCTGATAGTTGCGTAAAACAACTGATATAATTAACATTTCGTTTTTGATCTTCATCTTCACAATAACATGAATCCTACAGCTAAGCATTACAAAAAAAAAAGTCCACAAGAAGTGATCAAATAGTTAAGGGATTACCTTAGATGAAGAACAAGATGACACTTGAGATCCATCATTACTTTTCCCACTAGTCAAGTTAGCAGAAGACCTGCTAACAACAGAACTACAGGCACCAAAGGTTTCATGATTTAGCAACTCCAACAATACTTCCTCATCTTCATCATATCCACTGTCATCAAACCCCCTAAAGACAGAAGAGAATCTGGTTTCCTCGTCAATATCAAAGTTTTCGTGAAGGTGAATGCCCCGTTCCTATCATATAAAAGAAACCCATGTAAGTAATTTAGGAGGAGAATTTTAAAGGGACAGATGAGTAGGAGCTAATGAGTTTAGTCAACACCTCTGCTAAATGTAGATCTTGGGTCTCCTCACCCTCAATTTCTCTTGCTATTCTTAAAGCTTCCCTTTCTAGCTCTCTCATCTGTGGACCTCTCTCAAGTTTTGTTGTATAAAGTTCTTCATCAAAGGTGCTTTTTATGCCAAATAGTGTTTTATTTGCTTCAAATTGATCCCAGCCCCTACAAGGCACAAAATATGAAACTGCATCTGTCAAAGCAACATAAAATAATAGAGATTGGCCAATAAACTGCAGTGGTGATCATTCTTGACAAACTCACAATATTTCTGGTACGAAAACCATACATAAAAATTACAAGAAACCTCAAAAAACTGACACAATCTGGATTTAATGGCCAATCCAGTCACAGAACCACACTTGTTGACTTTCTTTTGACAAATCAAAGGTGATAATTCTTTCTGAAGACATTAAACCCCATTTCAGCTTTCTTTTTCTTGTTTTTCACCTGAATTGCTTTCATAGCACCAAAATGAAAAGTTAGGTCAGCATATCAAATGGATCTGCATCTAGCATTGATTCGGGTAGAGTAAAATTTCTAATGACATTTACCTAAAAATATTTCTAATGAACTAGGGTGTCAAAAGTTTAAGTAGCATTAGACATTGCATATAGATGGCTTTCAGAGACCACAGTATTCCACTGGGCCTAGTTATTAACTCTGGCCCAAGCCAAGAAATTTTAGCAGGTGATGATTGAGCAATGATTGAAGACATAAAACAAGCAACAAAAAATCAATTGAATCTCATGTCAGAGAATATCGACCATAAAAGCAATTTTAATTCCCAACCAACAGACTAGAAGACCAAGATATCACCATTTTGTTTTTTGATGAGTATGTTATTTATCAGATGGATGAACTCCTAGGCTTGGAAAATTGTTTGCAGATGGTGAAGCAAGGTGGACGTGGCCAACAACAAAACCGGTTTGTTGTTTTTAGTATACAAAATCTAGCAATTCCATCTTTTCCAAGGGTGTTATTGCAAGTAATCTATAAATATTATGGTTCTTCCCTGTAGTAGTGTAACATGAGGACACTTGAGAAGCAAAAGATTTAAAAACAAAAAATCCAAAACCAATATCATAGCTTCATATAGATGTGCTGGAAACTGCTGTACATTTTGCAGTGGCCGTAGCACGACTCGACTACAAAATCCATCACATCGCATCAGTATCTCCAAGCTGTTTAAACGCAGCCATATTTTTTTGTTGAAAGAAAAGTTCACAATGATCATAACCCCTGCTTAGTGTGAATTATGAGAAAATGAGAACAAGAAAAAAAAATCAAAATAACTAAATAATACATCCCTCCTAAATTCCTAATATAAGGGAAGTTTGGAAGATAACCTCTGCATAGATGTTTTACTCCAATACAAACTAGTTAAGACAAATTTTAGTTATGCTGTCTATGTTATGATTCAGCCAGTAATGGCAACGGTAAAGCCTTTGAAGGATAACTATCTCATGATGGCCAAGGGCAATCATCTTATCTCAAAGATAAACTAACAACCACATGAAAAGATCTCATTGAACAAAAACTTCTCTCTTCCTGGTGAAAATACTATCGAAGGAAGCAAAACACACATCAGTAATTTTTGGCAAGAGTTCTTCGAATTGCTGGGCTGCAAGCTTTGCTTAATTCAACATACATATCACCCACAATCCGACGAACAAATTGAGGTGATAAATAGGTGTTTAGAAAATTATTTCCGTTGTATTTCAGGGGATCATCCTAATATTGCGCCACATGGTTATCCTTAGCTGAGAGTGGTGGTATAACACCACTTACCATTCAACCATTAAAACTACTCCCTATCATGTAGCATATGGCAAACCCCTACCTGATCAGACTGTACATTTCTAGCACTTTAAGTTGTTGATGTTATTAATTGAGCAAAAGAAAGGGCATCGATTAAGATTACTCAAGGAGAACTTACAACAGGCACAAAATAGTATGAAGTATTTGAAGTGAATGATTGGGTTTATCACATACTGCAGCCTCAGAATCAAGCCTCATTGTCTTTGCACAATAATATGAACCTGGCACCTAGATGTTATGGCCCATTTCACATCATTGAAAATAGCAGCAAAAAAGCTTGCAAATTGAAGCTACTGAGTATTGAAAGTGAGTCCAAACTTCCATGTTTCTTTACTAAAAAGGAAGTTGGGGCAACAAGTGATGGAACATCCAACTTTACTCCAATTGGTGAAGATGGGAGGTTTCTAATGGAGCCAGTAGCTGTTTTGGATATGAAGCTGGTAAAAAGGCACAACAAACCTGTGGTCCATATTTAGTTCAATGCTCTCAATCTTTTCCAAAAGAGACAAACGTGGGAAAACTGGGATGACTTAATCAAGAAATTTCTTGACTTTCATCCTTGAGGTCAAGGCATTTCTTAAAGGTAAGGGGATGTAATGGATCTAGCTCGGCTCAACTCATCTCATTCCGGCTCCAACAATCTAGCCTCTGCTAATGAATGATGGTAGTCGGGATTAGTTTTGTTATCTGTTAATCATATTAGAGTTGGTTGGCTAGTTTTAGATACGGAATATCTGAAAATCTCAGAGAGAGAGAGAGAGAGAGAGAGAGAGTTGTCGTAGTAAAAGGAAGGGTTTCTGTTATAAAACTTGTTCCAATATCAATAAGAATTTCAGTCCTATTCTCTGGATGTCTTTTCCTTGAAAATGCAATTCTTCTTCTCTAGTCATAACATAGACTCATAACGTTCTTTCCTTCATATTCGTTTTCTCGTTTCTTACCAACCAAGCAGGGCAAAAGTGGAAACATCATTTGCCAAACAATCGAAATATTTAGAGTCAGTCCTTTCACAACCAATGAATAGGATTTACCGAGGACGTTCTGAGTACGAGTGGCTCTTATGATGATCTCGGTGCGCATTGGCGTAACCCTGACTTCGACGCCGGAGTAACCCTACTCTGCAAGCTCTCTAGTGAGTACCTCGTTGAGCTCGGCAAAGAATACTCCATCAGCAACGAAATGAGTAACAAAACACAAGGTTTATCATATCTCAACTCGCCATGGACGGATCTCTTCACAACTCACTGTTTCTTTTCCCCTTTCCGTCGTCCAACCGTTTCGTTCTGATCCGTGGGAGAGGATAACGCTTTAGAGGACCGGGGAGCATACTACGCCCCAATATGCAGAACGTCCCCAATATGCCGAACGCTCGTGCTGTACTCATATTTTTTGAATAATTTTTTATGATTCAATTCGTTCATTGCGTAGAACTCGTCGAGTTTATTTAATACAAAAAAAAATCAGATTTATCGTTACCTGTAACTAAGTGATTAAGTAAGATCTCCTAATATTATCTTATAAATAAATAAATAAAAATTATAATTTAAAAAAAAAAATTTAAACAAATATTATTCAATCACTTAGTTATAGGTATCCGATAAATCTGATTTTTGAATTGTTTAATAAACTCGACGTGTTCTACGTAACGAACGGATTAGATCATAAAAAATTATTCAAAAAATATACCCTGCGGCGCAGCACGGGCGTGCTGCCCATTGGGGTGCAGCACGCTCCGCCGGTCCTCCAAAGCGTTATCCTCTTCCACGGATCAGAACGAAGCGGTTGAATAATAGAAAGGAAAAAAGAAACAGTGAGTTGTAAAGAGATTCGTCCATGGCAGCAGGTTGTCTTTCATCAACCTTCTCTCTCTACACTTCTCACGCCATTCTATTTCGAAAGTCACTTGTCATTTGTAATGGCTACGTCACCTTCAATGTCAAAAGGCGTTCTCTCATCCGCTTCTCATCCAAGAACAAACCTAGCTTCGTCGACCAAATCCTTGATTACTTTGAAGGTTCCCTTTCATTTGTGCGCTTTAACTAGCAATTGTGTGGATTTTATTGTTTTTATTCTAGAAATTATTGTTTATCTCTGGCCATCTGACCAAATGATTTTTGCAAATAATTTCTGCGCCGTTATATTGGTAAAGCAGAAGCCTCTAATATTCCCAGTTGATGAAGAAATGTAATTTAGAAGTATTATTAGTTATCAAATATAGACTACAGTGATACTTGGAACGATCATCCTTGTGCTATTTTATTGATCACCCACTATGGAAAACGTTGATGGTGTTTGAAATTGCTGAAATTAATAACTTATAAATTATAATTTATAACAGAAGTTAGGTGTTTGAAAAGTATGCTAACTTGTATTTTAAACTAGTTATTTATATAAGAGAAAATAATTATAACTTGTAACTAAAATTGCAAATATTTGAAAAAAATTTATAACTTATGGCTAAAATCAGTAATAGAAAACTAAAAGTTGTCACCAGTAACTTAACCAAACACTTTTGTTATTAGATATTGCCCATAAAATTAGAACACTGTGGATGGTGAATTGGAAAAGTGCTTTTCAACCATCTAATAGATCAACGGAAAGCATGGGAGGAAGAAAGCTGTTGTGATCTTTGTAGCACACTTAGTCAAGAAAATTGCATCTTTAGAATGAACACTATACATGCAAAAATAATTTGTGTGGATAATGTTGAGTCTATATCTTCTATTCTATGAACCCATATAATTAGTATTTTATATATATGTATTTAGGCTGGGTTGGAGTCATAAATCAATAAAAAGTATAATATATGTAAGGTTTTATTATTATATAGGGGCTAGAATTGTAAAATTTACCTATAAATAGGACCTTATAATTTTAGTTATATAGTGAAAGTTGAATCAAATGGTGTAGAAATATAGGGAGAGACGAAAAATTATGGGAGCACGAGAATAACCCTTGACCTGGGGAACGGTGGTTTCAATGCTCGAGCTGTGGGTACCGAGTTTTGGAGTGTTTTTGGCCTCGTGATTGTACATTCTATGGTTATAATGGATTATCTCTATCATCCGTGGACGTAGATAAGTTGTACCAAACCACGTATATCGTTGCGTAATTTTCTCTTTGGTGTGTGTATGATCGTGTTTTCTTTTTGTATTCGGAGATTTGTGTTCAAATCCCAACAAGTGGTTTCAGAGCCGACGGTTGATGATTTGAAACCGTAGTGGGTGCGCAGCGAGGTATAACTTTTGATTTCGTACCGTATAAATAAAAAATATTTATTTTACACAAGAAAAGAAGAAAAAAATAGGCGACGACTTGGTATAATGTGCAAAGAAAAAGTAATGCATTAGACATCAAGGTTAGTTGCAGGTGGAGTCAAATCAGATGGCGATTTGTTGATTCGATAGTTAATTGACAATCATTACACCTCGGCGAATAGGTGGAGTGACGGCGAACATCTTGATGAATAGGTGTTGGGCATTTCGGTGTAGAGGTGCGGACCATACTGGTTTGAGTATAGCGGATTGACAACGATAGAAAAATCAACATCAACACCAGTTATCTTTAAGGTTATTTGCAGAATTCAAGTAAATGTGAAGATTGTTAGGTATTTGTCTTGTATTATGCGGATCTATATAATTAGTATTTTATATACATGTATTTAGGCTGGGTTAGAGTCATGAATTTATAAGAAATCTAATATATATATATATTATTATTATATGGGGATAGGGTTTTTGGGATTACCTATAAATAGTACCCTATAATTCTAATTATTGTGTGAAAAGTTGAATCAATAGAGATGTCGGGAGAGTTGAAAAAATACTGGGGGCACGGGAGTAACCCTTGAGCATGAAATGGGATTTGTTTCAAGGCTCGAATTGTGAGAGTCGAATTTTTTGGTATTTTTTGTCTCATGATTGTACATTCTACGGTTATTATGAATTATCTCTCACTTGTTAATGTAGGCAGGTTGTGCAGAGTCATGTAAATCATTGTGTGACTTTCTTTTTGGTGTGTGAATGGTTGTGCTTCCATTTGCTTTAGGGGGCTTAGGTGTTTAAATCCCAGCAGGTAAGGATGTCCAGATGACTGGATTGAGGTGGATTGAGGTGATCTGAAAAAATGATGGATACTAAGGTGGTGCAAGGTCACTCGAGGTGAAAAAGGAGAGCTGAAACAACATCAAAATAGAGGGAGTGGCAGTGAGTAGATGAGATTTTGATGTATATGTAGGGAAGATGAGAGCTCCCATCATGTATCTCTCTGTGGAGATGGAAAACTCCGTAAATGGAAGAGTTGGGCCAAGGACCAACTCAACCTCAATTCTTGCTGAGCAAGTTTGATATGCCTTTTGAGGTGTCTTGGTCAAAGGCCTCCTCAACTGCAGCCGCCAATCCATAAGTCCTTGATGACCCCACACGAAGTCATGGATCACTCAAGCATCCATAGTCGCGGCATCAACTCGAGGACAAGGGGTTCCTAGGCCTGCTCCCATGACCTAGGCAAGCTATGTGGCTTAGGGTGCAATATTGAAGTTGAGACTTGGCAAATTACACTGTCGAGCGAATGAGATGCCCTATTAGACCAAACGCGCTTTCGAGCGAGAGTGCCACGATATCGAGCCGATGAGATGCACTGTCTAGTGCACTGCCTAGTGAGCAAGACAAACCTTTAAATAAGCGAGGGTGTGCCGCTAAAAGTGTTATTGCATAAAATGAAAAAGAACCAATGAGAAATGAACAATTATACGCAAAAAACATGATTTACGTGGTTCACACAAAATTAGGGCTACATCCACGGAGTTGCTGTAGCTTTCACTATGATAGAAGGTGGTTTCAACTAAGCTTCGAAAAAAATTCATTTTATCCGTGATGATTTTGGAATGGAACGGGTCATGAGTCGAACCCTAAAAAATAACCAGTTTCCACGCGCCTGACAAAAAGTGGGAGGCTCATCAAGCGGTTGAGGAAGGCAGATATAATGGCGTTCGAGTGGGATGCCAAGTAAAGTTTTCCAAGCAAATTCAGATGAATGGCTTTGGTGGAGCAGATCCATGGTTTAGTTCATGGCCAAGGTAATTTCGAGTTTTTTGAAACAAGTTAGACTTTTTTTTAAAAGGGAGAGGAGCCGTGTGAGCATGTGTGTGCGACGCTATGTGCGACGCACGGTGCGAAATGAGTAGCGCAATTTGGGTGTTTGCTTCTCTGGGTCTCTGCGATGAAAATCATAAATCAATCTGGGGCTTGTGTTTGCATTGAATCTCAGAACGCTGGGGTTGTGAGGATTGCAAGTCCAACTAGGGTTTCTAACCCTAGCGAAGGAAATCCGAATACAGAGGAGTTTCCTCCCAGATGCGACTCCAAGCATGGGTTCTCTCTAGACTCACTCGATGGCGACCGACCTAGGGTTCATTCAACCCGCCGTGATGACAGTAAGCCGTCGAACCAGATTGTCCTGGGCGCGAAGCAAAAAAAGATTGGAAAGATTGATCCGCGACGTGATGCTCAGCTCCATGACCTGGGGTGCGAGACCCCAGCTGAGAAATTTCATGGCTTTGAGAAGGTCGTGGCTGGGGCCCTCAACCGTGCACGGCAAGGGCTTAGCCCTCTTGATAAGAATCAGATTGAGGGTATTGCAGCTCTCAGGGAGAACCTCCATGGAGAACAGCCAACAAGCCCACTTATAGGTACGAAAACCTTCTCTGTTTCTGTTGCGCATGAGGTTCCAGTTGCTAGGGGTAATGTAGAGGTTTAGCTTGATAGCTTAATGGAGGATGGTAATCATAGAACAGAGGTGGGTTTTTCAAATTTCAGTCATTTGGGAGTTTTGCCGAGAGCGACCCTCTCGGGTCCTCTCCGTGGAGTTGCTCTACCGGGGACAAGGGGTTGTTTCCGTGGCAGTATGCAGCGTCCCCCAGGCGGTAGACCCCTGGAGCCTCATCCTGAAAATGGGGGTGCGACTACGGGTGTACGCCAAGTGTTTGATAGAAGACCCAGCAGAAATTGGGCTTTATTGTTGACTACCCGAAGTTCTTCTGAAACATGCTTATAGTACATTGCTCCTGAGAACCCTGAAACTGGAGATTTTGTGGATATTGGAGGGGACCTGGTTAATTCTCAAGAATGGGAGCCCTGCCTAGTAGGTTACTTCTTGGATGCCACCATGCCATTTGCTTTGGTTCGGGCAACGGCAAGACCCTTATGGAACCAGGACGGCTTGACAAAAGTATATGGTAACGAAAAGGGTTTTTATTTCTTTAAGTTCAACAGCATGGCAGCTATGAAAAGCAATCTTGATAGAGGGCCGTGGCACTTTTCGGGAAAACTCATTATCCTTAAAAATTGGAGGAAACGTCTGATATTAACCAAGGAGACAATGTCTAAGATTCTAGTTTGGGTCAAGCTCCATGACTTGCCTTTGGAATTTTGGAATGCACAGTGTTTAAGTAGAATTGCTAGTGTACTAGGTGTGCTTCTGTTCTTGGATCGAGCTACTGACTTGAAACAACGTATTTCCTATGCTAGAGCCTGTAATGAAATTGATGCGTCACAACCGCTGAAACATGAGATTTCCATTAGATGTGAAGGCGAAATTATTCCTATTCGAGTAGAATTCCAAGGGCTTCCTGCTATCTACATCACCTGTGTGGCTTTTGGGCATGATGTTAGTAAGTGTCACCGTTCTGTGCCAAAGGTTAGTGTAGAAACCTCCAATGATCAAACTGAATGGATTAAAGTTGGTAAAGATGGCATCTCACAACCAAAGGATCATAAGGCAGAAGTTGATAAGAATATAGACCATGTAGTTCGGATTCCAGTTGGGAATGGCAGAAGTGTTACGCAGGATAATTTTGCTATTGGGAACACTAACCCTCCAGTCCCAGTGGAGAGAGTTGGATCTAAGCAAGCGTCGGCCCCGTCGGTTTCTGTGGTTGAGGGGGATGGTTCTTTGATGGAGTATGCAGCCCATCCTTTACATATGGATGTGCATGGAATTTGTTCTTATCCATGTGGGTTGTGCATGGAATTTGTCTTTTAGATTGTTCCCCCGCTGTCAAGCAGGGGTTCGGCGTGTTTTGTTTTTTGTTATTAGGTTTTGCTTATTCTCTTAGTTTGCTTTGTTGTTAGGTGGTCCTTTCCCTAGTTGTTGTTGTTGTTGTTGTTGTTTTTTCCTAGGGTATGCCCCTTGTAAACATATATATTTTTTTTTATATTACAATTAATTACAAAAAAAAAAAGTAATTTCAAATGACATGGTCTGCCACATAGGAGATCTAAATCAATATGCTTCCAATTTGGTTTAGATAGCACTTAGCAACAACAAAGGACAATGTGATAGAAAGGTATCAGAAGAAAACAATGTTTAGATCCATTTACAAGTGACTTGATTATGCTATAGGTCAGTGACGAAGTTGGGCCTATGTAAATGGGCTAGATTGAGTCTTGTTTTTATTTTTTGTAGAGAATTAAGATTGGGATCTACGGGTCTCGTCCATGCTGGCCAGTTAGTCCAAGGTGTTGTCCATGTGTGCCTACACAAGAAATGGGTGAGATACCCGACGGTGACTTTTACCGGTAGGCCCTCTGACGATCTGATTAGAGCAAGTTCTAGAGAGAGAAGTTGAGAGACTAAATTGACAGAGCTTCTGCTTGTGTATTAGAATCCATACATTTGCCTTCTGGTTTGTTGGCTATTTATAGGGAAAAATGTACTCGGCCCGTTTTTAGGGGTCCGACCCGACCTGACCAGATCAGGTTATCCTCTCTCTGATTAAGACACAGTTGTCAACCTGATAGTGACTTGTCACTTCTATCACCCTTTCATGTATTTTTTTGAATTCCTTTTGTCATGTCAAGCTGTCCACTTGCCCCCTGATCCTGTTTAGGGTAGGTCAACCTTCTCTGACACTCAAGCTCCAGAATTGGTTCAATTGCTACTGGCACCTCATGATAAGTATCAGCCCTAGGTGAGTGTATCATGGGCGCAGATAGCCGCATATCTACCCCTGGGCTCGGCTTACGAGGAATATGGATATGTGTTGCTCGGCTAGTCTTTGCCGAGCACCTCTCTTCTGTACCTCGGCTACAGCCTCCTTCCCTTGGAGCTCGGCCGTGGTCCACTGCTTTAGAGCTCGGCTATTGGACCATGCTCTAGAGCCTAGGCCTAGCACTCTTTATAGCTCGGCTAGTCTTCCCCATAGCTCGGCCTACGCTAGCCGAGCACGAGCAGCATTGTCTGGGGTGAATACGATTAGGAGATCTATTGATGCCGCACGGCAAACCCATGTGGACTCCAGCTGTCCCCAGGCAACATCCGACCTCCCTCATTTTTATTTATTTATTTATTTATTTTTGTGTGTGGGGGGCGGGGGTGGGGGGGTTTACAGGGGCAAAAAGTTTGAGAAAAGGGACTTGAAAACAGTGGGCTTTCCCAAAATTTTGGAGGGGCAAGGCCATCAACACCTCCCTCCCCCTGCTACTTCTATAGGAGTTACTGTTTAACAGTTCGAAATGGTATGGTTCAGTTCCAAACTGGAACCGATGTCTCTAAACTGAACTGAACTGGTTACCAAAACGGTTTAACAGTTTGGCTTGATTGTGACTGGTTCAACTGTTTCATGATTTTTTTGAACATCCATGTTATATGCCTTGACCTTCTCGGGACGACTCCTCCAATCATTTCTGCACCCAATATACTATATAAACGTCCTTGAATTGAATGAGATATGCACCCAATATACTATACAAACATTGTTTTTGTTTTGCCTTTTAAGATCTCGTTGCTTTAACCTGTTAAATTTTTGGAATACCTCTTGCATTCACGTTTTGTTTATCTTTTCAATATCTGGCTGTCTATTACGATCGAGTGATTGATGAAATGCTTAGTCGCCTTTTGCAGATCTCGGTAAGGCTTTGGCTTAAATCCTAAGTCCACCTCTGCTCCTGAGTAATATGATTATGATTGTAAAATGAGCTAACCATGCATTGTATTTATACTGGGATAATTCAATCACACTTGTTCTACCCTTTGCTGCCAGTTGCTTGATTACTTCTTGGAAGTTTTTTATGATTAAATTAAAAGCAGGTAATTGAATTAGAATTTAGACAATTTGTTCACGACTTGAGGATTTCTTGAGCTAGATTGGTTGGGCATCAAGTGCTTTCATCTTATTTGACCTAACTAACTTTAGATAGATATTTTGCATTGTGTTAGTCGATTTTTGTGTGGCCTAACCACAAACTTAGGCCCTTTGCACTTATTGTATTACGGATTTTGTCAAGATGTAATGCAGTGAAAACTTCAGAGAATACTCAAAACCCAAAACCTGATGGAAAGTGTTAAACTAGTGTCTCTAGAATCCAAAATAGATTCCCATTCCTCCTCGTTCCTTGAAATTCAGGGGACCTTTAAAGAATATACATCGATCCATCTTAGAAATAAACGAATCAAACTAGCATGTTTCACTCTTGATTTGTTGGTTTATGAATGGCTTCATTTGTAGGGGGTCCAAAGTTAAGAAAATGGTATGGGGCACCTGATCTCCTCCCAAAAGATGGATCCATTTTGGAAGAAGATGATGAATCTCGAGGTGGTCTGGTATAGCATTTTGTATATAATGTAGGCATTATATCCACATATTGATTTGAAGCTTAGTAAATATTTTTCTTTGCTTTTGAGACACAGGAGAAGACGAAGTTAGGGATGCAGTTCTAGTAACTGATGGAGATAATGAGATTGGCCAGGTGTGTAATGCCACGTACTCCAGCTTTCATGCTAAAGGTATTTTGTGGACAAAAAAATGACAATGGAAAAAAATCTGTATTTGTGACTTAAATAATGTTAGTTTTGTTCCAGATGCTTGTCATGATTGGAAAAAATTGTTTGAATCCTTTCGGTTCCTGTACAACTGAAGAAATAAAATAACAATAAAAAGATAAACATATCATGTCTTCTTGTATACTATCAATTTCTATTATTTCAAGTTTCACTTGAGTGGTGTTATGTCGTATCATCACTGTGCTACCTAATTGTTTGAGTTTGGCTATCTCTAACTTGTGCAGATAATAATATTAGCGTTAATTATTAAACGAACTCGGGTTAAAACATTGGTGAAGGATAAACGGGCTGCTGTTGATGCCTTTGGAACTTATATGGAGGTAGGTGGGGAAATTGCCAATCTCGAAATTAATATGACATGGTTTACCTTTTTAGGTAGTTATGCATTTTTTTTGTCATGTTTTTTCTAATGATGATAATATTGATTACTACATGGTATTTCCGGTGTGTAGCCAATGGTGGGAGATACAAGTGATAGGTCATTCCAGAATAAGGCTCTAAGAGGTGTTCGCACAATAATATGCTCAAATGTATGAATACCTCATCTTATATCTTTTACCATCTTTATCCTTTAAGTTTCAGCTTTGACGCTAGCACATTGAATTGCTGCGCATCTATATTCTCCCACTTACCCATAGGCTGTTGGGATGTACCCTTGTTATTTTACTCATCTGCGCAGTGTTGTTTCCAGTTCACACATTTATGTGATCATTAAACAATGATGGACTTATTTAACAGATGAAGTATTTTCTCTAATGTGTGTACTTAATTGTGTAATTTCACTTGTTTGCTTGAGCCTTCCCTTAAAAATGGTAAAATTCTGTAAGCTGATACCTCAACATTGAATTTATAATTTCTGATTATTACATTTGTGCAATGATATTTTTATGCTGATGTACATTTTAATGCCCATTTTTTGTCTTTAAAGGTAAGCCCTATTAAAGTATGTTCGTGTCCTAAATACTTGTTTTTATGGGTTTTCAATTTATATTTATGGAGATTGGACCAAGGCCGAAAACCCAAATTTTAATTTATGTTACTAATATTGCCATGATATGCAACCTGCCATATATTTATATTTATATTTATATTTATATTTATATAGAAAGGAAATAAACATCTGTTAATGAATGTTTGGCTCAAAACCTAAAAAAACTGTGTTTCTCTGTAGGAAGGTTTCTTATCCCAAGTTGAGAGCCTAAACGGAATACAACATGTGATAATATTATCCCAGGTACTTCCTCCCTATCTTTTGGATGTGTAAAACACACTAATGTCATGTACACAAGAGAGAATTAACCTAAGTAATATCTGTTTAAAATGGTGTTTTATTAAAATTGCAGTTGTCTGTTTATAGACGTACTGGTGGGATTCAAGCTATTATAAATAGTAAAGTAAGAAAACTTGCAGAGCAAGATGAATCAACTGTAATGGCTTCGGGAATTCCTTATACCATCATTAGAGCAGGGTTATTGCAGAATACTCCTGGCCAGAAGCAAGGTTTCAGTTTTAAAGAGGTACAATTCTTTTATATGTATATTCCTCATTCAATTAGGCTGGTGCCCAAGTCCAACCTTTGACTCTCAGTAAAACTATGCTTAATTGACTATTATTATAACAATATTTGTAATAGAGTAAATATATACATACTAGATTGCAATAGTCTAAATTGGACTGCCCTTTCCTGTTTCATTTGGGGCAGGGGTGGCCCAATTATATTGGAGGCCTTAGGCGAGATTGCGAGCTAGGCCTTCTGACATTCAAAAATTAATTTACATAACTATTTGTATATTTTATTAAGATTTCATTCCTTTTTTTTTGTGATGTAAAATTACTAATTAATGTCATACATCCAAAACTTTTAACATAAACCAAACCAAATTAAACTTTTATTCCAATCAATTGGGGTCAATCCAAAACTTTTAATATATCTTTCTACGTTGATGATATTGATAATTCATTTATCTTAATTTTTTGAGATAGCCTATTGTAAGTAGGTTTTATTTTCTAATTTGAGAAAACTTCTTTTTGTTGAAGTAACTGTAATGTGAATAATTTAAGCATTGCATGTATTTGAAAAGAATTTAAACTTTTAATATAACTTAGTGTATCAATTAGAGTATTATTTGTTTCTTCCGTTGACGTATTCTTTTTTTTTTTTGTAATTTTGAAAGTAAATCTATTATTCAATAGTTATATTTTAGAAGACTTCAATATTAATACAATTTCTTTAAAAATTAAAATCATATAATAGTTTTAAATTTTTCAAACTAAATTGAAAATAAAATTATCTTCATATAATTAAAATTATTCAAAGTTAGTCTCAATTGAAATGGTAATTTATTCTACTGTATATAAGAAATTATCAATTACTTTCAATTATTTAATAGAAATTTTTATTAAGATTATCGTTACAAACAATATATTTGTTACTGCCAAATTTATTTCTAATTCTATGCTTCAAATTATATTCATATGCAAGAATTCTAAAAACAAGTAAAGCCATGCTTTATTTGGCTCATAAAATATCCCATATTTTGTCAATGAATTTATTTTAAAAATTCAAATGTGTAGATATATTATTAAGTCTTAAAAATTTGGGCTCTCTGTCAGTAATAGGGCCTTTGGCAGCCGCCTAATTCATCTTACAAGCACCCTCCTGTTCTGATTTTGGGGGAGGGTAGAGGCAGGAATTGTGATTGCTTTTGCCTCCACCCTCCTTTTCTAGTAACTAACACATGAAAATCTTCGCTTGCGTTTTCGAAGGTAATTAAACTTGCATCTTTTTTGTGGTAACATGACATGTGAAGACGTTTTGAAATGAATATTATAGCACATGAACGACAGGCTAGTATTGACGTTCAAAACATTTCTATTTGCTGAAGAAGCATGACAATTGACGCTCTTGACAGATTATGGTAATTATATTTTGCAGTTATTTAGCATTCATTGTAGCCAGAAAATAGTTCTTTATTTGTTTTAAGGTGCTAATGAAACCACGTAATGAACCATTTGCTTTTGTTCCTGCGGCAGTTTGAGTATATTGTTTGGAAAGAAGTTTGAATCAAAATAAATGGATCCTCAACAAATTGCATTTAAAAAAAGATCTTATCCAGTTTCTCAAAATACTACCGTTACATTAATGTATAAAACCAATATGATAATTTTTAAAAGTACAAAAAAAAAAATCGAACAATTACACCAACGGTCCCCCTAGTTTACTGTTTGTGTGTCAATTTTGGTCCATATTTGTTCTAATTGTGACTCCTTTGCTATTAATTTGTTAATGTGTCAAATAGGCCAAATAGTTAATGGCTGTTATAAGTTGAGACGGACAATGGTCACATGCACAAAATTCTCAAGGGCAGAAAAGGGAATTCACAGTTTCACACTAAGATAGTGCTCATTTAGGAACCCAACTTACACCGGAATTTTTAACCTCTTTGGGCTTGAAGCTGAATAATCAAAAAACTTCTTTGTTAAAAAGTAGTTTTAAACTGCCAATGTAAAAACAAATGACTTGTTGACCATTGACTTATTGGGGCAACTTTATTGGGGCTTTAAGCAAAAAAAAAAAAAAATCCTAATAGGTAGCTTTAAACCATGAGCCAAATGAAGCCGACCTCTAATCAGAATCACTCTTTTCAATGTACTATAGGCAATTGAGCACACCAAATCCCCTCCTTTCTCCCTCCCATCTCATCCTCTCTGTCCACGCCTACCACTCCTACCTCTCTTTCTCTCTACTCCTTGCCAACCGCCACTAACAACCCCTCTTAGGGGCAGACCGTGAGGAGTGCGGGCAACGGTCACTACCCCTCCAATTTTTAAAAAAATTATTGTTTATATATATTATTTTATGTATAAATAATCTTTTCTGGTGTGTTTTATGATTCATTGGCCCCTTCAATGGTGAAATTTTGATTTTGTCGGTGCCCCTCCTCCTCTGCCTCTTCCATACATCAAAGAGTGAAGAGATGGATAATGGCCCCGTTTGGATGGACCTTATTTATTTGCTTATTGGTTTATTTGCTTATTAGCAATAAGCCAAATCCCATTTTTGAGTAGACCTTACTTATTTGCTTATTAGCAAATAAGCCAACTCCCATTTAAGCATATTCATTTGGGTGGCACCTGACTTATTTGCTTATAAGTCAGCTATCCAAATGAGCTTATTTACTTATTTGCTTATAAGCCAGTTTATCTGAAAACTGGCTTATAAGCCAGCTTATTGCTTATTTGGCTACCCAAACGAAAACGAACTTATTTGCTTATTTGCTTATAAGCCAGTTTATTTGACTTATAAGCCAACTTATTGTTTATTTGGCTACTCAAACGAAAACGAGCTTATTTGCTTATAAGCCAGTTTATTTGACTTATAAGCCAGCTTATTGTTTATTTGGCTACTCAAACGAAAACGAGCTTATTTGCTTATTTGCTTATAAGCCAGTTTATTTGGCTTATAAGCCAGCTTATTTTGCTTATTTGGCTACCCAAACAAACTTATTTGTTTATTTATTTATTTATTTATTTTTAACTTATTTGGTTACCCAAACGATGTGGCTTATTTTTTGGCTTATAAGTCAATAAACAAATAAGCAAGGTCACCCAAATGGGGCCAATGTGGAGCATTGCTTTCTTGATTATTAATGCACTTCTTTTGCTAACTTCATTGGATTGGTTGTTTCAATGAGCACAAGGAGTATGGCAGACTAAATAATTTCTTGAGCTCTCTCTGCGGCTTCATTGACAAACAATCAAAAATTTGCTTCACAATCTTCATGCCAGGGTAGCGCAGCACGGGGAAGTCTTAGCAAGGAGGATGCTGCCTACATATGCATGCAAGCACTTGATGCAGTCCCACAAAGGGGGCTAATATTTGAGGTTGGTTAAACGAGTCGCATAAGGGTTTTTGGGAAACATATTATAAATTTAGTTTAAGTGGGCAATAATTTCATTCATCCCCCCTTTTTATTGTAGAAATTCATTGTTGGTTTTTTGTTTATTTGTCAGTGTAGAATAGTTTCATCCATTTTTCCTGCTATTGGTAATACTATGATTTTACTTGCCATTGGGGATATTTGGGAGTTGAATCCTCAAAGTTTCCTCTCTGTGTGAAAACAGGTGGTCAATGGTGAAGAGAAGGTTTCAGACTGGAAAGAGTGCTTTGAAGTGTTGATGGAGAAAGCAGAACAGCAACTTCATTGAATTTGTGAGTGTAGGCAAATAAGGAATATGAAGCATCATTTATGTTTCTTTTTATTTAATATATTCATTTATTGGGGTAAACTATTGTTTTGACCCTTGAACTTTAATCAAGTTATGAATGTCATCCCCCACCATTTAATTTTTTATTTGAGGCCTTAGCCCCTTTTGGCATCTCTAAAAAGCTTTTTTTTTTTGTAAAAAAATAAATAAACTATTTTTAAGCTATAGTTTTTGCCAACTCTAAAAAAAGCCTCCTATTTTTTTAGCTCTTTTTTCAAGAAAAAAGTAGGGACAAATATTTCAAACACTAAATATCATCAATTAAAAAGTCAACCTTATTCTAAAAAAAACTGTGTTAACATCTCAAAAGCCACAAGTTAGAAGTAAAAGTAAGTTCATGTTAGATATTTCAACAAAAATAAAAAAGAAAAAAAAACTATCATAAATAAATTATTTAAAAAAATTTAACTTCTTTTTTCTTTTTCTTTCTAAATATGTTAAACCTCTTTAGACCCAAGTTTTTTACACCTCTCAAAGAGGGGCTAAAACTTATTTTTGTAATATCACTTGTTAACTTGCCTTGCATATGTTAAGTTAGGTTTTATTTAAAATTGATATCGATTATTTTCTCTCATTTAGGATATCTTTTTTTCTTAGTTTAAGTTTCCAAATTGACTCAAACAATAATAAACAATATAAAATAATAGTTTGTTTATCCATAGTTGTGAATTTTGTACAATGTACTAGTCAGTATGAGCAGTTATGTGCATTTTAGAATAGTATTGAAATGTTAACGACTTCATTCCATACTTTTTAAAATACCAGGGTACGTTCCGATCTATGATTAATTTCAAAAAAAATAATTTTTACTTAATTTTCTGTCTTTTCTTTTTCCTTTTTCTACTCTAATTCAAGCTACAAATACATAAATAGAGAGTTCTAAAACTAGTCAATGTTAATTCATTATTAAAAATATTAAATATTAAATCTATCTTACTTTCGTGTTAGCTTTCTTATCACCAATAATGAAACAAAAAAAAACATAATTTAGACTAATTAATTGAGATGTTATGTTAGATAAATGTTCATAGTGTATTAAATTATTTATTGTTGGTTAATTTTTTAATTAATAACTATGATATTTTATAGCAATAGATTCGAAACGATATCTAGTATTTTACTAATATTAGTACGTACCATACTAATTGAGGAAAATGACACTTTTTCCAGTTAGATATTCACAATTTGCTTTTGCCTCTATTAATGAGTTGAGTTGCATTCAAGCAAAGTTGGAGGAACCATATGATTTTTAAGTCCATTTATTTGGTTGAAATGGCCGCCTTCTTTTTTGCCTTTTGGTTAACAACAAAAGCAAAAGAACGATAGGATAAAAAAACAAGGAAATTAAATGTGTTCAAATGCCGCGCCGCCAACATCAACATTTAGAAGTGCTGCAATCTCAAATGGAGGGAAAGACATCGAAACCATTTGATCTTCCTCGTTTGCA
>JAOTRH010000016.1:1996225-2017159 GCA_034768845.1 Heliamphora exappendiculata | reverse complement strand
GGAAAACAACTGAACTTGCAGAAAGGAACTGAAAAAGATCACAGAAAATGTACTTTGAAAAAACCAGGAAGTCGGGGAGAGAGAGACACACACAGAGAGAGAGAGAGAGAGAGAGAGAAAGCTAATCCTCAAAAAATGGAAAAACTAAAGCAAGTGGTCTTTGAAAAGTATGTGATAATACGGAAATGCGGGAATCTACAGAACAGAGAAAGAGATATGGACAAAGAAAACCCACTAAAATAAACGCAGGGGAATTCACCCAAAAAGAACAAAAAAAAAAACACAATGATTTCGAATGAGGAAACAAAACATACCCATTAAAATCGACGGTGAGAAAAGAAACGAATCTCTCATTTTCTCGGCATTTTCTTTCGGGTTGCCTTGACCCTCTAGGACATGTTTTCCGGGAAAAAAAATCCCGATGAATTATGTGAAGGGCCGACGGTAGAATCAAATGTCTGACTATCTCGGGGAGCCTGGGATTGATGAGCAAGGCCTTGAAATCATGAACAGAGAAGGGTATGTTTGTTATTCACGATAAGATCGCACAAGATGGAAGAAATTAGAAATAATGAACGTCCTACCTTTTTTTTGTTGTTGATATATTAAAAAAGAGCAATGCTATTTTTATTCCAAAAAATATTATTAAAAAATTTAACCAAATAAAAGGGAGCACTCTCTCACTCAATATCTGTTACTCCCATTCGTTGTCCTCACGTTCACAACGTTGAGCGAAGTTTAAACAATTTTTTAATGAACTCATTTACAACGGCGATTGTCCTAAAACTTAATTTTTTGACGAGAAATTTTCATACCATATGAATATGAGAAAATTCTCATATAATGTAAGAGTATCTAAAATCATATCATATAACACATGTATAGTTATCTTAATTTTTTTGTTTTTTTATCAAAAATAAAATAACTCTGTGGATCTATTTGAAATAATAATTAATTAATTACATTAATGATGTGTTTTATTTTCTTCTTTTGGCAAGTAGAGAGAAATTAAAGATCCGTGTGGTTTTAATTTCTCAGAGAATTGTGTTTGGGTCTATAATATTTTGCACCTAAACAAAATATTCACCTGAAAAATGTTTGAGACTCTTATATTTTTTTGCTCATTTTATTTAAAATTAATAATGAAAAAAATTTAAAAAATAAATATGAGAAATTTTCATACTTAAAAAAAATTATACTGAGAAATTTCTAATTCATAAGTTGCTTATTTCTTTTAAAATTAAGAATGATAAAATTAAAAAAAATATGTATAAAAAATTTCACATGCTATATATGTGAGGTTTCTCATACATTAAAAAAGTAATACGTGAGACAATGAAAGTAAGAATGCTCACTAAATTATTGTTGGTTAATTATTTCGATAATTTATTTTGAGAGACCTAGTATTTTTGTATGTTTTTACGATTAAAACTATTTATTATGTAATATTTATTAAGTAGATCATTTGTGCAAAAAAATTAAATTAATTAAACATTAATAGTTACGTCAATAAATCATATTTGTTGAAAAAGAATGAATGGTAAATATAATTTTATAAAAAATAGTGTTAAATAAATATAATAAGATCATATATTTATATTATTCAAATAACTTTTTTTTGTTAGTAATAAAATTAAAAATACTATAAAATAAATGACTATAATTATAAAAATATATTAATAAAATAAAATATTCAATAAAGCATAATTTAAACCTATTTTAGTTTATAATTGTTTACATTAATCGCCTCTCAAAAATTCATTCGACCAATTACTTCGGTCAAATCTTTTAGGATGAATAAATTTTCTCGTTAAAAAAATCTAGATAAAATTATCTATATAATAAGAAATTTGGTTAATATTTAACTAAAATAAAGTAAAAAATAAGATAAAAATTATAAAATTATTTTTGATCATTACATAAGAAATAAAGATAATCTAAAACATAGTACTATTAATTGTATTATTAATATTATGAATGAAAAATTAGTAATCACTCATTTATCAGACTATTAATTCAAAACTCACAATATAAATATAAAACTCATAATGCTAAGAGGACACAACAAATTTTAATGAACCAACTTATTTGTTTTATTTATTAATTCAATTCTCTCTTCTCTAATTTTTTATAATAAACAAATGTGAATGAAGACTATATGTATACCGAGTACAAATTCTGTAGTACAGAAAGATTCGACCCTACTGTTGAAATGATTATATAGTGGCCAATGGCCATGGACTCACGAAAAGTTATTCAGTTTCATACACGGTCAATTAATATATGCACGTTACATTTTTTAAATTTAAAATTTTATTTTATATTAAAAAATAATTATTATTTTATGTTAGCTTTATTGTATATTAAAAAATATATTAGTTGCTATAGCATATACTTCATATTGAATAATTTTTCTATGATCATATGATGTCTCAAATATTTTAAAATTTTAGGTAAGATTCATTCTTAAATATAAAGTTTTCATTTGATTATGTGTCTTTTAAATGACTTGTAGTACTCCACCTCTTGGCCTTAAATAACTTTTTCCATTGTTGTGAGTTTGTTTGAACTTAAGTTAATTTTCATTTTGCTTCCCTTAATTTGGACAATTCTCGATAATCGAAATTGCTCATTTAAATCTCAAGTATAATTTATTTATACAAAAGGAATAAAATTTAGAAAAAATTACAAAAACATCTCATATACTATACCTGTGTATCACTAAACCCTCTAAACTAAAAACCCGTTCAAAGCGGCCTCTATCTATTTATTTGTATCATTTTGCCCAATTTCTCAGTTATTTTGCTTGTGTCATAAAATCCTAACGGATTATAACAAATGGATACAAATAAATAAATAAGAGGCCACTTTGAACGATTTTTTAGTTCATGGGGTTAAGTGATACATAATATAGTGTAGGGGGTGTTTTTGTAATTTTTTTGAAATTTTATCTAATATTATTAAGTGTGAGCAATTGAAAAGCGACAAATAAAGAGTGCCACTTATTTCTAACAAAATGTGATTTAGTAGATGATTGACAATTTAAGATTTTTAAATTTTTGACTAAAAAACTTGGTTAAATTCTTATCCCAAAACAAGTCAAATTAAAACATCTAATTTTTATCATTTTTTTATTTAAATTCTTATCCCATTCTAAAATACAATAATCTCTTTTTAAATAATTTATTTACTATTAATGCAAACTATATATAATCATCACAATCAATTATATAGTAGTGCAATAATGCCAAATTTAAACAAAAAATAGAAAATAACTAATTTTGTACCTAATTAACCATTTAAAAAAAAAAAAACTTTGGTTAAAAACTAATTTCCAAATAGCTTAGTTGCCAGTCAACCTCATATTTAGTTATTTTAACAATCATCAATAAATTTAATTTTCGCATAAACAATCTGCACAAAAAAATTTATATGATAAAAGATTAATTACAATCATTAAAATTTTGTTGATAGTACTGGTTGTTGTTGTGAAGGCCTAAAATTTGAGAGTTTGTTTTCTTTTAATATTTAAAATTTAAATTTTTTTAATTATTATTAATTTTTGCGGAGCTACTTTATATAAGAAATTATCTTAGCTTTAATTGGGTCATTGTTGGTAAATGATGGAGCTACTTTATATAAGAAATTATCTTAACTTTAATTGGGTCATTGTTGGTAAATGATGGACGTAATTATTAAAAATTAGTCCAGATGAGATCTAAATATATAAAAAAGATAAATAAATGGATATTAAAAATTATAAAATAAATAATTTTGTAATTATAATTTAATCGGGATAGACCACATTTGGCTAAAACGACCAAAATTGAGGGGGCACCATTTTGTTTTCTTTTTTGGATATTTCTCTTTTCTCGTTTAAAGACAATATTATATTTGGCTAAACAGCCTCTCATTGCTCTTATTCATTGAAAAGCCCAAGGCCTTTGTTCGAACTGAAAAAGGTCAAACAAACACACTTAAAACATGATTTTAGGCCCTAAAATTCAAATAAAAGATATCAATAATCTACCAAGATATTAATTAATGAATTCAAGTATAATTCTTCGTACATGAGTTTAAAGCTTTGAGATTTGGTGGTTAATGCTGATGCTAATGTTAGCGGCTTCTCATTCCTTCGTAATATTCTTTCATGCAGTGGGCGTAGTAACGGTTGTGATCGACGACGATAGTGGACGGCTACGATGAGCTTTGAGGGGCTATAATGGGATTTGAAAATTTCAAATAGAGACGAATAAAATATAATTTTTAGTTCACGTTTAATGTTTTAGTATAGTAAAATTAATTTAGTTGAAAAAGGAGCATTGAGTTTACGATATTATATATCTACGTGAAAATAAACTCACTCCTAAAAATTCAAATTCGCAAAATGAACAATTCCTCCCGTTCATCAGTAATTAAATTGACTAACATATTTTGCAAATGTAAATTATCTATTTACCTTAAAATTTTAAATTACCCTAAATTACCGTCCATTCACCAATAGTTTCTCATCAGGTGGAATAGGCCCAACTTTGTGCTGTCTCCTCCAAACCACTCCATACTTGTTCCAACTTGGGTTGAACCACCACTGGCTCCGCGGCCTCCGCCATAGCCACCACTGCATCTGCCGTGGACACCACATTCTTCTTTCTCTTTGGTGAGCCATTCTCCGATGGCATGGATCTCGATGAAGATCGCTCTGGTGATAACCTTTTCGATTTAACCTGCATTGGTTTCTGGCTCACCGAAATTAATTCGCAGCGAGAAATTGAGCAGAGCTCGTGACCCACGCATGCAAAATGACGCTTGGTCATAGGCCAAAGCTGTGGCCTCCACTGTCTCATATGTCCCGAGCCAAACCCTAGCGCCGTTCTTTATCTAACCTCTAATCTCCATCCCTCTGCGATCTTTCCGTTGTCGAACAAAACAAATCTCCCTCGCGCCTTTCCGCGTCAAACCCTGCAATCAACTACCAACGGTTTCATGATATTCCTTCATCATCCATGGACTCAATCGTTCACGCAGCTCTTGAAGAGGTCTGCTCACATGGCGCCAACGGACTCTCACTCCAATCACTTTGGCCCAAACTTCACTCTCCTATCTCCTCGCAAGGCCTCCACCTCTGCGCCAACGTGAAGAAGGCCATCTGGACCAACCTTCTCAACATTCCAGCCCTTCAATTCGAAGCGCGAGGCGTTTCGTACGATTCTCAGGACCCTACAATCCAGCCTTTCGAGGAGCCCGAGAGACTAGATTTGAAGATCGTCGCGGCCGAGCATCTGCGCAACAGCTTCGTCGGAATTTATGATATTAAGGCCTCCGATGCCGGCATTTCGCTACCCCAGCGTCGCGCGCTCGAGCGCCTCGCCATTGCCAGGTTTTGCTTCATTTCTTACATAGACAAGCGAATACACTTACTAGTAGCTTTGTAAACTTTATATTTAATTAAAATTCACTTGCTTATTGTATTGACAAAGTGCTTAGCCCTTTTTGTTATTCTGGATTGGATTGGTTTGGATGAAATAGGATAGGAAAGAGAATTAATATCGGAGTTCCACGCGTTTTCTTTTAATATCAGGAGATTATAGATAGAGTTGTGTACACAATGAGAAATTTAGTTGATATTTATTTGATTAGAACGAGATAAAAAAAGAGATAAGAGCTGTATAGTTATTGTTGGCTCTTAAATAAAAGAGAGATAATTCGGAGTCTACTATTAATAATTCTGAGTGCCTTGCTATTGTCAAGTTTTGCCTCATTTCTTAGGGACGTGCATTAGGGGTGCAAACTGTTACACGGTCTTTTGTAAAACTCAACTTCAAAAGTTAGTTATTGAGGTGAAGTTGTCATTACGCTTATTTATTGCATAACACTTTTGTACTCAAGCGATGTGGGACTTCGCTTCATACAAACAACTTGAGCTGAGTCGAGCCTTACTGATTCGAGCTTTCACGAGCTTGAAATTTTTCTATGATGTATGAACTCGGTTTGAGCTCGAATAACATTAGTTATTCTTGTTCAAGCTCCTCTTGTCTAAAAATGGTTTTATTCAAGCTCGATTCAATTCAAATAAACGAGCTCAAGCTTATATTCAAACTTTTTATAAGGGATCAAATTTGATATAAGTCCTAAATTTAGTTACGAAACAAACTACTCATGAGCCTATGCAAGCCGAGCCAAGATTATATGAGTCGAGCTCGTTTAATTTTCAGTTTATGAACATCTCGTTTATTAAATGAATCGAATTTGAACGAGCCTTAACCAAACTAAGCCTGAGATACACGAACAACTCGGTTCGTTTGCATCCCCATGTGTTTACACTTACTAGTAACTCGGAGAACCGTATTTCAATTAAAATTTACTTGCTAATTATATTGACAAAGAACTCAAGGTATAAGAAAGGTCGTATCTTGGTTTTGGTCCTTTTTGGGAGTATCAGTTCTATTGGTTGAGTGAGAGTTTGTTTGGATTTTTTTTTTCATTGGAATACATTTTATAAATACTTCTATTAGGGACTGCTTTAACATAGGAAGGAAGCAGCAATGCAATTGGTTAATTTTGGTGGTTTCAGTTTCTTGCCACTTTAGAACACCAAGTTGGCAAAGGAACCAACCAATGGCAAGCGGTCTATGTATTTACATGATCAGAAAAACATGAGAAAATGGATGAAAGTGGGCAAAACTCAAATCTGAAAACACTACTGGTTGGGCACATTGCCGTATAATAATTTTTCGTTCATCTGGCTTGGCAGTGAAGCAATGCAATTGGATTTGAGTCAATATTGGGCTTAACCGCTTAACTACCATTCATATGTAATTTATATTATATTTTTACTCTGAATGGGTTGCTAATGAATTGAAGGAAATGAAATCGATGTTTCAATTTATATTATATTTTTACTTTGATTGGGTTGCTAATGAAATCGATGTAATTGTTTTTTCTTTGTAATTTATATTATATTTTTACTCTGACACAAATGCAACTATTTAGGTGTGGATGAGTTGGTGTACTTGTCTTGTTCTTCTTTGTTTTGTTCTCTTTAACCAGTTCACATTTCAAGAAGGAAACAATAGCTTTTGAACATTCTGATGCATGGACATACACATGCTTAGAATTTGTATTTCATTTTGTCAGAAGCAAACAGAGTTAGGTAAAATTAGCTAATAGTTTGCAGTGAACTATGATAAATTTGCATTCACTTGTGTTTCTAAATTATCTATTTAGCCAAGTGACTGCATTGGTGCCAAGAATTTGTATGTGAATGCCTAAATATTGTGTCAAGTAGTTTGTTGACAAATTGCATTTTTACAGAACAAATGGTATTACCCAAAGTGAACTTGCTAAGGAATTTGGCATGAAAGGTAATAACATTTTCTATGTATTGAGGAATCTTGAGTGCCGAGGGCTGATTGTAAGGCAGTCAACAATTGTGAGGACAAAAGAAGCTAGTAATGAAGGGGAGCCAAAAAATAGTTCAATTGTGAACACCAATATGCTTCACTTGTATCGTTATGCAAAGCATTTGGGTTGTCAACAAAGACTTGAAATAACTAAAGAGGATAAGACCTTGATGGCTAGTGAGAATGCGGATGTAAATACCGTGAGAGTTGATGGTGCTACTGAAGGATGCATTAAAGAGGATGTGCGTGTAAAAGACTATTTGCCTGCATTGAAAGCCATTTGCGAGAAACTTGAACAAGCTGATGGCAAGGTGACTCATATTTACATTTCATAGGCCCATTTGGCTATTTGCGTATCACTATGCTAAATTTCTAATATTGTTTATATTTTGATATGTAACCTTTGAAGACTCTTGTTGTGGCGGATATTAAGCG
The DNA here is from genome assembly GCA_034768845.1 of Heliamphora exappendiculata. NCBI lineage: Eukaryota > Viridiplantae > Streptophyta > Magnoliopsida > Ericales > Sarraceniaceae > Heliamphora > Heliamphora exappendiculata. The sequence goes on along the minus strand of JAOTRH010000016.1, from coordinate 2,009,324 downwards.
AGATCTTGGTTACAGAGGAACTCCTGGGCATAGGGCTTGGAGAAATGTAAGTTTATATTTTGATTTTTATTCATTTCAGTTCATATTTTCCCCACCTTTTTAATGTTATACTGAATTGTTATTGCGCATGTGCTTCTTAGATCTGTAACAGGCTGAAAGATGCTCGCGTAGTTGAGGAGTTTTGTGCAAAGGTGAACAAGAAGGCAAGTCAAATATTGTTGTTTATGGATCATGAATGTTATACTTCATACTCCAATTTTCCCTGCCCTCTCCTTGTTGCCTTTTCTTATATTTTTCGTGCTTCATTCTTTATGTAGAACCTAGTTATTGCTTTCATTTTTCATGTGCTAAATATTTGTTCCTTTTCTTTTTTCCTCCCTTCGTTAATTCACTTGGAGTATCATTAGTTTATTTTTCTACACTTCGTAAGAAGTGCTTTTGTCATCTTGAAAGCAGTTTGATGAGATTGAGTTCAAATTAATAGCATTTTGAGCTTCTATGGGATTACGTTTGGGAGGGGGAGCCAGAGGGGGGTGAGTTATGGGGTTTGACTTGAAAACAGATTAGATGTGGTGGTGATGAGATTCTGGTAGGAGTTTTTGGTAGAGTATCAAAATTTGTAGGTTTTCTGTTAGCTCTACCTTTGTCTTTGTTCCCCCCCTTCCATACTTGTCGGAATTGATATGCTACGGGATTTACAATAAGAGCTAAGTCTATTCCGCAGGGGCAGTATAAGAGCTGAAATAGGAGTGAGAGCGCATCAAAATCTTGTGACTGTGTGTTAATAAGGAAAAATAGAACAGTGTGAATTTCAATGAAGTTCTACGCAATGTGGATTCAGTAGATCTCGGTTAGTGTTTTAGCTTTAGGATCAAGTAAGCATTTGGAATTTTGTTTTTCTTTACTGATTTAAATTTTTTTTGAAATTGCTGCATCATTTTACATGAAATTTCAATTGTGAATGTTGGTAATTCACAGGTCTATTTTCAATTTGATTGTGTTCAAGTTGAGAAAATTAATATGTACTTCTTTATTTTCTTTAATTGCGTAGCTTGGCTGCCCGAACTTCTTGCTAGAGCTTCCATTTGAAACAGTAAATATTATGTGACAACCTGCCCCTGGGATGGTCCATAACAACTTCCATTGGAGCCTCGTAATGCATTCCAAAAATCGTAGTAGGAAGTTACTACGTATCTTGGTCACATTTGTACATAAGTTACATGTTTCCACACTTTCCAATTGTGGGTAACCTATTCAAGAACGGTGTTATACCACCGACTTCACTCTACTAATGCACCAAAGGTACAAGCTCCAATACACCCCCATTCAAGACGGTGTCGTACCACCGACTTCACTTCACTAATGCGCCAAAGGTACAAGTCCAATACACCTTTAGGTACAAGTTCCACTAATGTGCCAAAGATACAAGCTTCAATACACCTTAAGGTTCAAGCTCTAATGTGCCAAATGTACAAACTCCAATACACGTTAATTTAAGATTGGGAGCAGGACCCGGCTCATCTTAGGACCACCAGGAGGATAAGTGGATTGAAAACTAGAGTTAGGATCCTCAAGGTTGCTTGGCCGAACCATGAAGTTGGCCTCACCTTGACTACCTCGGGACAGAAAGGGGCATGACCATTCTAACTTAACTGTTCTGTCACCCTGACACCTTAACCACCTCGGGATGTTGACGTATCGCAACTGCCCCATAATACATGTACCAAGGTTGCCAAGAGACGGGCCAAACCTCGGAAAAGTTGAACCAAGAGAGACGAGTCACATGGTACATGCAAGCTGTTTCTCTTATGCGGTTTAGCCTATATAAACGACACTTCTCATTTATTACATACACCGACAACTCAATTAAAACAATTGCCTTTTAGCCCTCTTGCACTGAGGTTGTTAGCTCTCACCTCATTTCACCTCCGGTAACTCTTGAGCTTGGTTGAGTGCCTTTATTCTCCCAGACCACAGGACTATTGCGCTCACTCGTCATAGCTAAGGGTCGCACAACACATGGAGGTAACCCTTCTACCCAACTAGTGTGGCAAACCACTACGGAAACCTCGGAGCCTCATCAAAACTCTGAGGTACCAGGAAAGCCCCCAGCTCCAAACGACCATTCTTGACCAACTCCGCCTAGTCTCAAAGAACATGGAAACCATGCACCAGACTAAACAGCTGCTCATGGATGTCCTGCTATCCATGCAAAGTTGTTTCATCTCCCCTTCTGCGGGTGTAGTTGCTCCGAACTATTCAAAAGAAGACCGGAGCACACCGAACGGCTCGAAAACCAACACTGTCACTTACGGTGTTCAAGCTCGACGAAATCTTACAACAACTAATGCTACGGGTACCACAACCAACCTTCCAGCGAACATGGCTCCTAAAGGTATTGCTTCCCTGGGGCTGCATCAGCACCAATACCCTCAAATCTTGGAAATCCTAAACTAAAATTACACATGGTCGAGCAAATAGTTCGCACCGTCTTGCAACAAGAACGACCACCTTTTCCCAACGCGCCAAACCTTGATCTTTGTATGCATGTAACCATTGGAAATATCGACCAAACCCTATCTAGATGGGTATGTGCCCCCCCAAGTTCAAATGTTTTGATGGAAAAAGAGGAAATGCTTAAGAACACTTGTCTTGCTTCTTAGACACAATGGGAGCCTTCACTAGAGACCACAAAATGTGCCCTAAAGAGTTTTCTAAATCTCTCACAAACAAAGCCTACACCTGGTACAACAACTTGGCATGGGGTTCCGTTCATTTAAGGGAAGATTTAGTGAAGAAATTTCACACTAAGTTCTTTTATGTAGAAAAAAGACTTACTTCCCTCCACCTCATGCGGGAAGTACAGAGGCACGAAGAGGACATACTATCCTTCGTGCGTCGCTTTCGAGAAAAAACGGTTGACATTCAAGATCTGGTAGCAGAAAATCAACTGGCCTATGCCTGGTAACAAGGAACCTCAGCAAAACTGTACACATACCCCAACACCATCCAACGACTATTCATCATCGTGGGCCCATCCGCTCCGCCACCAAGTTCCATGTCATCGACGCCGACACCACTTGTCATGTTCTTCTTGGCCGAGCATGACTTCACAAGTATGCAACAATACCTTCCACATATCACCAATGAGTCAAAACTATATTCAACGACGAGATTGTCACAACAGCGTGGTCACAACGACCATTCTCCAACTACTAAATGAATCTAGTCCTCTACTGCATGATTCAAGTAGGAGTTAATGGCTCCAATGCCATTCTCCAATTTCAAAATGATTCAATAATGAGTCAATGGTTCCAAGGCCACTCTTCAATCCTAAATGAATCCATGAATCCACTCATTTACTAGATGATTCAATAATGAGTCAATGGCTCCCATGCCAAAGTTAATGGCTCCCATGTCATTCTTCAATTTTAAAAGGATTCAATGAGCCAATGGCTCCAAGGCCATTCTCCATTAAAGAAAAGACTCTTCATTCTCCAATGCTAAAGAAATCCACTTTATGGTTCCATTATGATAATGGCTTTAATGCCATTCTCTACCTAGCAAATGGATGCAAACGAATGACCTATGAATTCACTCCTCTGGAATAATTCAAGGTACCGTTCTAGAAGTACAAATCCATTCCATTTTCCAAGTCCATTCTCCGATGGCATTCTCTAAGGTTTAATCCTCCGGGATAATTCAAAGTACCATTCCAGAAGTACAAGTCTATCCCATTCTCCATGTCCATTCTCTGATGGCATTTTCTAAGGTGTAATAACCTCTCTCTGTAACAAGTATGAGTATACATGAGAAAAATGAAAAAAATAGAGATTCAATAAGCAAACATTTTATTTCTATGATCAAATAAAAAAAGTACAGAGTACAATAAATTGCTACAGCTCACTCAAGTGCTGCACACACTCGGCCAAAGACAAGTCTAAATCAATTTAGCCAGTATACAGATCTCCAAAACCCTAGTTTACAAAACTCGAAACCTTGCCTTGCCCGGGGCAAAACCTTAACCTTAGTAAGTTAACGTTGCTAACTTCGTCGAGGAACATGAAAGTCCTAGTTGCCAAAGTCAAGGAATCAAAAATCCTTTGTTGAACTTACGACCGAAACCCAGCGGCGCAAGGATGCTTCTTGGCAGGAAATCGAACTCGCTAAGAGAAAACCCTTTGCCAAAAGACAAACTCTTTCACCGAAACTCTTGTGCTAAACGGTGAACTAGCCGAATGGAGTCTTCGATTCTCCTTGCGCTGAAACCCTTGCGTCAAATGTTGACCTCGCCAAATGGTGCTAGATGAATGGAGTCTTTGATTCTCCTTGCGTCGAAACCCTTGCGCCAAACGGTGACCTTGTCGAATGTTTCTAGCCGAATGGAGTGTTCGATTCTCCTTGTGCCAAAACCTTTGCGCCGAACGGTAACCTCGTCGAATGGAGTCTTTGATTCTCCTTGCGCCGAAACCCCTGCTCCGAACGGTGACCTTGCGGAATGGTTCTAGTCGAATGGAGTATTTGATTCTCCTTACCGTCTTTGATTCTCCTTGGGCACCGAATGGTTCTTCTTGCCGAATGAAGGCTTGGTCGAATGGAGCCTATAATTCTTGGATGCCAAATAAGAACAACCGAATAGAGGCCACATGTTTAGATTTCTTTTAATAAAAAACCCCAAATGGAAGCAAGGGCATCGAATGGGTAAATGGAATTTTCTTTGCTCAAGGAACCGAGTGGAGAAAGCATTGAGTGGAAGTATTTGAATAGTGCAAAGGCTTGGCCGAATGGAAGCAAGGTATTGAATGGGTATCACCGAGCTAGTGGAGTCTATGCTGGAAGCAAGGTACTGAATGGGTATCATCGAGTGAGTGGAGTTTACGCTGAGCCAATCGGCACTTCACCGAATGAAGATTTAGCCGAAACCTGAAGCTCGCAAACTGGGTCACAAAATGGGTATGACCGAGCAGCAGGCCACCCAAACATTTTTCTGTCTAATGGGGTATTATTGAACGGAAAAACTTACGAACTCCGTAAAAATTATATTGGCAAGATAAATCGGTGAAGTAGGCCCCTCAAATGTAGAATTTCTCAATTCACTTTCAAATCAACAGCTCAACAACATAAGTGAGCTCTATTTATATGAGTTCCATGCTTGGAAAATTGGAACAAGAATATCATATGATACAAAATATAAATTAGAAGATTTGATCTACAAGCAATATAAAAGCTACTGATGGTTTTCACGCAACCATCAATTTTCATTGATGGATGTTACTCGGCTATAGTGTGCACGCAACCCACTCACTTTACAAATGGCTTCTGTACAAGAGGGCTAATATGGGTAACCCATTCAAGAACGGTGTCATACCACCGACTTCACTCCACTAATGTACCAAAGGGACAAGCTCCAATACATGTTAATCCAAGGTTGAGAGCAGGATTCAGATCACCTTGGGACCACCAAGAGGATAAGTGGATTGGAGGCTAGAGTTAGGATCGTTAAGGTTGCTTAACCGAACCATGAAGTTGACTTCACCTTGACCACCTTGGGATAGAAGGGGGACCTGTCCATTTTGGCTTGACTGTTCTGTCACCCTAACACCTTGACCACCTAAGGATGTTGACGTATAACAACTACCCTATGAGATAGGTTCTAAGGTTGCCAAGTGATTGGCCAAACCTCAAAGAAGTTGAACCAAGGGAGACAAGCCACGTTGTACATGCAAACTGTTTCCCTTCCCTGGTTTAGCCTATATAAATGGCACTTCTCATTTATTACATACACCAACAACTCAATTAATACAATTGCCTTTTGGTCATTACTGCCATTCCCGTCTTGTCTTGAGGTTGCTAGCTCTCACCTCTTTCCACATCCGGTGACTCTTGAGCTTAGTTGAGTGCCTTTATTCCCCCAGACCACACGTCCTTCCTTACATTGTCAACACCAACTGATGTGGAAAAATGGACTTATGGTCTCACAACTATCCCTCACTTACACAACAACGTTTCCGTTGTTCCTCCACACAGTTCAGGAACACCATCTGGTGGCCATGGATCACTTGCCACATGGACCAGAGTGATGTTCTAATCCGATACCACTTGTGATGACTCGCGGTCGAGATGGCCCATAACTCCCATTGGAGTCTCTCAACCCAGCTCAAACACCACAATAGGAAGTTACTATGTATCTTAGTTGTGTTCATACATGAGTTATGCGCTTCCACACTTACTAACTGTTGTGGGAAAGTGGACTTTGGGTCTCACATATTGCTTCTTCAAATATTAATTATATGTAGTCTTTTGGACATTTCCAAACTCCTTCAACCAGTTTTAGGGGTTAAATTAAACCCTTCTTATTGTTGAGTTTTCATAATAAGATTTTAAAGTCATAGTCGCTTTGTAAGGATTTATTATTCTTTCTCATTGTAAATTTATGTGGAATATGATGCTTTATTTATTTACTTGTTGATGTTTCTTCTGTTCTTTTGGTTATAACTAATTTATTTTGAATGAAAATTCCTTTTTATCTATTCATTTGACTCTCATTTGATAGTTCAAGATGAGGGAACATCTATCTGAATTATTTTATTCTGTTATAAAATTCTGTAGGCTGAATTTTCATTCTGCCTTTTTGGGGCTAAGAAAATCATAATGCCAGTTGACAGAAATAAGCTTAGGGAGCCACAACTGCCGCCATCCCTCTATGAGAATATATAATAATAGTATATTCTCACAATATCTTAATAATTAGTAAATATTCCAATAATAATAGTAGCATATTCTCATAATCTTAATAATGAAAAAATATTCAAATAATAATAATAATATATTCTCACACCCTCAACCCAATGACTCTCTGTATTGCATTTTTTTTTGATAAGTAGGACATACTAAAAAATAAAGGCATTAAGGGAATGCCACCTGCTCCCACAAAAAGAGATTTAACATAGAAACCTCTACAATAAAAGAGTCAACCTTAAGAAAGAGAGTCAATGAAATGTATAGTTTCAAAAATAGATTGAGTTCATTTCTTAGAAAGCCAACTATACAAATTGTTTAGAAAAACGCTTTTTAATCTATATTTCGGGATTTGAACCTCATCAAAAAATCTTTTGTTAGGTTCCATCCAAATTAAGCATATCACACACAGAGGGGCCAACTTTCAAGCTTTCCTTCGACTCGTAAACACTCCCTCCTTTTCATCCCACAAGGACGCCAACCACCTCCTTCTCAAACTCACTCCACCCCAAAAAGGAACAACACAAACCCCCACAACTTTCTCAAAAAAATATAGTTAACAAGTAGGTGAGCAACAAAATCTCTATCATTCTTACACAAACAATACCTATTAGCCAATAAATGGTCCCTCTGAATAAGGTTATCTCGAGTGTGGATCTTTCCATGTGCCGCAGACCTGCCAAATAAACCCACCTTTGTATGTATTGCATCTTAGGATATGTATCTTGATACATCATCTTATTTTTTATGCTTGAGACAACTTACTTGAAGCATTGTATCAAATCAATGTTTAAAATTTGCTTGGCTGAGAAATATGGCTATAATTGCATCATGGAGGACTTGAATCTTAGCACCACTTGGGGATCTACCAACCAAAGTTAGTTATCAATGTTGTTATGTATCTTGGTCCGAAAGAAATTTTTTAGAGAATACATACAGGTTGTAAATACACATAGAGGTATACACAATACCGACTATGTAAATAGTTTAGACGCTCAAATATTTTCTTGGTGAAGATAGTTAATTGTTATTTTGAACTATATGGCTAAATAGCTTTGTTACGGATAACATAATGAGGTTTTTATTCTTTGGATTTAAGAGTATGACACTATTAAGTAGTAAACAAGCATTATAAAAACAATAAATCAGTTTGGAACTATGGAAGCAATTCCACCTACTGAGGATATTAGTAGGGAAGTATAGAGAGAGATCTTTTTATGGTTTTTATAGATTTAGAAAAAGCCCATGATAGTGCCTAGAACTATCAAATGATGAGTGTTGGAGAGAAAGAGAGTAACAAAAGGGTACATTGATGTGATTATGATGGAGCTGCCATGACATTTTGATCACTTGCAAGAGAAATAAGTGAATTCTCAATTATAATACGATTATACTAAGGATCGGTTTTGAGTTCTTATCCTTTTGTCTTAGTTATTGATGAATAGACTAGACATACTCAAGATGACATTCCATACTGTATGTTGTTCGCTGATGATATTGTCTTAGTGAATGAGAATACGAGTAGAGTTAATGCTAAGGTAGAAATGTGAAGAGAAATTTGGAGTAAAAAAGGTAGTATGAACAAAATTGAATATATGGAATAGTATTTTAGTAGTAATAAGAGAATTAATAATGAAGAAGTAAATATTCAAAATTAAGAGATGCCTAAGAGTGAATATTTTCGTTATCTAGGTTCGATTATTAACAAAGATGGAGAGATTGCAAATAATATAACTCATAAAATCAAAGTTGGTTGCCTCAAGTGAAGGGCTGCATTCGGCGTTCTAAGTGATCGATGATTGCCTATAAGATTAAAGGAAAATTTTTATAGGACAGCAATTAGATCAACGATCCTATATGGGATAGAATGTTGGGTTGTTAAAAGAGATCACTAAATAAAATGAGTGTTGCTGAAATGAGAATATTAAGATGGATGTGTGATAAGATTAGAAAAGATAAAATTAGGAATGGAAAAATTAATGGAATGGTAGGGTAACACCAATTGAAGATAAATTAAGAGACAATGGATTGAGGAGGTTTGAACATATTCAATCTAGACCAATTGATGCAGTTGTAAAGAAAAGTGATAAGATAATGGGTAATAGAAATAGTAGGGGAGGAGTATATCTAAATTGACATGGGACGCTGTATTAAGAAAAGATATGAACTTATTGAAATTAACTAAAGATATAGCCTTGAATAGAGCAAAATAGCGTAAAGAATTTTATGAAACTGACCCAAATTGATTGGGACAAAGGTTTTGTTTGGTTTGGTTTCGTATGGTAATCAAGAAATTTGTAAACAACACAAATCATGAATTTCTTAACAATATAATGCTTAGATATGTAATTGGCACGCAAGTCGACGTCCTTAGGCTTGTTCTCCTCTCTTCGTGCACGTTCCGATGCTCGAATACAGCATCGAGATGTAATCCATATCGTAGCATGCTCGATGATAGGCAGGGTTGCAAGTCTTTCCCAATTACCTATAAATTAAATAAGAAAACAACAATAGTATAACTTAGTAATCTGGGAGGAGAACAAACCAAACTAAACCAAGCTTTTGTCCCAATCAATTGGGCGACTACACAAATCCTTTACACCATTTTGCTATGTTAAGGGCTATATCTATCGATCACATAGAACGCCAGAAGCATCACCCCATTTGAGGCGACCAATTTTGATTTTGAGCTACATCATTTGCAAACTCTCTAGCTTTGTTAATAATCGAACCTAAATAACAAAAATATTAACTCTTAGGTAGCTTTTGGTTTTGATTCTTTACTTTTCACTATTAATATTGCTATTACTAATAAACTTATATTCTACATATTTAGTTTTGTGTCTACTAACTTGAAACCCTTTTGACTCCAAAGTTTATCTCCACATTTCTAACTTAACGTTAACTCCACTCCTAATCTCACCCACTAAGATACTATCATCAACCAACTACATATATTATGGAACATTATCATGAATTTGTCTATTTAGTTCATCCATAACTAAGGCAAAGGGATAAAGATTCAAAGCCGATTCTTAGTGTAATCCTATTGTAATTGGGAATTCACTTGTTTCTTCTGTAGTTGATCTAATTGTCGTGGCAGCTCCATCATACATGTCTTTTATCACATTAATATATCTCTTTGTCACTCTCTTTTTCTCTGGCGCTCACCATTTGATATCTCTAGGCACTCTATCATAGATTTTTTCAATGTCTATAAAAATCATATGAAGATTTTTTTTTCTTCTATACTTCTCTATTGTTCTCCTTAGTAAGTGGATTGCTTCCATAGTTAATCTACCAGGTATAAAATCAAATTGATTCTGTGATGTTGCTGTTGTTAACCTTAGACGATGTTCAATTACTCTTCCATAACTTCATTATATGACTCATCAACTTAATATCTCTATATAGTTATTACAATTTTGAATATCTCTTTTATTTTTATACATAGGTACTAGAATACTATTTTTTCACTCTTTGGGCATTTTTCTAACCATTATGATTTTATTAAATAATTTTGTTAATCAAGACACTCTCACTTTGCCTAGGCATTTCCACACTTCTACTAGGATACCATCTGACCTTAAAGTCTTACCTGATTTTATTATTTTTGTTGTAGTTTTCACTTCAAACTTTCTTATTCTGCGATAGGACTTATATTCTCTAGTTTTATCCAAGTTATTAATGTTCATAGAGATCTGATGAGTTTTTTGAAGTGCTGGTTGTCATCTATCTAATGTACAACTCTCCTTCTTTCTTCGGATTTGAGACCGGCTATATAAGAGATAGGACTTTTAGCACTAATCTAGGTGGAGATCAATATTAGAAAATGAGAGGGAGAGAAAACATCTGTGAAACTCCTATGTTTTTGTGTTATGGATTGAATTGAATGCGAATTTTGGGTGGTCGTATATTTATAGGACCTTAAGAAGTAAGAACCCTTTCCAAAAGTCATGTCTTTTATTTTAAAACTAAAAGATGCACCTTTTAATAATTAATGAAATAAAATAATTAACCTAATGAATTGGACCCCATTTAAAGTTTGAAAGATTGATTCTTAGTTTTCTATGTTATCCATAGGGATTGCAAAAAACCCATGGTCCTTGGTCTTATTATAATCTACCAAATGAATTGGACCCCATTTAAAGTTTGAAAGATTGATTCTTAGTTTTCTACATTTATGTTATCCATAGGGATTGCAAAAAATCCACGGTCCTTGGTCTTATTATAAGCTACTCTACTAAGGTTGATTATCTTGGTGTTGCTTTCACAGTCCACACCACACAGGTTATACTCCAATCAAATGCGTTAGATCAAGCAATTAACATGATGGATTTTTTCATGCTATCATGTTTTGATAATTCTGTTATGTGATTAATGATGACCTCGGTAACACAAATCAACATTTCATTTCAAACACAGAATTAGTACATCTAGTCTTTGATGGCATTTCACTTTCATCTTTAACTTTTTTGATTCCTTTTTTATTTCTACACAATTCCTGAAGAATATAAAGGGGAATACTCAAATAGTATACACAACATCTTGGAACAATCCACATCAATAAATCTATGGAAATGGATTTTGGCACCAACAAAAGTTACACCTAGTTTAATCCCCGTTGGGTAGGGGTCTGGGAGAGGGTACATTGGGTATATGCCTAGCTTTTTGCATTTTCTGCACAGACTACAGGGGCAAATACACAAAAATGGTGTTTTTCTTTTCATTTGTTTTTACATATAACACATGACTGGGGCTCATCATGTTCTGGTCTGTTGTATGCTCATTTTTCTCTCTTGCAAATAGAATGCTTATAATCAATCCCACAGTTTCACTATTTTGGGACTGAAATGGTAATTGTTATCTTTGTTTTATGACGTGTTTTCATAATTGTAGTGCTCCAAGTTATACTGCTAATGAAATCCGGTTGTGCTTTATTTATGACTGAAACATTCAAGCATCTAATAGTACCCCTGCAAGTGTAATTTTATAAATGTTGGCGTTACTTAGTGAAATGGTAAAAGTTTGGACTCCCAATCATGAGAATTTGTTAACTGTTACCCCTCTCGCCACTCTCTGTTAGCAAGGAACAATGCTAGGCAATGCTCTTTTACTTTGTCCAGGAAATGAAAATTTGTTCACTTATTGGCTTGGAGTTGTAATGCGCCATTTTATTTATTTACAAGTTGGAGTGTGCATTTGATTTGGTTTTATTCATCCTCATATCTTATACTATGCTTACATATCTTTACCTGTTTAAACACTATGCCTATATATATTGTTGTTTCGAACTGAATCGATTTCTACCTGTACGTGGACAAGAAAAATCCTACTTCCTAACTTAGCATTGCTTAGATATCATTGTACTCTTGATAGGAGGTCAGCTGTTTGCGTTTGCTGAAAAGCTTTTCTCCAAAAAATTTTGAGCCTAAAACTCTTGGATGTGGAGACAATGATCTTGACGCAGAACACCCGGTGAAAATGGGAAAGAGAGGTCAAATCACTGACCAGCTTGTGGAGCTTCCCATTGAACATCAAATCTATGATATGGTTGATGCTGAAGGACCAAAAGGGTTGACAATTACTGAGGTGTGTGCATTTCTTTCTAGCTTTGTATTTGAGTGCTCTTAAGATTAGTATTTTGCCCTGTATATTTCAATATATTTCCTAAAGAATCTTTATTATTTCTTTACGAACCAAGTTTTCAATAAAAATTTTTCCTATCAGATTGGATAGGGTTTAGTAAGAATTACTGAGTTATGTGCATTTCTTGAATTTAAATACACCAGGTGGGCTTTTGATCTATATGCTTATTTTTCATGTTCATTTAAGGATAGTTAATTAGAAAAACCTCACATCTCCTTTTCCCTCAGATTTTTTCAAATAGAACTAGAGAAATGAATTAACTAGAAATATTTCTAGTTTTGTATTTGGGTTCTCTGGAGATTTAGTATGAGTATATTTTCCCCTGTATATTCAATAGATGTCCTAAATCTTTACTATTTCTTTAAAACAGCCTGTCATTATGGATTGATTTATGGAGTAATTACAGAGCTGTGTGTATTTCTTTCTAGTTTTGTATTCGGGTGCTGTGGAGATTTAAGATTAGCTTTTTACCCTGTATTTTCCCATGTATATTTCATTATGTTTCCTAAAGAATCTTTAATATTTATTTGGTATCCAAGTTTTCAACAAAAACTTGACTATCATTTGGATTTGGTCTAGGAGGAAGCCTGCTTATCCACCTTCTCTCTTTCTCCGAGATACTCTCCTTCCATCCCTCTCTGTAAGAGACATCGCTCTGTGCAGTTATTTCTTTTGGGTGTAGTTTTTAACGGGTGGTTATAACTTCAATATT
>JAOTRH010000016.1:1979149-1996125 GCA_034768845.1 Heliamphora exappendiculata | reverse complement strand
CCCCCCCTCTTTTTTCTATATAAATAAATTTATCATAAGTGATACTCAGGAGTTGGCTTTCATTTGTTAATTTGGATAAGTAATTTCACTTGCCGATTTCTTTATTGATACAGAAAGGGATGTTTGGCCAACAGTAAGGGTAACCATTAAGCGATAGCGTTCTCGGTGGTGCGGTTTCGAGTTACAGAGGCAACTACTTTATAAATGGGGCTAGGGCTGCGTACATCTTGTCCTACCCATACCCTGCTCTAGTGGGAATCTGGTTCACTCTGTTGCCCTCAGTGTTTCTTTATTGATACACTGTCATCTTAGGCACCCAGACTGCAAATTCAGTGAGATTGGAGTTTGCAATCCAAATCTTGATTTTCATAGTACCTTTAGAAAGTCATTTTTTGTTTTCTATTTTTTTCTACTTTTACTGGGTTATAGAAGGTATTCCCTAGTGTCAACATCTAGTATGTCTCTTAATGTTTTGTAGTGTAGTTTCTGGTTAACCTCAACACAAAGGAGAGCGGTTCTCAGGATATTCTTTAGAAGAAATATGGAGTTCTACGTCTGGCAGCAATATGCTATTGGGTAATGGTCCTGCTTGGTCTGGTGGGGTCTGATTGCTGAAACAATCCTACAACCCAGTTGTAGTGATAGGTGATCATACTTATCTCAAGACGAGAGAATTTCCTTTCTAAGAATGCCTATTCCATTGGAACATTCAATCTTCCACTATGAAGGCTTAATAAAGGCCTACATATCCTTGAAAGACCATATTTATTGTTCTATCTGTGGCTGAAACTCATTATGAACTTTATGTACTGCACTTCCCTCTACCTATTATAAATGAAAAATGATAATTCACCCGACCGAGTTAGCCAACTGAGTTGTCCAACTAATGTGGTATTTGATTTCAAATGGTAAAAAGAAAAAAAAATGCCTCCACAATCATAACTCAGCACCCGCAAAAATATCTGGATTCCTCTTCCCGTCTTTCTCTTCTTTCTTTCTTGTAAAACCACTTCCCTCACTCTATTTTTCCCAGCAAACTCGGTTTTGAATTTTGATTCTAGGGGTAAATGATTTTTTTTCCCAAGTTTCTATTCTATAGTAATCTTAGATATAGGCTAGGGGGGTATTCTTAGATATAGGCTAGGGGTGTATAGGGCTGGCCTGCCCCAAGCCAGCCAGTTTTACGCCAAATTTCGGGCCGGGCCTTGTTGGGAGGAAAAGGCCCAGCCCCAGCCCTAGGGATATACAGGCCTTGGGCCTGGGCCGAACTCAAGTCTATTGGGCAGGGCTTTTTTTAAAAAAATAAATTTTAAAATATTTGTTATTCTTTTCTAAAATTGCTTTTATATACTATGTCTATGACTCTAATGTGTTTTTTAAAGTCGCCCTGCTTGGGGCAGGTTCCCGGGTTATAAAAGACATAACATTTGTAAGCCACGCACGGCACGCCAATGTTTTACATGTTTCGGAGAGTTGGGTTCGGTTTTTCTAGTGGGCGTGAATAGCACAACTCACTGAAAAAATGAACCAGCGCATTATAATTTTTTGTTAGTTTTAAAATATATTTCAAAAATCTGCATATCAAGGCTGCTCTATTAAACTTTTTTTTTCCTGGCAAAAGACGGCTATTCATAATCTCTTTGATCTGCTACTGTACTATTGCACTTTGACAGCAACTTTGTTTTAGGGAATACTGCTTTTGCTTGAGATGAGAGAAGATTAGCCCATTGAAAATAAAGATGCAAGTCACACCCCCCAACTCTGTTGGCTTAGGGGTTGTTGAGTAGTCTGAGAAATGTACCAGGTCCACTTCCGTTACCTATATATATATATATATATTGAAAACTGTCCCTTCTTGATTTGATATAGGTTTTGGGCACTTTCATAAACCAGAGTTTGTCTGGTATACTTTTGAAATGCATTTACCAAAAAACTTAAAAATTTAAATCCAGTTAAGGTCTGGCCCCTGAAACAGGTGTTAGCTCTTCTCAAGTAGGCCTTTAGTTCATGGATTTAATTTATAATTGTTGAAATATCTTCTCACACTTCTGGGAAAAAATTGTTCTGGACTTGCTTCCCCATAGCCACTTAATTCCTAAGACTATACTACCGGATTTGCACTAGTCTGACAAATGAGATAATTTACAATGCCCAAATCAAAGAACTTTAGGTAATTAACATTTGTGAATTAGTGAAGAAGCTTCTCATATTATTCACAAGGATCATTAGAATTGTTAACTGTTAAGTTAAGAATATTATTATACTTTGGTACTTTGCTCTTATTATATAACGGAGTTGATCCCAATTCTGGGTGTTCTCTCATTCACTGTCATAATAATTCTCTCTTTGTTGTCTCGTCTATTTTTCTGTCTTTACATCAATCTTAACATGGTATGAGAGCCATATCTTGTGTAAGGGAGATATAGTGCTTCTTTTCTTCTTTGTTTTCTCCTTTTCCCTTTTTCTTTTCTAAATTCGTCATTGTAAAAAAAAATATTCTTTCCCGGATGGTCGACTGGTCTCTAAGATCAATATCATGATTTTTACCTTCTTGTTCTAGTATGCTTGATATTTTTTTAGAATTTCTTGGGATTTTCGGCATAGCCTAGGGTTTACTTCACAAATTGCGATTGCGGTTTTCTCAATCTTCATCGATGGCTTCTTCTCATTCCATGAGTGCCGATTAGAGCTATATAAGGTTCTACAAGGGTCGATTCAACATTTTCTTGGTGTTTTTTGGTTGATTCCAAGTCGGGATAGATCGTGGCTAGGGTTTGACGAGTTCCGGTCGGATTTTTGCCCTGGTTTAGGGTTTGACACACTTGTTTGGGCTCCTATCAATGTTGACCTGTGGTGTTTTGAAGCTTTTTGGCTTCAGCGAGGGTTTGTTTTGTAGTTTTGTGGATCTGCTGATGCGGCTAGGGTTTGCAGCTATTCTGTTACTCTTTCTCTAGTTTATTGTGATATGTTTCACCTTGATTCGCATCTACTACAACGTTCATTGGTTCTTCTGGTATCGTATTGCTTATTTTGATTCACCATAGCCATGTCTGATACTAGAAAGCTTTCTGGTGGTCATGAGGACACCAGATTGATTTGTTCAGGGACTTTTATTGATAGTTTGGCTCTTTAAATCAATCATGTCAAGTTGGATGGTAGTAATTATTTGATTTGGTCTTGTGCCTGTAGTTTAGTCATTACTACTCGTGGTATATTTTGGTATATCACTGGTAAAACTAAACAACCATCAGTTGTGGGGCCTTTTTGCACATGGTGGATAGAGGAAAATGCTCGTCATGTTATGGCTACTACATTCTATGCAGCCCTCTATTAGTCGTAGTTTCCTATTTCTGAGTATTGCACATAAGATTTGGTCTGTTGCTGCCCAAACTTATTCTCAGATTGACAATGATGCTCAGCTATACGAATTGAGGAAGAAACTCCTTGGGTTATATCAGAAAGACCAAGCCATGGCTCAGTATTACGCCGAGTTGATTAGTTTGTGGAACAAGATTGATTATTATCAGGACTTCCATGCTTTGTGTACTACTGATGCAGCTGCCTTTCAGAAGATGATAGAAAATGAGTGGGTATATGATTTCTTTGCCTGAGATCAGTTGTGCTGTGAGCATTGTGGTAAATCCCGTCATGCTATTGATCATTGCTGGAAGTTACATGGAGGTAGCCATGGTAGTGGACGTTACTGGATAGCTTGATATACATTATTGGGCCCATTTTCTAACAACTTAAGCTTTTGGAATAATTGGTGACTTAATATGGTATTAGAGTTCTAGTTCTACGAGATCTTGGGTTCAAGTCTCGTGATATGTGTTTGCATGTTATATTTGTTAATGTGCACTATGTGTGTTGTTGTACTTGTTTAGTTTAGTTTGTTTAACTTTTCACGTGAAAGACAAGGTAGCACGTGAGGGAGAGTATTTGATAGCTTGATATATTGTTGGGTCAATTTCCTAACAGTTTAAGCTTTTGAGATAATTGGTGATTTAATAGACGTAGTGGCCCTATTCGCTCCCACGCTCATCTTTCTGAGATCTCTGCTAGCACATGTGGTGAGATTGACCCTCTCTCAGGCGGAGTTGACTACTCTCAGGCGCCTGATGGCTCGGCTATTTGAAGCATGTGCCATAACCCTTCTACAGCCTCTATTTCCTCCTCCAACTTTGCTCACTTAGGTATTTCTCCTAGTGCATTTAGTGCTGTTGCCTCTCATATTCTTTGGATTATTGACTCTGGTGCCACTGTTCATATGACTAGCTCTTCTACTTTGTTCTCCTCTTACTGCACTTATTCTGGTAAAGACAAGGTTTGAATAGCTGATGGATCTTTGTCTTATGTATCTGGCAAAAGTTCTATCCATTACTCTTCTTTGCTTTCTCTATTATCTGTACTTCATGTTTTCAACTTTTCTACTAATTTATTGTCTATTAGTCGTCTTACAAGTTCCTTAACCGTTCTGTAAGCTTTTTTCCCACTTATTGTGTGTTTTAGGAACTGGAGACAGGGAGAACGATTGGCAGTGGTGACGCATATGGTAGCCTGTACTAATCAGATGTTCTGTCTTTCGATTCTTTTTCACCTTTACTGTCTGACCAGGCTCTCCATGCTGATATCGAAACCATACTTTTGCACCATTCTTTTGGAGTTTTAGAGAGACTTTTTCATTTTTTAGTTAAACATTGTTCTAGAAGTATTTTTTTGTGTGAGGCTTGTGAACTTGCAAAACATAAACGATATGTTTACCCTTCAGTTAATAAATGCAGTAATTTTCCACTCACGATTATCCATTATGATGTTTGGGGTCCTTCACTTGTTACTTCTATTTCTGATTATCGATTTTTTGTGATTTTTATTGACTGTCATTTCCGTGTCACTTGGGTATATTTAATTTGCACTAAAAGTGAAGTCTTTTCATGTTTTTAAAATTTTTATCAAATGGTGCGCACCTAGTTTGATGTTAACATTCAGATTTTTTGTACTGATAACGGGACTGAGTATTTTGATGGTGGTTTTCGTGCCTATTTGGAGGCTCATGGTATTCTTTTCCCGATGAGCTATGTACACACTCCTGAACAAAATGGAGTTCCTAAACGCAAAAATCGTCATTTTCTTGTGGTTGCCTGTTCCCTTTTTGTTATTATGCAAGCTCCCAAGTCGTTCTAGAGCAAGGTAGTTCTTACAGCTGCTTATCTTATCAATCGCTTGCCCTCTAGTGTCTTTCAGTTCAAAACTCATTTGGAGCTTCTTCATAGGTCTCGATTAATCTCCTCTCTTCCGCCCTGGATTTTAAATTGCAGTTGCTTTGTTCATGCACCTAAATACTCATGTGGCAAATTGGATTCTAAGGCTGTTAAATGTGTCTT
Organism: Heliamphora exappendiculata; assembly: GCA_034768845.1. NCBI lineage: Eukaryota > Viridiplantae > Streptophyta > Magnoliopsida > Ericales > Sarraceniaceae > Heliamphora > Heliamphora exappendiculata. Next base: position 1,990,744 of record JAOTRH010000016.1, on the reverse strand, counting down.
TATTGGTTACTCTGTCACCCAAAAAGGTTATAAATGCTATTCTTCTGCCACTCGCAAAGTATTTGTATGTATAGATGTTACCTTTTGGGAGTCAGAGCCATTTTTCTGCTCTTCTGAGACATCTTTTTAGGGGGAGACATATAGATTAGAAGAGATGTTACCGTTGGATACATAGACTCAGCATAATCAGGAGTCTCCTCCAGGTTAGTTTTTTTGAATCTTACCCAGTAAGACCTTATTCCTAGTGAGGGAGAGAAAGAAGAGTCAGGTGAAGGGGAAACAAAGCACGATGTTGCTGGACGATTAGATTCTGCATTCTTTTTCTCGACGTCCGAAAGATCAGAGTGCTCATGCACCTCTACCACCTTGCTAGTCGCTACCTTCGTCCTTCGGTTTAGTCTCTTCCACTAATCCACTTGATAATGACTTTTCTGTTGTTAAATTTGATACTTGTGACTTACCTATTACCTTTCAGAAAGGCGTTAGGACATGTACTGATCCACCTGGGAGTTGGTTTCTCTTCCAAAAGAGAAGAAAGCAATTGAGTGCAAGCGGATATTTACAGTAAAACACAAGGCAAATGGATCAGTTAAGATATCAAAGGCTAGGTTAGTTGCTAAAGGCTTTACCCAGATTTATGGTATTGATTATCAGAAGACTTTTGCTCCAGTAACCGAAATGAACTCGGTTCGAGTACTCTTATCGTGTGCTGCTAACATGGGTTGGCCTCTCTAATAGTTAGATACAAAGAATGTATATCTCCATGGAGACTTAGAGAAAGAGGTATATATGGATGTACCACCAGATTTCTCATGTCATGAAACGGAAGGAAAGGTGTGTAAATTAAAGAAGGCCTTATATGGGCTAAAACAGTCACCTAAAGCCTGGTTTGACAAATTCTTCAAGGTTATGCTGAGATTCGGGTACCGATAGAGTCATGCAGACTATACTATGTTTGTCAAGTAAGGCAATTATAAGATCATAGTTCTTATTATATATGTTGACGACATAGTTGGGACAGGTAATGATACAGAGGATGCATTCCATCTCAAGGTAAGTCTAACTAAAGAGTTTGAGATGAAAGATCTGGGGGCATTACAATATTTTCTTAGAATTGAAGTGGCTAAAGGTAGTTCAGATGATGGCATCTTCATTTCCCAAAGAACATATTCTTACCTTCTAGTGGAAACTAGCATGTTGGTTGTTAGCCTGTAGATTCGCCTTTGAGGCTAATCATTGTCTTAATAGTGGTGATGGAAAACTTTTCAACAAGAGTCAATTTCAGAGGTTTAGAGGAAGACTAATATACCTATCTCGCACGAGACCTGATATTACATATGCTATTGAGGTTGTCAGTCAGTTCATGCATGACCACCGTAGTGTACATTTTGACGTTGTTTATCGTATTTTGCGATATCTTAAGTCTGCTCTCGGAAAAGGGCTTATGTTCTCTCATTATAGCCACATGAAATTAGAAGCTTTCACTGATACGGACTGGATTGGTTCGGTTGATTATAGATGGTCTACATTGGGATATTACACATTTGTAGGAGACAGTCTAGTTACTTGGTGAAGTAAAAAGCAGACATAGGTAGGTAGATCAAGTGTAGAGGGTGAGTATAGAGTTATGGCACATGGAATTTGCGAAATTATATAGCTCCAAGGACTATTAAAGGATTTGGGGATTGATTGCGACAAATCTATGAAATTGTATTGTGACAACAAGATTGTCATTAATATCGCTCATAAGCCGGTACAATATGACAGAACGAAACATACAGAGATTGGCGACACTTCATTAAAGAGAAACTGTGCAAAGGCTCAATTTGTATGCACTTTGTAAAATCTAAAGACCAATTAACAAATATTTTTACTAATGGGTTTAGTAGTAAAATGTTTCACCCTATTGTATACAAGTTGGGCATAAAAAATATTTATCCAACAACTTGAGGGAGAGTGTTAAGTTAGAGGTATTATCGTACTTTGGTACTTTGGTCTTATTATATAAATAACAGTGCTAAGGGAGCTACCCTAATTCTGGGTGTTCTTTCATTCACCGTTACAATAATTCTCTCTCTGTTCTCTCTTCTATTTTTCTGTTTTTACATCAATCTTAACATTAACTACGGAAAGGAGGTACGGAGTTATAATGATTCCAATGAACGTTTGACTCTTGATATTGTTATGCTTTTGTAATGTCCAGATTAGTGATAAAAAAAAACAACGGAATTTATGCAAGGGGCCCCTTGGCCTAACATCCATTTTCTTTAAAAAAAAGGAAGAAAAGAAAAGAAAAGAAAAGTAAAGGAAAGACGCTAAGCAGAACTTACTAATAATCAAGCAAGTACCAATGGGATGCACCAAGGAAGGGATAAATGTTTCTGGAGTCTGGACTATGAAGTTTAGTTTCTACTCTCTGAGACAAAGGGCCTCTTTAATCTGCGTCCTAGCTTTATGGCCACTTAGTAATTTCTCCTTCTATCGGTGGAGAACTTAACAAATTCATGAACAGGCATATACTATCAGAAACATTCTTTGTGTGAAAATCAATATCGGGAGTAATTTCATAGGAATTGTTGTAATTGCGCAGAGGCGCATGTGTTTTAACTTATTTATGGGGTAATCAAAGTATAGAATATTTATGTTTGAATGTAATGCAAGTCTAGCATTTACTAAAACTGGCAGATGCAATCTGGACTCTTTGATGGCAAATGATATCTCTCATTTCTGCTGCCTTGTAATAGAAGTAAGAGAGAAATTGGTAGATGATGAACTTTGAATACTCAACTTGATGTTTTTATTACTACATAAGGGAATGCTAATGCCAGTCTAGCAATCTACTTGAACTGGCAGATGATAATGGGACACATTGATGGCAAATGTATCTGTTAACTTGGGATTGTAAGTAGTGGAGAAATTTTTTTGATGAGCTGAACTTGAACACTTAAATGAACATGTTTGTATAGCCACATATCAATGAACCACAGCATATTGAACAATTATATAACAAAAACTGAAGTTGAGATAATCTTAATTGTTCATTCAGTTGCTAATACAAGTCTGTTCTTGATGAAAAAATTGAGCCACAGCTGACATGTGGTGGAAAGCCATGAAATGACCTTGCATGAACATTATTCAGCTTGGTTGAAAATCTTTTGACCTGGTTGGACAAGGAGAGGGAAGGAGGAAGATTGTGTTGGTGGTGAGAGGCTGAGGTGTACAATGGTATGTGTCATTCGTGGGTCATGAGCTTCAATTGCGGTCAATTGACACATATTTTGTTGAAGTCAGGTGCAGGCGGGTTTCTTGGAAATCTGAGGGATAGACAAATTTACGATGCATAGGTGCCTTCAGAATAGGGGAGTTTTGGTATTTTGTGGTTGAGGTTAAGCATTAGGTGAATGGTTTGGCCAGAGTTGTAGAATCTTATTGAGTTCTAGGGTATTTGGCCAAAACAGAGTTGGTAAGTCCGTGTCTCCACACCATTTGTACTTACAGGTTGTCAAATGGAGAAGTGGCTGGAGAATGATGGAAAGTTTGAGCAAAGGTTCCTCAGGGGATGTGTTCATCCTGTACTGAGACAATGTATCTTTCTCCAATGTTGTTTGATAGCATAGAAATAGAATCACTAGTGCTGGAGGTGAAGGTGGTTTCTGAACTGGGTGGACCAGAGATGGGGCCAGCTGACAGGTGTCAAGATCTTTGCACTTACTGGGGATTTTCATCTATTTGTTTTCCCGCTGTAGGACGAAGCTAGGAGAACTCGGCAGAGAGTGGAGGCTTAGATAGCAAACCATGTTCCTTGACAGGCAGTTCTGATGGGGATTGCTACAAACTAGCAGCAGGTTCCAAAGTGTTGTGGTTAATAAGGGTGTTGGCACTTGTTCTTTGTGTCTAGGACATAGAAGCATTGAAGGCGATTAGCAACAAATGTGGAGTCACCATGGGGGTGGATGAAGAAACCTAGCGGGAAGAGAGAGATTAAAGAAATAGTTTACGATTGAGTTTAAAGAAATAGTTTAGGGTAATCTAATCAGTCTCTTGATCTCAACATTTTTTTTTATCAATGCAAGTTTTATGATAAGTACCCTAGACATAATATAAAAAGAGTATGATATAATATAGAAAGAGAGCACTCTAAACAGTTTTCCTTGTGTTCTGCTGTGCACATAGCTGCACCCTTGGGGGCCTTCGGTTAAGTAGTTTACGTTAAAAAAAAAAAGGGATTTTGGTGGACTTTGGTTGTAAATCATGTTTATAGTATGTATATTCTCTTTTATGAAGATTTTGATTGTTTGGTTTCATATGTTGCCTTCTTCCAAATGCCTTAACTAATTCTTATTCATGTTTGTAATATTACGAAAGGTTTGCAAGAGGCTTGGGATAAACAACAAACGGTATTATACTCGACTTCTTAATATGTTCTCTAGGTTCGGAATGCATCTGCAGGCAGAAAGCTGTAATAGAGGCATTGCTTATCGAGTTTGGACATCTGGGAATTTCAATCCCGAAGCATCTACTGTGGTTGTGAGTAAGTCAGAACATGTCTTGAGTGAAAATGGTGAGAAAGCTCAAAATATTTCAGAGTCAGATATTTGGACTTCTAAAGATGATGTTGGAGACAACGGAAAATCTCAAGAGGAAGTGATTGAACCAGAACTTCCTCATGGTTCTCTAGAAGATGGTGAGTGTAATGTAACGAGTCTTTGTAGAAGCAATCCTAGTAATTTTATCCTATGCGCTAAAGTGGTATAGTTCCTCGTGCAGAACTTCTTGTGGCAAGTACAGCAGCTGTATCAGATGTTGCTACAGTAGAAACGTTGTCCCTTGATTTGTCAACACCCCCGAGACAACGATCATATCAGAGGTATCCATGTCTCACTTTGACTGCCTCTAGTATCCGAAGGGAGCAGTGGATACTTCAGAGGTTGCAGGTTTTTTTCATCGTTCAGTAACTCTTTTTTCTTTATTTTAGTAGGCTATATCTATGTTTATTTAAACCCCTCTATGTTTCGTTTCTCTTCGAGCAGGAGGAGAAATTCATTATAAGAGCTGAGCTACGTAGGGAGCTTGAAAGTCTTGATAAGGACAAGCAGACAATGATGGACAGAAGGACCGTAGACCGTAGTCTGAATAAACTTCAGCAAGAGGGACACTGTAAATGCATTCGTGTTAGTGTCCCTGTTGTCTCTAACTGTGGCCGCAGCCGTACTACAGAAGTGGTTCTGCAGCCATCTCTTCATGTATCCCCTGAACTATTGGGTCAAATTCATGAGAAACTGAGGTCTTTTGACATGGAAATTCGTTCCCAATGCTCATCTCGATTAAAGCAGGGTCAATCCATTCCTGTATTGGATGGCGTCCAGAGAATTTTAAAAAGTGCGAAATTAGATGACCAAGCTGAAAAGTCAGAAGCCATGCGTGCTAATGGATTTGTATTGGCAAAGATGGTTCGCACAAAACTACTGCATATTCATCTATGGGACTACCTCAGTGGTTCACCTGGTTGGGATGATGCTTTATCATCTGGTAAGCATGGGTATGACCTGAAGAATCCTCACAGCACTTGCAAATTATTTGCACTAGATGCTGCTATTAAGGCCATGCCACTTGAGCTGTTCTTGCAAGTTGTGGGGTCCACTCAAAAGTTTGAAGATATGATTGAGAAATGTAGGGGTGGTTTACGCCTTTCTGATCTTCCTGAAAAGGAATACAAACGACTGATGGATACTCAAGCAACTGGACGACTATCATGGATTATTGACATATTACGACGTTTGAAGGTGTAATGCTTAATCACTTCTATAGAAATTTATTGTTGTAATCACTGCTCTCAGCATGTCTGCTGCTCGGTAGTTATCAAAGTTTTGCATTGTCATATTTTTTGCATGAAGGATAAGGGTTGCCTCTCTAACTACCTGAACAATTGGTATAGGAACCTTGCACTGTAGCATGATCAACAAACTGATGGATCGGGGTGCTAAAATTAAAAGAGGCTATATTTCCTGTTTCTTTCCTACAAATGGCCCAATTTATGGTTTGTGGTTCCAGGCTGAAAAGTTAACCAATGGCTTAATATTTATTTCCTGTTATAACTCTTTGGACATTCATATAAACATGTTGGGGACTGATTGTAACGAAAGTTTCACGGAATACTTTTTACAGCATGGTTTGATTGGTTTAATTTATTTTCTTATTAAAATATCATAATTTTTAGGTGGCTTATTTTTTGAAGGGCATCTTCTCTCTCTCTCTCTCTCTCTCTCTCACGCACCTATATATTAGTGGATTGATGTTATCAGGTTATTATACATGTCTCTATTTTTCCCATGAATCCCATCCTTCTTGGATGTTTCTCTTTGTAGTGTTGGACTGCCACATTTATGCAGAATGGTTTTGTATCTAGTTTCTTCTGCACTGTTATTTTACATATCAGCATTGCAATTCCTGACTTGTTTTTGATTCTATGACAGTTGATTCGTCTGGTTAGGGATGGACATTCAGAAGATGTAGCCAACGTCCAACATGCCACTCTGACATATGCATTGGAACTTAAGCCTTACATTGAAGAGCCTGTCTTAATAATTATGCCATCTTCTGGTGTCATTTCTTTTGATCTTCGCCCTCAAATCAGACACGATTTTATTCTTTCAAGCAGAAAAGCTGTTGACGAATACTGGAACACTTTAGAGTATAGTTATTCTGCAGCTGATTCGAAAGCTGCTTTACATGCATTCCCTGGTTCCGCGGTTCCTGAGGTGCGTTCAACGTTTCGTGTTTGTCTCTAATGTGGGTTGCCTATGATACATGACAAGTTGCCTATGAAATGCAGTATACATGGTTCATTGATGCATTATTTACATTGATGTGTGGCATGGAATATCTGCCTAATCTTGTTCCTCCATAATTAGATTTGTCAATATGTGCGATCCATTACAATCTAAAGTCAGAATTAGACATGTTTATGATTTTGTTGACTGCCTTGTTTTTATAATAATTCATGCGAGAAGTTGCAAAACCATTGGGTCAATTAGTACGAGTGCAACATGTATTTGCAGGATGTGTCCTTTAGTTCCAAAGAAGCAAAGTTGTTTCCAACTTTCCCCACTCTATTCTTTTATTGTCTTTATATTTTATGTAATATGTACTGGGGAAACCATATTGAGGAGGTTGCCTCTTTTAGTCCAGACTTTCAACAGTATGCTCGGAATTCGGTCCATTTGTCTTCGTGGTTGTGTTTATTATTCTTTTGGTACATGGTTTTGTTAATTATAGGTATTGCTATATAATTTTTTGTTTTTACATGCGGTAATTTAGAGGAAAGAAATATATTTCACTACTCACACGAGTGTTCTCTACTTGTTATTTCACTGGCTGGCCATTGTTTTTTACGTTCTTTTGTTGATGACCTTGTCCTTGTATAAAATTTTTCAGTAGGGATCTCTAAATCCCCTTGCATTAGACTTACCCAAACAAGATAAGGCCTAATATTTCTGTTGCATGATGATTATAATATAAAAAATTAGAAATTATGTATGCATGTTCCAAATAATGGTCTGCACCCAGGTACCCTTTACTAATTTTCATTTCTTTTTTCTACTGTAAGTGTGAAGACTCATAAGAAAATATTTTGTTCAGGTATTTCTTGCCCGGACATGGGCCTCGGTTCGGGTTATGACAGCAGATCAGCGTGCTGAGCTTCTCAAGCGTGTTGTAAATGATGATCCAAATAAAAAACTTTCATTTAAAGAGTGTGAGAAGGTTGCAAAAGATCTTAATTTGACTTTGGAGCAGGTTAGTTTCTGTTTCAGTTCACTCAACTTATTTCTGTTTTTCCATTGGCAAAACCATAATAGTCATTCAATAGGTTTTGGGTCACCTTGCAATACTTATGTTCGCATGATCCATCAGTGAACTCTAGTGATTAGCTTCAGGCCCTTACCCCAACATATTGGATTGCTTAACTGGAGAGTTTTGACTTTGAATATTTGAAGTTGTCTTTTGAATATTTCAATGTTAAATTAGGATGGATGAAAGAACCATAAATTTGAAATGTACGGACGTATTGTCATAAAAAAAGAAGTGTTACGAAATATATGCATGCTTAAAAATGAAAATATTGAATGGAATTCAGAAATGAAAGATTTTTCAGTTCACATTTTGATGTTCAGTAGCATCTTTACTCTAGACTTTCCTCGCCATGTTTGAGCCTTTTGAGAATTGACATCTCTAAATCTCTTTGTACCACTCTGAGTTATCTTGCTTGCACTGGATGTTATCTCTAACCTTTTTCTTGTGACACTGTAAATTGCTGAAATAAAGACTTTGTAAGTTGAATTAATTTGTAGCGTAACATTTGTACTGTGTTTTGCTCATTTTACTTTAGCTCTCCGATGATTAAAATATTTATATGTTTATTAATTGTTTACCCATCTTTGCGCTTTATGATGTTTTAAGATGGTCACTTTTTATTTTGTTAAGAAGGATTTTGGCCTAACACGATAAATGGTGGCTCATTTAGTTTTTCTGAGCCTTACGAGAAAATTCCACTTACAGGTGCTTTGTGTCTGTTATGATAAGCGGCAAAAGCGTCTAACAAGATTTCAGGGGGGTTTAAATGCTAGAGGTGAGGAGTTTCAGCTACTAAAGGAAAGACAGGTTTCATCTTCACGGAAAAGGAAAAAATCTTCAGAAGACAGGTCATCAAGGCGGAGGCTTATTAGATTATCTGATACTGATAGTCAGTTTGCAGAAGAAGAAGACTTACTCTTAACTTCTTTGGGAGAGCAAGACAATCATTTACAAACATGTCCAGATGAAGATCACATGGAGTCAATTGAAGATAAAGATGCAGAGTCACATGAAGAAGCGGAGCATTGGTCTTTTATTCAAGGCTGTGCCCTTTCAAGGTTGAAGTCAACACGCCAAAGAAAATTTTTATGGACAGAAAAGGCAGAAAGGTAAACAGAAGAAAATTTAGAATACATCAGTAGACAGCAAGGACAATCTGCCGAAAGTCACAACATTCGATAGTGATAGAGCTCGGGCTCGGGCTCATTTCGTGTGTCTTGTAGGATATCTCCTTCAAAATAATGGCCTGACAGTTCATTTCCCATTCTTTATTTTTTTAAAAAGGTTTTATTCTGTTTCAAGCACCCTACTTATATATATATAAGTAGGGTGTTAATATTTCTTGGTTCATTTTTTGCTTGATTGACTATCTTGTTTCATGTAGTTGGAGTGTCCGTGATCTACTTGATGATATGTTCAGTTAAGTAAGTTTTTAGCTCATATGTTTCACATAATGAATTTTTTCCTCAGGCAATTGGTGATAGAGTATGTAAGATACCGAGCTGCTCATGGGGCAAAATTTCACCGCACAGATTGGTCTTCGCTTCCAGATCTTCCAGCACCTCCCGATGCCTGCAAAAGAAGAATGGCATTATTGAATAGTGATTTAAAGTTTAGAAAAGCCGTAATGAGACTTTGTAACTTGCTCAGTGAACGATATGCCAAACATTTGAATGAATTGCAAAATAAATCATTTAAGGATGGTGATTGCATTGTGATTGTTCGGGATTCTTTGTTTGGTAAAGATTGCCATGTGGATTCCTCTTGTAATGCTGATCATAATGAAGAAGGCTTTGAGGAAAGGTGGGATGATTTTGACAACAAAAATGTTAAGATAACCCTTGATGAGGTCCTCCGATACAAAGGGATCACTAAATTGGACGCCTCTAAAAGAGTTGGTTCTGTCATGGAGAAATGGTCAGATCTAAATATGAATGCTGGAGGACGTGTAAGTCACAAATTCCTTTTATAGTTGACCAGTTATGGCCAGATCTAATTATTTTCAGTTATCATTTATTTTTTTCAAAATATTATTGTGATACCCCATCCTACATCGGTGGGATATAGAATTTAAATCTGGTATATAATGAAACATGTGGGTTATTACTAGTAACTTAAGCTTTTGGGTTACGTTATTAGGTTCTTTAATCAAGTTATTGGGTTAATAGTCTACTTGGATCGTTACAAATGGTATTAGAGCCAACCATGGTTCCTATGTACGGCTCCATGGTGGTGTGGATAGAGGAGTAGAGACTCCGGAGATGGGTTGAGACCCCGGGGTTGTATACGTTGTGCATGCTTATGGGCTGCTCTGTGCCCACTAATAGGCTGCTATTTTCTAGCCGGGAGAAGAACCTGGGTCACGTGACGAGGATGCTGCATATTTAAGTGGGGGATATTGTGATACCCATCCCACATCAGTAGGAGATAGAAATTAAGTCTGGTATATAATTAAATTTGTAGACTGTTACTAATAATTTAGGCTTAAGCTTTTGGGTCGTATTGTTAGGCTCTTTAATTAAGTTATTGGGTCAATGGTCCACTTGAGTCGTTACAATTATGCATGGCGATTTATTTGATTCATGGCTTGAGGCATAACTGCTTAAGTCAATAAGCAAGCTTAGTGTTCGGTGAATATTCAAGTATGGGCTTGATATTGATTGTTTTTGTTCATTTTATTTAGATGAGAGATATACTGGGGAGATTTTCTACATTTCATTAGGAAAAGATAAATCTCTATCTATCATGCTTTTTATTTATAGGTGGACCCTCTTTAAACTCACATGTCAACAATTAGGGCTGGGCATAGGTCTGAGGATGTTTGTATTGTATGCTTGTGTTATTCATTGTATTTGGTAATTTCAGTATCTCTGTAACGTGGCTCTACCACTTAGGTATCTGCTCATTCATTGTCATCAGAACTCAGTTTCATGCATTTGAGGGTCTGTTGAAAACCTGCTAGTTATTATTATTAATTTGAAACCTTTCTGTTTGCAGGATTGCTTGGGTACCGAAAGAGTTTCATCTTTCACTTCTAGTGAGGAAATTCACAACCATGGTAGTGGGAATAAAGTTCGTCCTGGGAAATTGAACTGCCATCGCCTTCCTCAAAAGTATAGTAAGCTTTGGAATGAAGGAATTAGTATTAGTAGTCGGGCACATGAATCATTAGCAGTTTCCAATGCAGCAGAGCTATTTAAACTTGTCTTTCTGAGTACCTCAACAGCTCCAGAGGTTCCCAATTTGCTGGCTGAAACATTACGACGCTATTCTGAGCATGACCTTTTTGCTGCCTTCAACTACCTTAGAGATAAGAAAATTATGGTAACTTTTATACCTCTGATTATTGGATTTACTGTTGGGCTTGTTATGGGGTGTTCATTTGGTTATCAGTCTTTAAGCATTGGGCCACCTCAATTCTCCAAATTTGCATAGAAAAATGAATAGGCAGCAATAAAATTTTATATTTTTCTATTATCTTTTTAGTTTTCATATTTGAAAGTGTTCAATAAATATCATATATCATGTATTTGCTGAAACTTGTGTAGTTCTCTCTCCCTCTCTCTCAAAGCTACATTTAGTTACTTCATTCACCTGTACTTGTTTCTCTTTGGAATTCTGTTCATCCAGTATTAGTTCTTTCCATGTCTTTCGCTTGCTTAAGTTCGTACATATCTATCTTGACAGGTTGGAGGTTGTGGGGGTAATCCCTTCATACTTTCTCTACAGTTCCTGTGTAGTATT
>JAOTRH010000016.1:1960411-1978150 GCA_034768845.1 Heliamphora exappendiculata | reverse complement strand
TTCGTCTGTCTTTCTCTCTCTTGCGGCTTGCTCCGTAATCGAGGATTGTATCTCAACTTTCTCACCTTCTGTCTCTCGGTATATCTGTATTGGAGAGTTCTGTCTTGTGTCTGTGTGTATCGTGTCTTTCTTTCTCAGAGGGAGACAATCCTTAAAAAGCCACAGAGGAAGGAGAGGGATCACAGAGAAGTAAATAGCCACAGAGAATTTAATTTCCACTTATGGCAATTGAATTCTAGGCTGTGTCTCTTCCTCTTCTCTGTCTCTTCCTCTTCCTCTTCTGAGACCCAGAGCTCCCAGCTCTGTCTCTTCCTCTTCTCCTGAGAGAACACCTACAGAGCACTGGCTCTGTCTCTACCTCTTCCATGAGCCTGCCCATTCCTCTTCCTCTAAGAGAAACCAACCAGCCTTTTCCATTATGGAGGGTTATCCCCTGAAAATTAATAGCCACTCATGGCTGTTGGTTTCCAAGCTTCAATTGCAATTGAATGGCCAATTCAATTGTAATTGATCCAATTATTGAAATCTGAATTTCAATGGCCAATGAAATTCACAGATTTCAACAATAATTACTTTTACATATGCTTTCTAATTTACACTCACATATATTTCTTGTTATTTTTAATTGAGATTTAAGCTTAAACCTAATTAAAATTAGAGTTAATTGGAGTCAGGTCCTACTTTTAGAAATATTTTTGAGTTAGATCTCATTCATAAGTTCATATTTCTTTCAAGTCCTTTTTTTAAAATTCATATTTTTTGTGGTCCATATTACCCTTGTTTTAACATCAAAAGAATCAGATCTGATATGAGACAAACAGATGCATCAGCCTGTTGCCCTCGCCGTCGTCGTCGCCTCTCGCACTCACCGTTGTCGTCGTCACAGAATGAGAATATTCACATTCGTCATCGTTGCAGAATGAGAATGAGAACGAGAATATTCGCACTCGCCATCGTCGTCGTCGCAAAATGAGAATATTCACAATGGTCGCAGAATGAGAATATTCGCCTCTCGCCTCTCGCACTCGATGAACGGCGACTGATCTGGTGTTGAGGGGGCGAGTGCGGTGGGTCTAGTGGTGGTGTGGCGGTGTGGGCGATGGCGACAGTGGGCATTTCGACTAGATCTGGAGAGCTGCGAGGAGCAACGGTGAGGCAACTGTGGGGGCGATGGCGACAGCGAGGCGAGAGCGGCGGCGGCGAAGAACGACGGTGACAGATTTGGTGGTAGTGAGGCTACCAAAGCGAAGGAGAGAGAGTCTGTGGGAAGGGGCTGAGCTTGGAGTGGCGGTGAATCTGGTGTTGAGAGGGTGAGCGCGGTGGGTCTGATGGTGGTGAGGCGGTGGGGGCGATGGTGACAGTGGGTATTTCGACCAGATCTGGAGAGCTGCGATGAGTGACGGCGAGGCGACCGTGGGGGCGATGGCGAGAGCGGCGACGAGCGGTGAGAGATGGCTCCGAAGGACGACGACGACGAATTTGGTGGTAGTGAGGCCATCAAAGCAAAGGAGAAAGTCTGTGAGAGGGGGCTGTGCTGAGACCGGCGGCATATCTGGTGTTGAGGGGGCGAGCGCGGTGGGTCTGGTAGTGGTGAGATGCTGCGTGAATGAGAAGAAGTTGATAATTTTGGGCATTTTGGGAATGTAAAGATTGAATGGGACTTGGTTGGATATAAAAATTATTTAGGGACTTAAGTATACTAGACTTATAAAAGTAGGACCTAACAAAAAAAAAATTTTTAAAATTATTAGTAAGGTTAAAAGTTAGCAGGGAGCTACTAATTACTTTACCATATTATTATCTTTAATGCTTTAAAGAGTTATTTATTATTTAAAGTTAATTTTATGATTAAATTACATCCAAAAGTGTATTTAGGTATGTGTATTTGCTACTTGCTAAATAAATAATTTTCTATGTATTAAATTAGTTATTTTTTGTTACTTTATAATCATTAATAACAATATTATATAAATAATGATCCTCTTTGGGTGGTTTGCTTATTTGTTTATTTGCTTATTAATAAATAAGTAAATAATTTTTAAGCCATTTCGTTTTGGTAAATTTATTTATTTACTTATTTGGTTATCTAAACGAGCTTATTTGCTTGTTTGTTTATTTATTTATTTAACTACCAAAATAAGTTTATTTTTTTATTTTTTTATTTTTAATTTATTTAATTACCTAAACAACGTGTTTAATTTTTTTATTTATAAATTAATAAATAAATAAATAATTTTGCCCGGCCAATATCCAATGATATTGTGTTAGGTCGTTTAAAAAGGAACGGATTAAAAAAAATGTCTGAAAAGGAAAGAAATTTTCTATGATTTGCTCGATTTTTTACTAGTCACAAATCAAGATGACGATTCTCCCAAATCTTAATTGGCAGTAGTGAGAGCTTTGTGGGACCATTACCGGTAGGATATTCTACAAAATATTCTCTCTGCATTTGGGATTTTTGTTTAAAAAATTATGTCTTTTTGTTCCTTAAGCATTAAAGTCATTAGATTATGTAAAAATTTTGAGAGATAAGAATCTCAAAACTTATTTCATGATACTTAATATAAATAATGTAATTTTTGATAGCATAGATAAAAAAAAATTAAAAGAATTGATAAATCATTTCCAACCATATATTTCAAATCTTACGATTTGGTTCGATTCCATGTTAAAATAGTCTAATTTTGATTTTTAATTTTTTAAAACTATTGTATATGATTTTATTATTAGATTTGTATTAAAATAAAAATATATTATTAGTTTTTATTATCATATTTCTTATTTTCCAAGTTATATTAACAATTTTAATCCAAACATATATTTTTGCTTGGAAGGATTTTTCAATGTCAAATAGAATTCGCTTTTAGCTTATAATAAGTAGCTAATCAGTGTACGCTAAACTTGTTTTCATTTTATATTAGGTAAAATTAGTTGCTTTGAGCTTTAATAATAGAGATCTCGAATCGAACTGTTGTTATAAATTGATTCTGATTCGATTTTTACATTTATAAAAAACTAGAAATCTTAGTTTGACTATGTACATTGAATATCAATATGTACATTGACATTTTACTTGTTAGTTGAGATGCGTAATTTAGTTTGTATTGTGCGAACAACAGATGATTAAATTCTGAATGACCTATCAACAAAAATTCCTAGAGTTGCCACTGCTGATATTGTGAGGAGTTTCATGTTGCTTAACACTAATTATTGTGGCTGTGCAATTCTAGCATAATTAAGTGTTTGTTCCTCGACAAAATGGTTACCAACATTTGGACATTGTATTAGTTATCATTGATAAACTAGCAACTGATAAATTTATTAGTTTTCAATTATCTTGTTGTGAGGAGTTGGGAATTTGATAAATATACAAACATGGTTCGATGGTTGCTGCAAGACTGATAAATATATTAGTGACAACAGGACTCATCTTCTCCACTCAAGACACAAATTAAGTTCGGCGGTTGTTGCAATTCATTAGTTGGAGAACTACGAAAACTAACGGTGATGCTATATATATATCATGTGTGAGCTCTCTAGATAAACAAAATATGATGCTAATCTCATCCTTAAATTATTACGAACATCCAAAAAATCACATACTTTGAAATATATAAAACTACCTTGTGTCGAAATGTTCAACTCATTTGAAACCTTCAAGTACCTGCAGTATGAATGGAGAAAATAACAGTGTGATAATAAAAACATAAAAACCTGCAATATTTGGCATAACAATCCCCTAATTTGTGGGATTACGATATGAAAATCTTATCATACGATTGAGAAGAATAAAATATCTTGACAGGGTGGAATTTTGAATACACCATTGCCAAATAACAGTTTGCCACTTTCTATAATTTCCAGCTATTATAGTGTATTAATTTTCTATATTTGATAAAAAAAGTCATTATCTCACAATTAGGGGCAAATTAGACGTAATATACTACTTTCAAATACATCAAGACTAAATCTAATAAAATAATTTTTGTGGAACTAATCCTCTTATAAAGTCTAGGAAAAGAACTATTTCTCAAATTTTTCTTTTTCTATTGAGATTGGAAAAAAATTATTAGAAACAAAAAATATATAAAAACAAACACTAACCCCAAAGCACGCAAACGCAGGTTCACCCGTCACCGACTCACCAGCGACTAAGAGAAGTGGACGCAGTAAAATATTTTGTGGAAATAGAAATCCCCAATCTCGGGTCTGGTATCCTTGGGTTGCCTTCTTCCTGAAACCTAATGGCTTCGGAGTCCCCAAATTCTGCTCGCAAAGGTCAGGTGATATCTATCACTTCGTAATCTCTTTAATTATTTGCTTAATTGAGATTTTTTTCTAGTCGATTAAACTGCAAAATCTGTGTATTTGCTTCATTAATTCTTCTTCTCCTTCTTCTTCTTCTTTTTTGTTTTTTGTCTTACAGTTGTTGTCCATCTAAGAGCCACCGGTGACGCCCCAATTCTCAAGCAAGCAAAGTTCAAGGCATGTCTTTTTTTTTGTTTTTTTCTTGTTGCTTAATTGCGGTTTCTGACATGGATTTTATTTATTTTCAGTTGTTTGGATTCTAATTTGAATGTTCTCTCGTGGAATTGCTGTTCTGAGAATCATACTTGAAAACCTAGGTCGTATGTATCTGGATGGATGTGTATGTATACGCGTTTATCCATGATTCTCTATTCAACATTCTTCTCACGCTGAGGTTTTGAAATGAAAAAGACTTGCTCTTGAACCTCGAACACAAATTCGATCTCGCTATCAGTTTGACTAAGAGTTCTGAATCCAGAAAGTTCAGATAAACTGCGTTCACGTGGTTGAATAGAAAAAAAAAAAAAACTTGCTGCTCGCTGCTTAAGTACTCCTCTATCGTGCTTGTGGAGCCCATTTGAGTTGAACTTACCAGGAAATTATCTGCATTGGTCTTATATTAAATCAAATAGTTATGAAAACTTATTGATCATTAATTTAGAGTTCGAAAAAGGGAAGAAAAATAGAGAAAACTCTAGGTGTAAAGAGAGATAACACCGAATTTTAAAAAACATTAAACTGTTGCAATTATAAAGTGTGAATCGGCTTCACTTTTGAGTTTCCCTTTATAATATAGTGTAAATAATTCAAAATCTGGCCAATGTGATGTCCCCCAGGGGACTCAATGCCAATAAGATCTGCAAGCAGTCCCCTCTAACATCGCCCTTAGTGAAGGAAGGGCTCATTTTCTTGCTGTTCTCTGCACTTTAAACTGAAATTTAGTCATTAATTGTACCAAAAGCTTAAGTTGTTTGGAAATGTGCTCGATAATTTATATCAAACTATTCATCACTCTTCCTCACGTGTGGCCGTGTTTCGCACATGAAGAGGCGAATAAATTGAATTGAACAAGTGTACTAACTCACAAAACGTAGTGCATAATAACAAACATAACAAGAGCACTCTCGAGACTTGAACGTAGGATTTCTTGGAACTATGGCTATAATACCATGTTAATTTACCAATTCTCAAAAGCTTAAGCTGTTAGGAAATGAACCTAACAATAATATGTTATGTTATCCAACATAAATGGAAGAGTTAACATTTTAGTTTTTTAAGTATACAATGTTCAGTATTCCAAAACAAAAGTGCACAATGTTCAGTCCCCCCCCCCCCCACTCCGTCTTTTTTTTATGCCCGAATGCCTTGAAACATGCTCAAAGTTCTCCATGACCATCATTAACCTTGTTGGTACTTGTGTTTAATACTTCTGAGTGCCAGATTGCAGGAACTGATAAGTTTGCTAAAGTGATTGACTTTCTTCGACGGCAGCTGCACAGGGAGTCATTGGTTGATAACTTTCTCTTGGTTTCTTCTCAGTTCTTATTGGATCAGAGAGATTTGCAATAACAATGTTGTCTCCTCGTTTTGTAGTTTGTGTATGTCAACAGTGCCTTCTCACCAAACCCGAATGAATTGGTGATTGATCTATATAATGTAAGTTGTTATGAATTGATTGCTATTTTCTTGTTGGTTTGGATATGTTTGTTGATGTTATGCTAGTAGTTTTAATGTAAAAGTTGCTGGACAGAGAAATCTATACATCTCTCCTTTTTTTTTTTTTTCTCTGTCTACATACGTTGAAGAGTAGCAAGCACACCAAAAACAACCAAGAAGTGAATATTTCATTTTAAGGTGAAAATTATGCTCAAGGACCAAGAAGATGGCATTTGCTTAGTTTCGTGTGTCTAGATATGATTGAAATCTACATTATTATTGAGCAATTCACATTGTACATATTGCACAGCATTGCATTTTAGTGTGACTTCAGCTTCAGGATGTAGATATCACACATCAATTGACTTTCTTAGGAACTGCAAAGAGCTTCTTCCGGTGCCGAGAGGATTGTGCTTCTATATTATTCTGTCATACACTATGCACAAAGGCCAAACTAGGAAATGTCCACAAGACCAATGTGGTAGTTCTGAGCATTCATACAGAAACGGCATTTGTGTCAACATTAAAATTTCTTCAATAAATTGGTCCGTGGACTGTTTTTGATATCGAACTTTGGGTTTAGGAATTTCATCAGTGGTGAAATTTCTGGTAAACAGTTAGCAAGATTTTTCTTTCTGTGTTGTCAGATAAGGAAAAACTGAGAAGGTTTTCCAGATACATTTATGGATTTATCTAGTTGAACTTTTCAGAATTGTAAGTGGCTTTCGGATGAATAATTTGTTGTTCTCTTCCATCGGAATGAGGATGCAAATCCTTGGACACTCAGAGCTTTAATTAGATTATTTTGCTGGTTTTGCTAATGTTTCTTACTCATTGAGTATTGCTATTTTAACTTTCAGAATTTTGGTTTTGATGGTAAATTGGTGGTGAATTATGCTTGTTCCATGGCATGGGGCTAACTATCACTGATGGATCTTGGCTATTTGTCCAATGGCACTCCATTTATGGTGAGTACATTTGTAAATCTTTGAACTTTTTTTTACTTACTTTCCCTTTCCTGGAAAGTGATGAACTTATGAACATTATATGAATATCTTTCACCCAACTTTGACTGATTTATTGCTCATTTCCTAGTACTGTTTGGTAAATAAATAATTGTTTTTGATTTTTTGGTAGAAAGTATATAAAAGTCAAAAAATAAATTATAAGCATTAATTTTTATACTAACCTATTCAAATTCTTATCTTCTTTGAAAATACAATAATACTTTTACGTGATAACTTATTTACTACAAATATTAACTATATATAATTATTATAATTAATTATATAAAAGGATAATATTGTCCAATTTTAGCTAAGAGCAAAAAAGGTTAATTTTCTACTCAAGTAACTAATGCTGACAAAGTTAATTTAAAAATTAACTTAGTAAATGATCTATTTCTAGCTCAAATAAATTTTTTTGACTAAAAAGTAAAATTTTTTTTTTTACTAATCATGAATTAAAATGCCTTTTGTTCAATGGGGACATTGAAGTCACTTTGACTTTTAAATATGAAAAAAATCCCCTACCAGCTGTAATCTTTGGTATGTACAGCCGGATGTGCTAAATTCCCGTGCAAATATTATTAAACAAATTTGGGCTTAGTGCCTATTTAGAATATTTAAAAAGTTTGATTTTTAAGAGATTTATATAAAAGAGGAATTAAAAAAAGTTAGAATATTTGGAATAATTTTTTATGGTAGTTTTTTTTTGTTTTTTATTAAAATGTCTAAAATGTTCTTAATTTTAACTTTTAAATTGAGTGTTTGGGATATTAGTACGAATTTTTTTGTTTTTGTGAGTAAGATTGGTTTTTTAAGTAAAAGTTTTGTAGTAATTTTGTTTGAAAAAAATTAATAATTTTTTAAAAAAAGCAAACACTGCATTTTAAAAGTTGACTTTTTTTACAAAAAAAAATTCACTTAAAAGTTATTCCAAGCCCTTATAATGGCAATTTTCTTGGGAATGTCATTGTTCTTTGTATGGTGTGAAACTTATCTGTACGTGCGATACTTTAGCAAAAAGAGCTACTGCAACACTTTGAAGAATGGAGATTCCTAAGAATTCCCTATTGTATCTATGGGATGTTTGGCAAAGTTTTTAGTTTTTTTGATGTAATTTTAGTCATAAGTTATATATATATATTTTAAATATTCATAATTTTTACTACAAATTCTATTACTTTTTGTTCTATTATAATTACAAATTAAAATCTTTTTGAATATTCATGATTGCTGTTATAATTTAAAATTTATAAATTATTAATTTTAATAATTTTAAAATTTCCCTATGTAGTTTATGAACTACTATTGAGATAGGTTTTTGTTGATCTTATTTTTTTGGACTTTGTCCGGTTTTGATTTTAAAAAAGAAAAATTATGTTGTTGAGACTAATTGCTTATTGAGCTTTATTTTTTTGGATTCTGTCCGGTCCCCTTTCATATAATACAGTATACTTTAGATTCTTGCTATTTTATAGATTCTCACAACCCTAGTGATGTAATGATGTTATGTTTGGATGGTAGGTATGTTTGGTGGATGCAGTTACTTGTAGGGTACCGACCGACGGAAACGTTTGGACTTCATGGGATACTATTGTAGGAGTAGCGATTATTAACTTTGGAGGTGGTGGCTTCATAAATTTAATTTTTGATTAATTTTTATTTGTTTTTTTAAAAACATTTATGGCTAAAAATGTACTTTTTCTCTCTATACTAGCAGCTTCAAGTCACTTTTTCTCGCCATTATCTAGCCATGGCCGGCCGTTGTTACGATGCCCTAGCCTTGCCATTTTCGTGTATTTTTAAAAATTAATGTTTTTTTATAGTGCATTTAATTTGTTATTTGTGAAAGAATGAGCCAAACATATTCTAAGAGACCTTATAAATGCATAAATTTTTTTTTGACTTAGTACATTCACAGGTACATCTTGTATAAGAGCTTAATGTATTTGGTGTTATTTTCTTAAAAAAAAATAAATTGTATTTAGTGTTATACTATAGAAAGTCTCTTTAAAAAAATGAGTTCGTTCTTTTAATGAATATAGCAATTTTGGGGATTAAAACAAATTTATTAGGTGTGAATTTGAAACTATTTTTTATTTTTGTAGATAAATTAAAAAAATATTAAAATTTAAAGAAGGTACTAACTAAATTTGTTATTAAAAATGTATTTAAAATTAGTTTTAAATGAAAGAAATAACTTGTGAATGAAAAAATAAAAAATTTCTCAGTATAACAATTTTTTCTTACATGATTTGAAATTTCTCAACATGTTTTCTCAAATCAAGATTGATAATTAGGTCCCGATGTGATACTCCTTTATCAGTTAACAACTTTTCAAATGTCCTAAACTTCTCAATTCACCAATATACAGAGTCTTTCGTAAAGATTTGGTGACGTTACAATTACAACACTTTATCATCACTGAACAACAAAATAAACAAATAAAACACGTAAACCTAAATCCATGTACATCAAACAAGATTGTTACAAACATCTCTCTTAAACTCTTAGCTCTAATTCAATCGATGGAGGGTCCATCGTTTAGGATATCGGTAAGTTATTTTTATTCATTTTTCGTGCAAGCATACATGAACAATATCTCGACATCATATAAAAAATCAAAGCAAAAGTGTGATAAAAGATTTCCCTCTGGTTTACTTTACTCCGAAGGCACATATATTCATTCTCTCTACATTTTTATTTGCCTGATTCATTGCTGCTACAAATTTGTTTTTCATGACAGAGGATTCTGCATGAGGCCAAGCAAAAAGAAGCCTTTTTTGATCAATTAAAAGGACAAAGCGGGTCGCAACAAAAACAAGAAGGGCAAATTTGGCGGAGCAGCTCATTGACCCAGCAGGAATGTGAAAGGACAAAACTACCGTCTCCAAAATTCCAACTCATGCATGTCATCAATTTTCTAGGGGATAATTTTGTCATTTCACTTCTGTTTTGGCCCCTAACGGTAGCACTGCCTAAAATAATTCAGGTTGGAGCTGCTTGTGAATACGATGATTCAGTCCAGAAATAAACAAAAAAAAAAAAAAGGACCCGGCAAGCTTTCTCTTCCCACTTACTATAAGAAAGAATGAAAAAAAGTCGATGTTTCGCATTTGTAAAATTAATAGTTTATAAATTGTATATTGTAATAGAAATTATAAATATTTAGCAAAAAATTATGATTTGTAATTAAAAAAATATATATATATAAATTATAACAAAAATTATAAGTATTTAAAATAATTTATAATTTATAATTAAAATTAATAATAAAAAATTAAAAATTATCAATAACAACTTTGCCAAACACCACAAAAGAAAAACAAAAAGAAAAATTATTGTTTTAGGGATTCGCAAAATTGTTGTAGGGATTCGCTTTAATAAGGCTTTGGGATTGGTGAGAAATTAGTGTTGTGTCTTGAGACTCATAGGCCTAGATCGGTTATATTAGGTTCTTGATTTTTTGGTTAGTAATGCAAAAAAATTAGTATGGATTGTTTAAGAAAATTATCAAAAAATTTAAAAAAATTAAAAAATTAAAAAACAATAAGGTGAAGTCAAAATACTAAATTTTATAATATTTTATTTAAATTTTTACTATTTTTGAAAGACAATAATATTTTTATTCATAATTTATCTATTACTACTATTAATTACGTATAATTATTATTTTTAATTATATAAAAGAGAAAAAATTGTCTAATTTGAAAAAAAATAAAAAAAAGTTAATTTTTTTTATCTAAGCAATTAATTTCCAAAAAACTAACTTAAAATCTAATTTATGTACTAAATAATTTATTTTGAACTAAATTTAATTTTTTAGCTAAAATACAAAAAAAAAAAAATTTAAGCTAATTAGCAATCGGCCCTAATTGACAATTCCCTTAAAAGTTAATTTTTTATATTTTTAAGTTAAAAAGTTAAATTAAATTTAAAACACATCGTTTAGCAAAATAATTTTTAAGGTACTTTTTTCAAATTAACTAATTGTGTAAAAGTTAACTTTTTAATTTTTATTTAAATTAGGCTGTATTGATTTTCAATATAATTGATTATAATAAATATATATAATAGTCATTGGTAGTAAGCAGGCTACTAATTAGAGATATTATTGTTTTTTAAGAATTGGAGGAATATTTAAACAGAGTATTTTACAATTTTTTTTTGATTTAAAATTTTAATTATTTTAGTTGTTTTTATCTTTTTTAACAAAAAGACTATGTTAACCTTTTTTTTCTTTTTTTAATCAACAAACTTAAAAACTTAAATTGTCAACTAAGCCCCAACACTTTATTCTATTTTTAAACACGAGTAGATTATCTAAAAGAAAAATAATCCTATTTATTATCCATTAGTAATTATGTGTGATCAGATTATATTTATATTTAAAAAAATAATGATAAGTACAATGTTAAAAATAACAAATAAAAAATATAATTTAATTACATTGTTATTAATATTCAATTAATTTAACTAATTCATCAAAATAATGTACTCTGCAAACTATACAATTTAGAATTCACATTATAATATTTTTCAAGACCAATACTATCGATGTGGAACGGTGCCGTATTGGATCTCAATTGAACAGTTATACACTAACCCGAACTTCCTTCAATTTGTGTATTTTTAAGAAAGTTTATGTTACTTGCAAAAAAATAAAAATTTGGGATGCATGTCAATTGGGTTATTTTTTGTTACAGCAAAATTAAAAAACAATTAACGAGAAAAAATGCAAGTATGCAAAAGACAAGTATGCAAAAGACAATTTTATATGCTTAACTTAAAATTAGAATTATGTCCACGAAATTGCGTCGACTTTCATCATGATAAGAGACGGTACAAAATTATAAGAATTTTATAAACTCTAACGAAAACAATAAATATAAAATCTACAACCAAGTCAGAAACTAAAAAATGGGTAAAAAACTTTTCTCGAGGCTGCCCCCGAACCCCTATAAGATTTGTCCATAAGCGCTTCAATTCAGGCCTAATGGCTTTCACCTCCGCTCTATGAACTAATCTTAAAAAAATTAATTTTAAATCGTAATACCTCTATAACGGGTCAGATCATAGGCCGCACCCTAAAAAATAATTAGTTTCCACACGTCTAATAATTTTTTATTTATCATTTTCAATAAAAGTAAATAAATATTATCTTACTGTAGGGTTCTTTGAGGGAAAGTTTAATAAATAAATACAAGAGAGACAAAATTTATGAATAAATCAGAGCACAAAATAAAGAGAGAGTAATGGATAGGTGAAGGAGAAGACTAACCAAAGGCGAAATATCTGACAGTATAGACACGTAAGATGAGGACTCAATGAATCACTAAATTCTAAATAAAAACACGATCATTCTTTCTATTTATAACTCTCTGGTAGAGCTATTAGGAATGAGACGGTATTTTTTTTAAAATATCATTAAATCATTAAATCTTATTTGAACATTTCGAACTACTGTTCTACTTTTAATTATTTATGTCAACCTATGGCTGATCATTGTGGTACCCAATTCACTCGGATCGAATGACTCCAGTAACTTAAGTAGGTGAGCCTAAGGTCTTTTAACGAAGACAAGATCATTTCTTTAGCTACCATGCCACATTTCTTCAAATGTTCTGTGTGCAAACTTAGTATACTACCAATTGTCTCTAGAACGCTCTTGT
This sequence comes from Heliamphora exappendiculata, assembly GCA_034768845.1. Lineage (NCBI taxonomy): Eukaryota > Viridiplantae > Streptophyta > Magnoliopsida > Ericales > Sarraceniaceae > Heliamphora > Heliamphora exappendiculata. The sequence goes on along the minus strand of JAOTRH010000016.1, from coordinate 1,965,510 downwards.
TGATTTTATGTGAAATCCTTAATCATATAATTTGTGTTATATCACATCGGTCGCATAACCAGTGCTTGGCCACATAGTTTCTACTATATTAACGTACTCTCATGGTTCGAGTTACATCCACATAGTTTGTGCTATGTTTTTATGTCATAACCACATAGCTTATGCTTATATGTACAACATAGTTTGTGCTATGTCTTAATATTCCTGCAATCAAGTGTTAGAGACGACCTAATATTCAGGTATAAGTACTTGCCTCAAGGCCATTTCGAGTTATTCGAGTTGCTTGATGTGCTAACTTGTACTCCTTAGATAGCACCATTAATTCGGTCTTAATTAGAGCCTCTGCACTCGAGTTACTCGTCCAGGAGTATCTGAGTCACTTCTACTCATTGTGATGTTTTAAGGTTTGGTTTTAAGGGAATCCTTAATTCTCGCGCGTAATTTTTCTTCGATGTCTATTTTTTTTAGCCTTTCGTCTTATTATTTTTTATTTTCTCCGGCCAAGTTACTCACCCGAGTGACTCAGTGTTCTATTTTATTATTATTTATTTATTTTATTATTTCATATTTTGAATGGTGGCATCTACCTACACTTACCAAAAATATTTGAAGCTTACCTAAACTAAATAAGAGTAGAGCATATAGGCAATACCTGAGTACCATAATTCAATGTTGAAGTCATCGGATCGTCAGGCTTGTTTTATATGGGAAGATATTGACGGCGGCCAGCTAAAGAAATTCAGTTACATTTTTTTTTACTTTTGTTTTATTTTTCTTATTATTTTTAATCTCTGTTTTAGGGAAGGCCACAGTCCGTGGAGTTGTTAAGACTTCGTTTGAATTAAAGAAATTGAAAAGAAAAGAAAGAATTTGAAAAAAAATTGTTATAATGTTGTTTAAGTTAATTTTAAAAGAGGAGATAAAGTAAATAAAATTTTAGTGTGAAAAAAATGACCCATTTTAAAGTAATATTTTAAAAACGATACCAATAAATACTAGGTACTGTTTTAAACAGATATCTCTTCTCTTTATTAATTATTATTAAATAAATAAAAAAAAAACAAGATTATACTTTTTTTTCTAAATAACCGAACAAAATAAGAAATAGCTTCCATACTAAATATGTATATCTTTTCCTTAATACAATTATATATATATATATATATAAAATTTCAAATTAGTTTAAACTTATTTGAAAGAGGGGGTCAGTTTGAGAGGATAACCCATTCGGAGATGATGTATTTATTTATTTAGAAAAAGAAATATAAATTTGAATAAGTCAAGTTTAGTAACAATAAATTATTTTTTAGTGAATTATTTTAAATGGAATGTCCGAATAAATTGGTTTATTCTTATTTTCTCAACTAATAATTTTTCTTTTAATGAATAAATCTCTAATTAAGATTTAAAGAGAACATCGTTGAAAATAACGACAAAAGTAAGTACAATACATTAACTTGACTGATAATTGTGGTTAGTTTTATTTTAAGGACTTAATTAGGGATAAATTTTAGTCAGTAATTGTTTATTCTATTAAATTTTATTTTTAAATATTTTTTATTTTATAGACTATTTTACTCTCAAAGTTATTAAAACAATATATATATATAATATGCACATTAATGGAAAACTTTTTAAATGATTTGAAGTTTTTGTATTGAATGATTTGTTTGCTAATTGGATCTAAAGCCTATGTTTAGACTAAAAAGTCTTGTGGTTTTTTTTTGGAATTTTTTTGTCTTATATTAATTTTTTTTTATAATTTTATTTAAATTTTTTAATTTTTTTGTACCTTATAATGAGATGATTCTAAAAAATATGCCCGTTATGACTAATTTAAGTTTTTTTTACTAAAGACGAAAAAAACTAGAAAAAAAGGTCAATAAGCCTACGAAGTTGGCTTTTTTTGTCTTATATGAACTACTTTTTAGGTTTTGATTAAAAAGTTTTATTTTTTTATTTTCTTGAAAGAAATCTAAAAATTATACTCATTTGGACTCATCCTGAAAAAAAGTCACAGAAATTTTTTTTAAAAAAAAATAAATCCAAACACAAACTAAGTAAAGTGGGCTGAGAGGGAGACATTAAAAAAAAAATCCAAGTTACCACAGCACTTTGGGCCAAGTCTAGTTTGAAGTAGAAATCTGGGCCGAGTTGGAATCCAATATGTCAAGTTTAAGCGTGAAGTCTCTTTCGAAGTTTGGGCTCACTTTCTATATCTATTGAGGAATTATGAAGCTTATAAATTAAGGCTTTCAGCCAAAAGTTTAAAAAAATAAATTTTAACGTGCAAAGTTTATTAACAAAAATTTTAACGCGCAAGATCTAATTGCGCGATTTCTTCCGAAAATACCCTCCAAACAAAAATGACGATGGAATCACAAAAAATTGATCGTCGAAACCAAGTTATTTAGTCTCATGATTATTTGATTCTTTGAGCCTACGGAGTACGTCATTGTAAACCTCAATCCTTCTCATCTGCTGCCAGAGAGTTTTTTGGAAATGATTCCACCATCTGGCTACCGCAGCTCTCGTTATCGTCCATCGCCATTGATTGGATAGCAAGAAAACAAAGGAAAATTTGGTTTTCCAGAATTGGAATGCGCAGCGGACACAGACGACGATGTGCAATGGCCTACGTGAAGTGAATTATTCCAAAAAAAGAGAAACGACGAGTTTATACGGAGATGCAGATTTAAGCAAACTTTGAACTTATATATGCACATATATATACTAATATACACAAATGCTTATGTATGTAAAAGGAATAAAATATACACTGGTGGGCCGGTGGCGCTTTGGGGAGGTGTTCACTCGTCTCCCTTGAGGATTTTGCTCAAACAGATTAATTTATCTGTTTGAGTATTTTTTTTAAACAGATAAATTTAGAGTATTTTTTTCCTCAAACAGATAAATTTATCTGTTTGAACATATATGAACACAAATAATGCAAACAAATACATTTATCTGTATGCATATTTATGTCAAACAGATAAATTTAGCTGTTTATATATGAATACAGATAATACAAACAGATAAATTTATCTGTATTCTTTATACATATTTTGAAAAGATATAGATAAATTTATATGTGTTCTTTATGCGTACTTTCAATAAAAGACAGATAAATTTATCTGTATTCTTTACATATGCTTTCAATAAAAGATAGATAAATTTATTTGTATTCTTCATACATGTTTTGAAAATATACAGATAAATTTATCTGTTCTAGGGTATTTTTGTCTTAAAAGAAACTTGCGCGTTAAAACTTTTATGCGGATGGACTTTACTCGTTAAAACTTTTTTTTATGCTGCATGAAAAATAGTAAGCGGTTTATAAATTAGACTGTTCACTAATTTTTCATATAAATTATGGGTTGTGCAATAAAAAGAGAAAATTGTTATGAATTGTAAATTTGGTATTTTTTGCGGGCTCTTGGACTTAAATTGATATTGTGGTTTGTGTGCGATTATGATTATTTGTAAGTTTACTTCTCGGGGTGAATTTCATGTGACCATGGTTTGAGAAGCTTTTTCATCGCAAAAAAAATTTAGAAAATAATATTATGACGCACATGTCATTGACATCCAAAAATTGGAAATAGAAACGAACAAAAAAATCAGAATATCTATAAGAATTTTTGAAAAATTTTCAAAATAGAAAATAGGGAGACAGACGTTATTTACCGAAAAGCAAAATTGTTGTGAAAAATGATTTGTATCAAAGTGCTAAATGCGCCAACCAGATTTGGAAATGAAGGTGCTATTGCCTATTTGGGCTCGACTATTTATGGGTTTCTTGGTATTTAAGTCCAACATTTGTTTTGGGTAAAAATTGAGCTAGCCCATTTTATTCTGGGCCTATTCAATCATTCATGGGCTTAACGTAAGCTCATTAAATCAAGGTAATTGAGTCACAAATTCTCACTTGGTGGCAAACCGGTACATAATTAGTTATATATATATATATATTCTTAATTTTTGTCTCTTTTTTTCTTTTTATTTTATTCTAATTCAAACTTCAAAAATAGCATAGAGAGAGACTTCAAAAAGTAGTGAATGTTAATTAATTATAAAATAATATTAAACATTAAATTTATATTGATTTTGAGTTGGCTATCTCATCATAAATAATGAATCCAAAAATTAATTTAGATCAATTAATTATAACATTATATTAGATAAATATTTATATTATATCATATTATTTATTAATAAATAATACTTTTAAATTTATATAATTTTTGTAACAATAAATCCAAAGTGATGTCCAACATCTATATTACAAATGCATTGATAAAGGTAGATTCTACATAACACCTCTCTCTCTCTCTCTTAAATTCAAATTCTTTTTCTCACTACGTCAAATGGTAATATTAACGGTGATTTAATTTGCGGCGATAAGTTAACTACCGTTAGATATACATTTTAAATTGCGGTAAAATAACTGTCGTTAAAAGAAAGTATTAACGGCGGTCACAACGAACCGTCGGTATCTGTTGATAGATTTTGCGCCAAGCATTAACCGCCGTTTAGCCAAATGTGTTTTCCCTCTCAATCGAAATTTGCCGACTTCCATTTTGCTTAACATTCCCACCAACAGTGAGCAAAACTGTTTTGAGTTCCCACGCATAAACCTTAGACCTTTAGATTTCCCACTGCTCTGTTCCTCAGCTCCGAATCACCAGGCGCTAAGCCCTACCCCTTTCCATTTCTCACCACCGCCGCGTCTCTTCAGGACTGCCACGCGAAAGTCGCCATCGACCACCACCGATTTTCGTCGTCGATCAAAACCAATTTTTGCCGTCGACGACCTAGTATCCTCTCTCTCTCTCTCTCTCTCTCTCTCTCTCTTTTTCACACACACAATACACCGAAGTCGACACACAGCATTTGTCCTGCTCGGTTCACACTTCACACAAAGAGAAACAGAGAGAGAGAGATTGTTTACACTTTACACTTCACAGCATTTGACCTGCTTGTCTCTTTAGGTTGCATATATATTTTATGTTTATCTTACATTTTTTTAATCTAAATTCAGTGGATTGTTTTTGGTGGATGTGATTGATTGAATCTCAAAAATATTAATTTTTTGTCAA
>JAOTRH010000016.1:1936943-1953037 GCA_034768845.1 Heliamphora exappendiculata | reverse complement strand
ATTAAATTTCATGTTTTTATTTTACTTATTTTTGTATTTAGTAATTTTTTATTTTTTAATTAAAAATTTTTAAATAACATTTTGTAATTAAAAAAAATAAAAAATAAAAAAACATGAGGTGTAAATGTGAAAACAAAGAAATCAATAGGTATAAGTGTGAAAATACTATTTTTTCGTTCAAAAGTTAACGTTACGTTAACCTTTGACCAAAGTGTTACGAAAATTAAAAAGTAAGGAGGTGCAGTAATATTTCAGAGAATAGATGGAGTGACAGTGATATAACCCTTAAATACAGGGAGTGCAAGTATAATTTATCCAAAAAAACACTTTTTTACGCTTACTTTATTTTCAAAGTTTATTGTGGTAAGATAAGAAAAAAGTAAAAATATTAAAAATTAAATATAAAAAAACTTACAAAATAAAAATAAGTTATTAAAAAAATCTGATAAACACCACCATTAGCGATGCAAATAAGTTCGTTAGCAACATTTAGGAATACCCATCGGGTTGGATTGGGTGAGGTGGGATTGGCCTTTATTCTATCACTCGAAAATATATATTTGGTTTTTAATTTTTTCATTTGCAATCAGCCAATAGTTTTGGTAGTTTTGGGCCTATGTGTTCGACGGTTTAATGGGTAAGTGCGTTTTAGCATGACGGTTTGAACTTACTTGGTAAGCTTGATCATTTTATACTTTTATTTCTTAACCAATTGTATTAGTTTTTTTTAATTCAAAAAATATTTTAAATAAATTAAAAACTCAAATGATTATGAATTTATCAATTAAATTGTACTCAAATTACATAAATTTTATACAAATATAATAAAGTAATAAATAATTTACTCTTATAATAAATATAAAAGTTTGTAAACTTAAAAGGATAGTACTAATCACTGCCAATTGGACGGTGATTAATAGTTTAATAGAAATAAATTTTTTTTAATATTAATATATTTTTTAGTGTAAAAATTATTACTTTTATAAATATTAATACAATTTATACAAATATTTATACATTATATATTCTATTAAACAATAATTAGCATACTTCAACTTAAAAAATGAGTGATCGTATTGAGATCAATGAATAGCACTCTCAAAACTCATAACTCAATCATTTTCCTATAAACAAATTCAAGAGACCCATCGCGTAATCACATAATAAGTCAAATCATTCATTATTATGAAATTAAAAATTTGGACGGGTCAGTCTAAATTTGTCTAATCCATGCCCTTAAACCGCAGCAAAGTCATTTTTGGCGACGAAGTTATTGCGGTTGCAACCCACAAAAGCATTGTGTTTGGATTAGATATTTTTTGGGTTTTTTGGTTTTTTATTTTTTTTATAAAAAAATAAATATAAAAAAATGTAAAGAAAAAAAACAAACTTATGATAAATTAGTAAAATTTTTAAAAAAATTTTAAGCAAAATTTTTTTAAAAAAAATTAGGCCAAATATTTGCTTGTCTGACAAAATATGTGTCGACATCTAGTACGTTTTTATTTTTATTAATTAATTAATTTATAATAATTAAAATTAATAAAATTAATTTATGAGAATAAATATTGCATATGCAGTTGGCACGGGTGGAGATATGCGAATATTAATTTGTAATAAATTCAATAAATATTAAAAAGTTTTAATAATATAATTTAAATTTAATTTAAAATAAATAGAGAATTAAATGTTGTGACTTTATATTTATCTATATAACATTTAAAATTTTGTGAATTCTTCTAAAAGCCTAAGGAAAGAGAAAAAAATAAAAAAATAAAAAGAAAACCACTTTTCTTGCTTCCTTACCCGCACAGCAACCCTTCTCCCCTTCTTTTTTCTGTTTTTTGGTATTTTTTTTGCTTTACCTCCATGGAAGCTCAACCAAGAGCTTGAAGCCTTACATCTCCCAAAAATTGGTTCCTTTACACACGGAGTTAGACGAAGCCGACTTGGATTCAAGCTTTACGCGACGTGAGCTTTGCAACAAACCCACCGAAGTGCGATTTTAAGGGACCGAAAATCCTACGGTTTGCAATTTGGGGCGTCTTTAGCTCTCTTGAGGTAGGATTTTGACTATATTCTGATTTTTGCATAGATATGAGTGGATTCCAGTTGAAAACCATTGAAAAGCCCGAAAATTGAAGGAAACACGATAAACCCTAGCTAGATTTAGGGCATTTGATATTATTTATAGTATTTGGAGTAAAATGATGAAATTGGAATAGCTAATGTGTTGTTTGCAATTTGTAACTCCCTAATTTGTGAATATAAGTTAAATTGTTGGTTTACTCTGAATATTCGGAAACTTTAAATGTGAAAACTTGATTTGGTTGGAGTGGGTTTATGGGGAATTAATGATATGGTGAGATTGAGGTGATTTGTGAGTAATTATACTTTGTAATTTGTTAATTTAGGAATTTATGGTTTAGTTTAAAAATTTTTGGAAACTTTGTGTATAAATTTTAAGTTGAATAGTTAAATACCTGGATTAATGAGAATGGATAAATCTAATGGGTAGCTTGAGTTATCTAGTTAACAAGTGTGGAACTAGAATTGGATTTATAAATAAACTCTTAACACTTGGGAAACTTTGATGTAATAACCCTAAATTGAGTATAGTTGTGTTATGTTGGTTTTAAGATAATTGGGCTAATTGGTGGATTTGAGCCGTGGTGTGTCATGTTTAACTCATGGATGTATTAGAAAGTGATGGTTCTTGGGTGGAAATTTACAACTTATTTTGCCATTGGGTGCAATTCATATTTACTTTTGATCATTTTATCGGGTTTCTCTGTGACTTGCCTGCTGTTGAACTTGGTTGAAGAAATGCTTTAATTAAAATAGTCAGTATTTGTTGTTCCTTGAAGTAGTTGCTTAGAGAATTGTGGAACCTGGCCTTACACAGGTGAAAGGGGCGGCAAAATAAATGGCAGATGCAGATGAGGACTTGCCGAGGGATGCAAAGATTGTAAAAACGCTGCTAAAATCAATGGGAGTGGATGAGTATGAACCTCGGGTTGTGCACCAGTTCCTGGAACTGTGGTATCGATATGTTGTCAATGTATTGACAGATGCACAGGTCTATTCGGAGCATGCCGGAAAAGCTGCAATTGACTGTGATGATGTCAAACTTGCTATTCAGTCAAAAGTCAATTTCAGTTTCTCTCAACCCCCACCTAGAGAGGTAACTCAGCTATTTTTCCATGTACTTCTTCTAGATATACTGGGTAGTGCAATTTTTCCTACAGTAGTTTCACAATTGTACTTGAATAGTTCAAGTTATTTCCCATAAATTGTATTTCGGATAAGCATTTTTTGCTTACAATTCAAGTATGGACTTAATTTATTAATATCGAAAATGTGAGCTGGTGGGGGTCACACCAATTGAGGATAAATTGAGAAAAATTAAATTAAGATGGCTTGGACACATACAACGTAAATTGATTGATGTAGTAGTAAAAAAAAGTTATAAGATCATGGGTAATGAAAACACTAGGGGGAGAAGTAGACTTAAATTGACATAAGGTACCGTATGAAGAAAATATATGAATTTATTAAAACTAATTGAAGATGACTTTTAACATAACAGAATAGCGTAAAATGATTAATGTCGCCGACTCTAATTAATTGGGATAAAAGGCTTAGTTTGGTTTTGTTTAGTTTGGTTTGGTTTGGAATTCAGTTCTTGTATCTCCATTCCCTCGGAAATTGCAACTTAAATGAAGGTTACAAGTACCATGTTTTACTGGATTCTGTTAAGTAATGCTAGTTGTTGGTTGTCATTTTTTTATATCAGTGTATGGTGTTTATTATTCACATTTTTGCATCAGATCCTGCTGGAGTTGGCTAGGAGCAGGAATAAAATCCCATTGCCCAAGTCAATGGTGGGGCCTGGAATTCCTCTACCACCTGAGCAGGACACATTGATCAGCCCTAACTACCAACTCGCAATCCCAAAGAAGCAAACTGGGCAGGCAATGGAAGAAACAGAGGAGGATGAAGAGATTGCTGATCCTAATTCCAACCCTTCCCAGGAACAGAAGACAGAAGTGCCACAAAATACTATGCAACGAGTATCATTTCCCCTCGTTGGAGCTAAACGACCAAGATAAGATGTTATTTCTGTTAAGTATCATGATTTTCTGTAAAAACTATTATTATTATTATTATTATTATTGTCTAATGTGAGAAAATCAAGTGGTCGGGAGAAGATTCTGTGGTTTGTGGGTTCAATAGTTTCACACTATTGCTTGTTCATTGTGAATTCAAAGAAAGGTTTCTGTTTGTCAGTGTTCTTGGTTTTGTTATCCAGTTCAAGTCAGCATTGGTTCAGAATGGAATAGAAAATGGGTCAATTGAACGTTGTGGAAGGCAATGAATGCTCTGATGTGAAGATCAGCCAGAAACATTGCCTTCCCCACAATTGCAAGTGCTTTTAGGCTACCAAGCACTTGTTAAACCCATCTTTATTTCCTTCCTTCTCTTCTGCTTTTGCAACAAGACACATCTTTATTTCCTCTTTCTTTGTTTTTCTCATGTATTGACAGGCGCAACAAGACGTACCAAACAACAGTTCCTCTATATACACACAATTAATTTTAAAACCAATTATGAAAAATAATCTTAATCATCTATATACATATAAAACTCAACATATATGTATGTTCTACATCCATATAGATGATTAAAATTATTTTTGATTTCGTAATTAATTTCTGTGTACCTACAATTCTCCACCAAACAATTCATTTCAACAAGTGAATGGCTGAATTGTTTTAGTTGACATAGTGCTATGTTGTGGTACAAATGTATATCAATGATATAACTTCTTACATGCACACAACCCAGAGGGAGGGAGAGAGACAGCACTTGCTTTTACACTCCGACAAACTGGTCAGTTACAAAATTTAACTTTTTGCTCTAACTTGAATCCAGTTAGTCATCCTTGTTCAAAACAGAACATAAAGCTGTGCTGTACAAATAATTTCTACCATGTAGAATACAAGAATAACTAGTCGTGACTAGAGGGTAATAATACTATGGGAGGAACAACCATCAACCATGCGGGGGCATCTAGCTTCTCCGGCCAACCATGCTACTAGCGGCAAGTCGGGAGGCGGATACAGCAGTAAGGCCTCTATCATACATGCGCTGGATCTCTTCCCTGTACTCTGTCAATGACTTGTCAGGTAGTGCTGGAGTGAGCTCCACTACATCTCCCATTTTTAGCATGCAGGTGGGATCACTCACTGGTTCATTATTCAACCTGGGCCTCAATTCTTCCTTCACAGCAAATCCATATGGAGCCCATCTGAAACTCCCTTGACCTGCTCTTACCATCAAATCCAGGACGGTTGAGTTTGCTGGCAACTCCTGCACCGACATCTGCAACACCCAAACACCAGATAACATGTTATGATCCCATCCCACTTCAATTATTAAATGGACTCCCAATATGTATATAAGTCACTTGGGCACCTTCCTCTTGTAACCTGGTTTAAAGGTTGAGTTTTACCCAGGGGTTTGTAATATAACATGAGCACTACACACACACACACACGCACAAAGCCTTCCACACACAAAAAAAATGTAGAAATCTCACCAAATTAACTAAAATGGACTCAGCTGGCTACTTTCCTAAAGGACCAGAACTAGTTGAATTTAAGTAAAGAAGAAACAATTAAAAACAAACCTTGTCATTTTCCATCATGATGATAAATACAGGCCCATCAGAGCCACAATTAGGTTTGCAAGAATATGGGCAATCTTCAGAATGAGAAGGGAATATGCAGGATGGTCTGATTGTTGATTGATCCCTGCTCATTGTCTCGCACTGCCAGGTGACAACCCAACGTGCCCACTCAACCATTTGAAGAACAAAAGAAGAGTGTTTACAATCACCTTCCTTGTATCTCCAGTGAGCTGCAAATCCAAACTCGGCCTGTAAATGCATCTCTTTGGTACGAATCTGAACTTCAAGGGGAACCATACCCTCGCCCATCACTACTGTGTGTATAGATCGATACCTGCAAATTAAGATCGAATTTACAAAAATAATCGTATGCGCATTTACGCACATTCTATGAAGATATAACTCACCCATTAAACTTGGGATGATTTATGTAGTCCTTGAGCTTTCCAGGTACTTCAGCCCACAACTGACGAACAACGCTCAATGCATTGTAACAATCTTCCTCTTTTTCAACAATCAATCGCAGCCCGTGAATATCATGGATTTGATCCATGGTCAGCTTTTTTCTGCACAAAATTAAATATTATTATTACCTTCATAATGAATTTAATTGATTTAGATAGTGCCATAACATAGAGATTAATGATTTGCTAAAGAATTCCCAAAATTCATCCCAAGATTCAAACAAAAATAATGAGGTAATAATGCTGCACGCAATAAATGTGCATCAGCAACCTTCTTTGAAAAACAAGAACACTACCCCATATGCATGCACATTTGCAGGTGTGCCCACGTGTGCATATTAGGAGAGGGGGGAGAGAGAAAGAGAGGAAGGGGGAGAGAGAGAGAGAGAGACAGAGAGAGAGAGATTACTTCAACATTTTGGCATAGATGCTATACAAGCTTTTATGCCTCCCTGATAGAACATGGTAAGAAACGGCTGCGTCCTCAAGCCCATGCTCTAATTTTTCCACAGCTGAAGTAATCATTGCCTGGTCAAAGGAGTTCACAAGTTTGGAGGAGAGTTCTTTGTACTGATCTGGGTAGAGATGTCTGAAACATAAGTTTTCAAGTTGTTCTTTCCAACTAAATATCCCTAAACGGTTGGCCAAAGGAGCAAAGACTTCCGAGGTTTCCTTCGCAAATCTCTGTTGCTTCACCAAGGGTAATGCATCTAATGTCATCATATTATGCAACCGATCGGCTAGCTTTATGAGGACAGCCCTGGCATCTTCCATTGCTAGAAACATGGTGTGCAGGCGATCTGCCTCAACAGTTCTATTTGCTATATTGTTCTCGCGTGCAAGCTTGCTAAGTTGACTTAGCTTAGATACCTACAAAAATGCCACTAGATTTATTTGTATAAAGCACCACAAAAATAATGGGATAATAATAAGTTAATAACAATAACATATTAAACAGATGTCTGCAAAGGTTCCTCTAAAAAAGTTTAAATTCTGAACATTTTTTAAGTAATCGGTGTCAATATTGGTATGTTTGGGGCGAGGTCCTACTGTAGGTATTATTAGCAACACTGTTCCTCTTATGAAGCAGCAGGGTGGGGATAGGCTTTCATACTTACATAGATTGTTTATGGAGTGGCAAGTCAAATGCACAAAAGGAATCCTAAATGGAGCAGCTAATTCCTTGTGACAGTAAAAATGACGAATGGGGGAAACAAGTTTCAAACAACAAAGCTTTCATTCACTTGCATAATTAGAGTCATACGATTGATACAAATTAACTTTAACTCACATAATAAGAGTCATAAGACTCATGCAAATTAACTATGTAAAGGTTCACAGTCACTCGATGTGTTGTGACCATTAGCAGATGATGCCCTCATCTTGTACAAGATTTTGATTCCCCAAAAGGAGGAAGAAAGAAGAAGATTTCCGTGTTTATGTTCTTTGAGCACTGGTGTCCTATGATTCAAATTGCACAAATATTGACAAGGATTGTGCAAATTGATCAGTTTAAAAACAAACAAGAGGAAGAAGAAGAAGAAGAAAAAATGAAAAATGTTTATAAGACTAGAGACTAGCTAAACCTTTGTTTAGTTCTAAGTTACCTGAATAATATCTATAGCATCATGCCCTCCAATGGGTAAAAACATCTAGTTCTGGAAAGAACAATGCTACTGTATGTCGTCTTCGTGTCTCTTTTCATAAGCAAGAATCTAAATTCTTAAAAGAGAACACCCCTTTTGGTGTTGCCAGTAGATCATGGTTATTAGCTGATAATTGCACATTATTTGTGCAATTTCTTATAGTTATTTTAAATCTTGAAAGTAGATCATGCTTGTTAGCTGATAATTTTCAGTTCCTTTAACATAAATTTACTATAGGATCAATTTCTAAAGATCAAGCAACTATAAATATTTCAAGTATTCAGTTAGAAAACATTTGTAAAAAAGATGTCTCATACCCCTTCAACCAAATCAGCAACCCTAGCTCCAAATGTCTGGAAAATGTAGTCATAACTCATAGAAGAATCATCAATTGTGTCATGTAAAAGCCCCGCAGCAACAACCGTGGTGTTAGCACCAATCACTGCCAGCAAAACCGCCGTTTCGACACAATGATGCAAATAAGGATCCCCACTTGCTCGCATCTACAAATTTAATACAAATTTTCAATCCAAGGACAAAAATTTCAAGATAATTACCCTAAAAAACTCAACCCAAAAGAGATCTTAAGACTTAAGCATCAGTGTACCTGTCCTCTATGAGCTTTCTCAGCTTCGTAGAAAGCCTTGACAACCAAATCTTCATGGAATATCTTGTGTCTCAATTGCGCACCCAATAGCAAATCTTTAGCTTTCGTTTCGGAACTCGGCTCCATAAAATTATCCTCCATATGAAATGGGAGTTCATCCATTAGAACAGATGATGAATCAATATCAAGCGAACCGCCATGGTCTCGAAAACTTGGCGAATCATAATCGACACAAGATTCTAGCGCATGCCTAACAAACCCATTGCACAACGCAGTAGTCCCCCACCGAATCGAGCCCTGAAGATTCACATCTCTAGCACTCTTTTCGCGCGCAATTCTCATCGGTGGACTTCTCGACGAACAAACGCCGCCGCTGCTGCTGCTACTACTACACGAAGCCGGGGCTTGAAACACTGATACAGGGCTCTGATCTCTTTTCAGAGACGAAGCCAGCGAAGAATACGGAAAGTAGCGAAACGCGCTACTCAATTCGTCTCCTCTATCGTGCCACAACGATCCGATCTCTTCGCTGCCATTGGAATAGCTCGAAGAGGAAGCGTGCTTTAGCAACGGCGACGAAAATAGGGAAGACAGGCCACCAACCATCGGCTTCTGAGACGACGAGGCAGCCGACGGCAACGCCGCCGCCGCCGACCGGCCGTGCAGGTCGAAATCGTATGACGCATGAGAATTCATCTGGCAAGGATGTGGCGTCGACCAAACACTACTCGGCGGGCTCGAATACAGTGCGATTGTCGGAACCGTCATGATCTCCGATCAAATCAAACCACCTTTGACCTTAATTACCACAGGGTTTGAGATCCTATGCTTGAATTTTCCAGAAAATTGGTGATCTTCGGCTGTGGTGATCAAATTAAGAATTGTCTGAAACCCTACACTCTTGATTTATGTACACAATAAATCATCAGTTGGTAAAAACCCTAGAAACAAAGAATTGTTAAAGAATGAAGTCATAAAAAAGGGATTGAGAATTTGAATCGAACACAATACGCAGGAGTTTTATAGAGATCTGACTGAAATTTTTGCTCCCTGAAGTAGAAAAAGACAAGAAGGGGGGCGCAAGTTCTTCGAAAGCCAACGCGCTTCCAAAAAAATTTACGAACTCTGACCCCAACTTTTCAGAGAAAGAAGGTCCAAGACGCTTCAAAAATTTTCCAGAGAGGGAGGAAAATTTGTTTTTGAGTATCAGGTGATATTGTCTTCTAAATAAATAAAAATACAAAAATAAAATTATTTTTAATTTTTTTATTTAATAAAAATAAATTATTATTATTATATACTACACAAAATATTTTACCTTATATAATTAAATAAGTACATATATTATACATGTATATCATATAATGCTTGGAGACTGACGGAATTATTGAAGTTAGAGATATCAAGTTTCTTCTTGCTTCTTAGTTGTTGACATATGAGATTCCCCTCCCATTAATTTTGCAATTTTAATTTGACTTTCAAATTTTGCAGAGCGCATATCCATTGCACAACACACTCTTCGTGTATGAAATGAATTTATACAATTATGAAACCTATTATATATAAAATAATGTAATTAAAATTTGTGCTTGAATCTTTATATTTAGAATCTGTTTAGAATAATTTTTAAGTTTGATTTTTAAAAAATTTAATTTTTTAAAATAAAATTAAAAAAATCAAAGTGTTTGGAATAATTTTAAAAAATAAATGTTAAAAGAAAAAAAATAAATTTGATTTTTTAAAATTACCTTAAAATCCGTGCAACACTCTTGAAACCAAACGAACCGATTTAAACGCTGGATTTTTTAAGAAAAAATCTAGCTACACTTTTGATCCCAAACATGCTCTTAATATTTTTATAACTTCCAACACGTGCACACCTTTGAATAATTATTTCTTACTATATTTGTACTAAAAAATAAAATTAAGAGGGATTAAATTTTTCATGATTAGTTTTGCAATTAAATATTTAATGCATTATTTATTCATTTAATTTCTTAGTTGCATTTTATGTGATAAAATAATATTTTGCGTTTAATTTAAATTTTAATCAATTTATGTCGTGTAATGCGAGAAGTAAATATTCAATCACACAAACTTAATACGCAAATTTTTTGACGTGGAAAACCTAACTTGGTTAAAAAAGCACTGGACTAATTCAACTTCAAGTAATCAAGTATTAACAATTGAATAGTTACTAGACACAACTTACAGAATTTAATCGAATTCTCAATCTAAACGTTTTAAGCTATCTTGTCGAATCCACGTACATCGTTCTCCACTTAAGCACTACAGAACGAATTTCGAATCTCCACAAGTATCTAATCCTCAACACTTTTATACTAACGAAATTCACTGGTAAACTTAGAAATCCATTTAAGTCGAACATGAATAATTTTTGTAATTTTAGAGACTCAAATGACACTTAAGTTTCTCTTTAAAAAGTTTTGAATTTTTTGTTCTGAAGATATATTATTGAATCAATAGCATGCCTCTTTATGTAGGCATACAATCCTTACAATTTGAGTTTCAATTGAATTAAAATTATCAAGAATCTAATCGAGCGATCTCAAGAACGCTCGAACAGTCATGTGGCAGATTGCATCTTACTTTATCTTCTTTTGTACGAATCTGCTTAGATTATTTGTACCTTCAACTTTCTCATTTGTACTTTAGCCTTCTGATTTCTTAAGACATCTGATTAAGGATTCTTAGTACTTCTAGCCTTCCCTAAACAATTAGAACTTAATAAATCTATTCTAATCCAATCACGAGAGTCCTAGTCAGCTTAGGAGTTTTACAATTACAATACAACTTGAATTGCCATATTAAAATATAGGAATTTAATTTAAATAAAATAATTATTAAATTCCTAACACTATGTTTGTTTAGAAAATTAAAGGACAAAAATAAAGCATAATTACAATGTTGTGTTTTTTATATCACTTAATTGGCAGTGGTATAATTAGTTCTGTATATAGAGAAAATACAATTAAAATGTTATCAATTAAAATTAAAAAATAATATTAATTTTAAAAAAACATTAAAAAAATAATAAGACCAAAAAGGTAAAAAGAATAATTGTAGAGACAAAAAAAAAGTAAAAAAGTTACTAACAATGTTGCAAAGTAAAAAATTGATATTAGAATTTTATCCTAATAATTCACGTAAAAAGATAGAACAAAAACGTAAAGAGGTAAAAAATAAAAATTTTAATAATGAAAATAGAACAAAAAAAAAGAAAAAAGAAAAATGTCACTCATAAAAAAATAAAATAAAATATATAAAAGAAATTAAAAAACTTAAGAATATTAAAATAGTAAGTTTAAATGGAAAGTTAATCCATTCCATTCTCCAAACCATTCTCCCTTTGTCCCACCTTCATTTTTCTATTAATTATATCTCATTTGAAAAAATATGTGTCTAATTCGAATTATTTATTTAAATATTTAATTTACATCAATGCATAATATTAAAAAATTACTTTAAACTATTAGTCTAATTCCGTCATTCAATTCTCCACTACAAGCATAGCGTATGCTCTAATATTTAACTTCTCACAAAATATATATGAACATATGAATAGCGTTTATTGTGTGGAAAATCTTTCTCGCACAAGTTCTAAATCTAAAATCCTTACAAAGATTGAATTTAAGTTTTTATTAAATTACAATTTTATCATATTTTATTGCTTTTTATATACTACTTTGAATTTAAACTCTTCTTCCATCTAGACCTTCATTACACATACTTATGTCTCGTTTGACAATCAATTTTAAATTGAATTTTTTATCTTTTTATTTAAAATTCAAAAAGTAAAAAAAGCATCGTTTGTGTGAGACTTGGCTCCTTTTTTTTGTAATATGTGTTATCTACTTGCTGTATATCGTTTTAATAGTTATGAAAAAGCATGTTTCTATATGTTTTATGCGTGTGTTAACTTAGATATGCACGTTGGTTTCAATTCTGGTCCTGCTGAATACGTAGCGAAAAGTTGAAAAAGTTTTCTAGACAAGACTGCTCGATCGATTTTTTGACCGCTCGAGCAGTCTGTCGGGTGGGAAGTCTATAAAATCAGCTGGTGACATGGGACTTTGATTCAAAACTTCTCTTACAAGTCTCACTTTATACACAATCAAAAATATCTACTTTCTCTCTAGATTTTAGCTTACTTCGGATTTGGATCTTAGCTTTTTTAGGGTGGATCGGTGTTCTCCTCGCCAAGAGCTTTGCGTTCATCCATGTGGATTTTAGTTTCAGTAACTTTAGTTTTTCGTTGGTAGTTAAAAATTCGAGTTTTGACTTCTAACAGTAAGATTTTAAACTCTCTTGCATTAAAAGCATGTTATACATGATTATGCGCATTTTTACCGTGTTAAAATGCTATGGGTGCTGGATTTTCGTGTTAAAACCTTGTTTGGTTGGTATAAAAGCATGTTTTATTATCTTAAAGTTTATTACAAAGTTGGTAGATGTGTATACATATAATTTTCAAAGAATGAGTTTTAAAAACTGGAAGAGAATGTGATTTTGTTGTGAAAATATGATTTTTGGTGTTTAGAATTAACCTTAGAGGTTGAGCCTTAATTTAAATGGCCCGGTAGAGAGGGTGGAAAATATTTTCAAAATGTTAGTCGATTTTCATGGGTATATGGATAATGTTGCTGCGTATCTTAAACTTTTGTACATAACTGTGTGCGTACAAATATTTCGATAGTCGTGTTGTATCTTTTTAATAATTCTGTAGATGTACCATAGCAATGTGTGTATACGTGGGCCTTAATTGCTCATCGGTGAAAGTTTGAAAACTCGCGCAAGATAAGTGTTTTGCTCATTCGGGGTTAGTTTCCGTAAATGAAGTGTTTGCCCTATTGGGAAGCGTTTGTTATTGTAGTAACGTATAGAACTTGTTATTATCTAATGGATCATTGGATTCCCTGTACCTAAGCTAATGGACGAGGGTCTATAGTTGTTATCTTTGTCCCCAGTGCGATATAGTCGGTATACAAGAATCATTGACGGTTATGAAAATCAAGTTGAAAAATAATATTTTGTTCATGTTTATTAAATTGTTAGATGTTATTGGATTATATAAAAGCATATGGTTTAAGTATGAAAAATCGTTAAGACTTGTGTAGCCGAGTTGTTTGTATAATTCATAATTACATGTTATGTTTTTAATTCATGATAGTTTATTCCTATTGGGTTTTGGCTTGCGTTGTTGGATTTAAAATATTTCAAGTAAAAAATGTCATTTAGTTTTATCTTGAGGAGCCCTGGAGGGAAGTAGAAGACAAAACCTTTAGTTTTGTTGTAACGTTGTTCATGTCGTTTTTGCTATTAATTTCATGTAATATTCATACCATGTTTAGTATTGAAGAAATATGTTTTATAAGCCATGAGACCTTAATTTTGATGTTTGCATGGTTGTATATCGTGATGAGAGAGACCGTGGATTGGTTATTATTTTTTCGGACTTGTATGCTATAATTATCATTCGGTTGGTTTCAATGTTGTAACAACGATTTTCGAGTGGTTTTATGTTTAATGTCAAATTATGTATCTCGATGAGAGTTTTGAACCTTATTTTTACATATTTTACAATGCTTAGTTGTTGCCTTGAAGGGGTTTAAAAGAGTTGAAAAGGGTTTAAGTGTTAGGTGTTAAAATTGAATTTTGAAAAATGATTCAGAGTCAAACTACACAATAGACTGCCCGAGTGGTCTATCGAACAGTCAAGATAAATATTTTATTTTTTTTGTTCTCAAGTGAAAAGCATTGGGCTCGTAGGGACTGCTTAAGCGGTCCTTTGGCCGATCAAGCAGTCTAAACAAATTTTAAAAAATTTGTTTTATTTTGTTTTAAAAGTTTAGCTCTTGGGTACCATGACCATACCTTTTAGGGTTTTTATTTTTTCTCAAGATAAACCTTTGGAAGTGCTTTTCTCAAAGGTTTCAAATCAGTTTTGACTTATGTTCTTAAATAGTTTGGGCTTGGGTGATTTTGATGGATCTCAGTATTTCAAATAGGTTTTTCTTGAGCTATTCGCGTGACTCGGGTTTTGAGACGTGACAGTTTGGCAACTCAAAGGCTCTGAACCTTTTTGCCTTATTTATTTATTTTTTAAAAATATTATAACTTTTATTACACGTATTTATTTTTTATAAAAAATATTTTTAAAATTTACTCTTTAAAATCTATCAAATAAGAACTATATTAAATATAAAATTATCAAAAAATAAATTTTAAAAAATTATAACAATTTTAAGTCAAGTTTTTGTCTTTAGATTAACCACTTTAAGCCAACTTTTATAGCTTAAAGTTATCCATACAATTTATCAAATTTTTTTTTTACTTATTTAGCTTAAGGTAATTTTAAGTAAAAAAATTAGCTTAAAATCAAATTACTAAACAAGTTCTAAATGCTGGCTGCTAATGTGAAGAAATAATTTCATTTTTCATTATGAATTTTAAATTCTTATAGCTTTTCATAAAATAAATTTATTTTTTTTATAAAGAATATATATTTAAAACTTATTCATCTACATCTATTAAATAAGGCTTGTATTCACTATGATCGAGGTTTTGTAATAAAATATTGAAAGTTTTGATTAATTTTATTATTTTTTTGAAATAGAGAATATTTATCATTCCAAAAAAATCTATTGAAAAAATAAAAAATTTGATTAATTTTTTTATTTTTTGGGAATATAGATTTTTTTGATTCCAAAAGAAATAGAATCTTTTTTAAAAAAAACTAGTTTTTCAATGGCAAAACTGAATAACTTATCAGTTTTCACATATTGAAAATTTTAATGATTCTTTATTGCTTAAATTGTGATATTTCTAAGTTTTACTTTATTTGTAAGTTTTAAAATTTTAAAAATACTTGCCTGCCATTGTCTTCGGTAAACTTGGCATAGCTAAAAGTTTTAATTTTAACTATAATTTATAAATTTTTTTAAACACTAATAACTTCTGTTATAACTTATAATTATTTTTTTTTCTATTTTAATTACAAGTTATAATTTTTACAAGCACTCAAAATTTCTACTATAAATTACAATTAATAAGCTACTAGTAATAATTTTGCCAAATACCGCCTTAATATTCTTATCTAAAATTAACAATTACATGTAAGTATAGATTTTTGTAATTAACAAATGTAGCAATATGTACAAAAATAAAAAAAATCCCATTATTGGTATGTAAAATAAAAAATCCCATTATTGGTATTTTTTCTTTTGGGGAGCTTTTTTTTTGCTTAAAAACCACCAAAAAAGCCTATTTATTTTGTCTCAGCTGATTTTTTCTATATATTTTTACATATATTTTTTTTAAAAAGTCAAAAAATCAAAAAATCTAAAATAAAAAAAAATTAATCCAAAAATAGGCTCATTCTCTCAATTTACTCTCTAGGGTGATTGTTATTACAAATTTAATAATAAGAATCATTAAAAAATAAAAATATTTTAAAAATAATTCTTTACTATTTTTGTCAGTAACATATATTATACAATGGAGAATGTTGATATTTGTTTCATGTGTTATTCATTCTCTTTTCTCTTCTACTAACTAATTCTCTTATTTTCTTAATTTAAAAATCAAATCCTTTCTCTCTTAATTTTAAATGTATTTTTCTTTATTTTTTATTATAAATTAAAATTTTCTCTTTATTTTCTTTA
>JAOTRH010000016.1:1890004-1936843 GCA_034768845.1 Heliamphora exappendiculata | reverse complement strand
GGGCTTACTCTGGGCTTGTCTTTGCCACGACCACACAACGTCACGGGGATGGCCTTATCAAAGAGCAACCCGTGACACCGCGCCATGCCGTCGTGTGCATCGCGCCACCGGCGCCGTCACCTGCGCGCGTAACGCGCTGTGTTATCTATGCGCCAGGCCTTACTACTTTCATATCCATAAATCGCTTGGAATGTTTGGCTATAATTGTAATTACAAAATGTATCCATGATCATGATCATAATACAACTACGTGGCAATAGGCTTTTATAATTTTCGTGCATTCCAAGGCATTCCAATCTTCATAGGAATTGAAGACATTCCAAGACACTCCAATCTGGATAGGAATTAATGCCACGTGTATGACACTTTGCTAATCCATTCTTCAAGTAATTTCGTGGTAATCCATGAATCTTTGTGGCTTGACTTTGCTAATCCATTCTTCAAGTAATTCCGTGATAATCCATGAATCTTTGTGGCTTGACTTTGATAATGGTTCATGCAATCGATGAATTCTTGATCACCAAATGGAATTTGCACCGCATTGGCCTTGCCGTTGTTCTTCGACATTCTTTGTCTTTTGAATTTTCAATTACATAAAATCAAAATACAATAATTAAAAATCAAAATACAATTAATTTACATAGATCTTATACCCCCGAAGAGTTTACAATTAATTACTACGACAAAAAATTCTTGAAAAAAATTTTACACATTTAATAATCAATAAATTTTATGCAATCAAATATGCAGCCATATTGACCATTAAAAGTTGAGATTATAATGCCTGCAAAACAGAGATATCTCAATCTAAATCTATCAGAACCCATAATTAATTCATACATAATCAAAGACGGCTCTAATACCAACTGTTGAGCAAACTGTCAAGATCTTAAAATTATGTCAATGATTTTAGTCAAAAAATATCCGAACAAACAAACACCGAAATTAGCTCCAAATTAAAAATAGATCCAGATTAAAACTTTTAATACCGAACAATCAAAATAAAATTCAGTAATACTCTCAAAGTTAGTTATAGGATTATACCTTTCGAAATCTTGTTTGATTGATTTCAATTGTTGCAACAATTTCTAGCCAACAATCAGCCATAATTTTTGACTTTTAGTCAAATCTTCAACACAAGCCTTTTGCTATATTCCCAAATACTGGAACACAAGTAAAGTGTGGGTTTTAATTTGTTGTGATCATTAAAACTTGTCTAGTCACATATTCTTTGGACTCACGAGAAATGAAAATCCTATAACTAATTTGTTATTCACTGGTGACTATGTTTTATAACCACATATAAATAGGCTATAACAGGGACCTGTAGAATAAATAAGACATGAGTTTCTAATATAATTATACAATCATAACTCAACCCAGAAGTAATTTTATAAAAATATAAATTATAATTTATTCGACTAAAGAATTATAATTGCGCTCCCAAACTTATTCGCAAAATCAAAGTATTCGAGCTCCTATTGTTAAATGCTTATTTAGTCTTTCCACGTTAAAATTACAAATACCTGTCGATCAAATTAAATTACTAACAATTATATTTAATCGATTTCTTTAAAAACTCATTAAGACCTTTGACTTAACTTGTTTGACTGCAAAATTATAAAACCCACCAACAGGGTTTTGTTCGGTCAAAACTTATAAGTTTTATTAAGAAAGTATCATCAATCCCGATTTTTTTGAGGCGTGAATTCCATCAATAATTAATATCTACTATATAATTAATATCGCTATCCAACTCACTAGGATTATAGACACATACAATATCGTACCCTCTAATGAATCAAAATAACGAATATTAAATATACATGAATAATAATTATTTTAGAATTAAGAGTATAAGTACGCATAATAACCACGAGGTATAAATTAATTAATATAATCTGTACAAAATTAATTACTTGAACTTGGTCTTATTCAATACACACAAAATATACTAACACAATGAGTCGGAATAATTGTTGAAATAATTACCGTTTCATGTAATCAAAACAGACCTACTAAAACATTGTGCTACAGTCGTATCGATAGTTTGTCCAATTCCATCTAAACTGTGAATCAAAAACTTATATTCTACAAGGATCTTTAATTTTATATTTCGTGTGTTAAACCGAACTCTAAACATTAAATTAATTATTATATAAATAAAAGATTTTCATACACCATATTAAATAAATAATGAAACACATATATTGCTAATTAAGATTTTTATAAAAAAAAACTAATTTTATTAATAAATAAAATTAAATAATAAAATCAAAATCATGATTTTTAGTATACAATCCTAACACTATCATTGTATCCTAAGATTTCGATCCTTTTAAGAACTATTTATTCAAGTCATAGGAAATATCACAATCGCAAAATGGGAAGTAAAAATCAGGTAGCTATTGAAACTGCAGTCAGAAGGGTCGTGTGAGACCCGTCCCTTTTTCCTTTTATGATATATTTATGCCCAACGTGTTTCGTTTCACTACATGTACACCATTGATGAATGATTTATGCTTTAAACGTCATATAATCGCATGCACGTATGTATTTTATGTTTACTCGAGTTTCGTTTAAGTGTTTTTCTATTGGCACAAGGGTCCAGTTGACTGATGTGGGTAAATCAGTCGACTGACTAGGCTACTGGAATGTTTTAAAGCTTGGCAGAAGCTTTTCAGTCGACTGATGCCCCCCAGTAGCTTTTCAATCGACTGACCTGGGAGGTCCAGTCGACTAACCTATGTCGATGGTAACTTTTTAGCTTTTCCAGAAGCTTTCCAATCGATTGAACTGGTGGGTTCAGTCGACTGACCCCTTGGGCGAGGCTGAGATTATAAATATCTAACTTGAGTTACATATTTTGAAAAACTTTTCTTCAAGGCTAAGTTTCTTTTCTCTCTACCTTCTCTTTAGATTTTGAGGGCCCGAGGCTTAGTTTTTCATGTTCTGTTAGTGAATCCTTGTTATCCACGCTGTGGGCTCCGCTTTCATTTGGACAAAATTTCGTTTTGATGAAGTTCAAGTTTACACGTGGATTGAGACGTCGAATTTTTAACTCACCGAGGTAAGATCCTAGACTATGTTGTCATTAAAGAGTGTTACGTGTAATTATAGAACTTTTCACCAGATAAAATCGCTTGAAAATGTTTTAAATATCATGTTTTATGTTTAAATCTTGTTTGTTTGGATGAAAAAGCATGTTTTATGCTTTTTTCTTGATTTATTATATGATATGGGACGTATGGATGGTTATGGTTTTCAAATGAGTGATTTTGAAACCGGAGGGTTATGAAAATCTTGAAAAAAAAAAAAGAAATTTAGAGGTTTGGAGCTAACTCTTAGGGTTAAGTCTCAACTTTTAAACGTGTTGATGAAACAGTTGAAAACATGTTTTTAAGGTTGTTTGATCTCCATGTTAATAGATGGATCTTTATACATGATTAATGTATAATTTTTGAAAATATTTTCGTAGTCGAACTACGGGTTGTTCTTTTTAAATGATTCTATAGATGTGTCGGGATAACGGGTATTTGGCACGAGTTGTCCTCGGTAGAAGTTCAAAAACGTGTGTAGGGTAGGTGCTTTGTACCTTCGGATTAATTATCGTAAATTAAGTGGTGGGTGCTTTGTACCCTCAGGTTTCGGGCCCGTAAATTAAGCAGTTACGTTGTGGTAGCTCCGTATAGAATTTGTCATTACCTAACAGGTCTTGAATAATTCAGTGATAGGTAATTGGCAGGAGTTTATAGTTGTTACATCTGTCCCTTTGTGACGGAGTCGGTACATATAATTTATTTCTCTCCTCGGTTGTAGATCCGAGTGGGAAAAATAACGTTTTGTTACTGGTTTTTTTTTAACTATGAAACGTTATTTGCATTGTTAAAATGCTTGATTTTGAGGATGAAAAACTTGAAATTTTATGAAATAAAACCTTTTTGAGGATCATATAGTGGATGAGTCAAGTTTATATTATGTGATTGCATATCTTACTTTATTGCATCATAGCCTATTTTTCATTGGACTTTGGCTCACGGTGTGGGATTTGTCAAACTTTTTTCAGGTAATGATGTTGATGATCTCGAGGAGAAAATCTAGTGATGCCCGTGGTGACGGATGACGAAAGACTTTATTATTTTCCTTTTCTACGCCTTGGGGCAATATATTATATTTATGTTGGATCTGTATGTTTACTATTTATAAGAGTTGACTATTGAGTTGTTCAGTTCAAATGTTGTACTTAACTGTTGAGAAACTTATTTTTATAAAACTAGTATCTGGTGGACTTTTCACGTGACCCTAGAGTTTGGGGCGTGACAACTTAGTATCAGAGTTCTGGATTCGAATACCTAAGAGCCATGGAAAGAGGGTGCATCACCTTATGATGATGATCGTGTGTGCTTGATTGCATGTGATTAAAGGTTTTTGTAACATGAGCATGATAGCCTGTGAAGTATGATAATTGGTGTATACGTGAGTATGGAGTTTGAACCTTAGGATGGATGAGTCTTGCCTTCGGGCGTTTGAATAAACAAATTTAGAGGCCAAGTTAGAAATGCGTTTGGCCGACGCGTTTTCTAGCAAGGAATCTAAATAGGTTATCCAAATTGATGCGTCAGTCTTTTTGGTTCTCCTCGGTATGTGAAATGTATTTGTATAAGCTTAGATGGTTATATGTTTAACATGGTTGTGTTCCTGTTTTATGTCGGTAATAACATGTTGCATGAGAGCTTATTATGTTATGCTATTATGTCCACACGAGGAGGATGGGAACGAGGCCGTGGCAGGGGTTGTGGCCGAGGTCATGCATATGTTCAGGTTCCAGAGGAAGGGGACGTCCATGCCCCACAAGAACAAGTGGGCGGTGCTGACATTGTACAGGAAATACTGGCTACCATGAGAGCGATGGCCGAGGCAGCAAAGGCTGGAGTTGGTTTATCGAAAATAGAGTGGCCACTTAGTTTTTGAAAAAAAAAATTAAAAAAAAAAAATAGCCACTAATCTTTAAAACGTTAACCAGATAAATAGGGTTCGGGGACTAAGACACGAATCGGGAAAGGTGTTGGACACCCCCGTTCGCCCAACCATAAAGATGGCCTCTACTAATCATCATTGATTTTTTAATAGAATTTCTCATATGCATACAAATAAAAAAAATGGGGGTAAAGAGATAACATTCAAAATTAAGTATGAAAAATACATAAAATATATACATAGCACTCCAAATTAGAGCAAATAAAATTGGTGAAATCTTAAGTTCTAAGGCATGTAATTTCTAACTAAATGATACATGAAACATTTCCACATGCAATATTCACAAAAATAAGTTAACTATCATGATTTAAATAAAAGAATAAAAGCATGGTAGAAATTGTTAAAATTACCTAAACATGAATTTGCTACAAAAACAAACTAAATGATTTAAAGCATAATACTAAACCAACGTGCATAAATTATCAAAAGCGTAATCAAAACAAAAGCATATGAAATTCCTACATTAAAAAAAAAACTTACTAACAAAGAAATTTAAATAAGGGTTTTATAACAAAAAGATTTAAAGGAGAAGAAAAATTTTACAAAAGAAAAATTATGCTAAAATAAAAAAGTTAAAAAATACTACTTAACTATTTATATTTTATGCTTTAGAAGAGACAAAAGAAAATAAAAAGAAATCAAAATAAGATATCACTTAAAAGATGAAAGCTAGTTTAGGAAACTTTTTGTGATTTTTGGTTTTAAAAAAAATTAAAAAAATTTAAAAAAAAGTGCCATAAAAAGAAAATAAAAAATAAATTTCTATAAGAAAGGTGAATATTAATATTATAAGAAAAGAAATGCTAAATAAAACTTTATAAAAAAATAAAAGACTAGAAAAGAACATTAAACTAATGCTTTAAAAAAATGGACATTAAACTAAAAAAAAAGAAAATGAGAAAGAAAAAAATTAAATGCTAGAATATTAAAACAATGCTAAGAAAGTAAAAGAACACTTAAACTAATATTATAAGTAAAGAAATAAAAGTAAATAAATAATACATTAAAAAAGAAATTACATTAAGGTAAAAGAAAAAGAAATAAGACTTTTTAAAGTACACTACAAGAAAAAGTAAATGCTAAGAAAGAAAATTACGTTGCTATTAAATGAAAGTTAAGAATTACAATGAAGTAAGAAATGAAATAAAATGAAACGCTAGTAAAAAAATTAGATTAATTAAAAGAAAAAAAAAGTAAATAGATCTAAAACATTAAATTAGCATAAAAAGAAAAGAAAAGCATACAAATAAAATATTAGAATTAAATGAGTGTAATATTGACAATTACAATCATTTTTATATAAATGCTTATATCATAACAATAACGACATTATTTAGTCGTATCGTTAAATCATGTTAGCACTAATTTGATGAATTAATTAAAGAGAAAGATAATGTACTTAGTGTGAAAGTATAAATTAAAAAATTAAAACAACTAAATTAAATAAAATTAAAGTAACTAAATTAAATGAAACAATGTAAATGATGAACAAAATTAACTATATAAATAAAATAGAATACATGAACTGAGATTAAATGTAACCCGATCACCCCAAAAGTGAGAGAATAGGGTTAGAAAGACCGAGGATCCAAGCGAGGTGCCTGGATTGCTTAAGAATCCTCAAATTGGGGGAATGTGCTTCGATGTGCCAATCCTCGGGTGGTGATCCAAGCAAGGCTCCAATGTAGGCGTCGGAAGTTTAGATCTCGGTATTTCGGCAGGGGTTCGGCGTTGGAACTCGGGATTGCTCGGCAACTCGACAGAGCTTCTCTCACTAAACCTCCCATCGATTTTCTGTCCTTAAAAACGTTCCAGATATACGGTATTTATAGAATTCTTCCACCAATGAGATGCTGACACGTTCTGGGACACGTCAGGATTTTTGGAGTTGGCGACCGCCGGGTATGAACATGGCGATCGCCGCATCAAAAGAAGTTTCCAGAAGGTTCTACTGGCGGTCTTCATAATGCAAGTTGGTGGTCGCCATATTGGAGTTGGCGGCCGTAATGTTGAAGCCGCCATATTGGAGTTACTTGCGTAACAAGTTGGTGGTGGTTCGATATAATTTCATTGGTTTTGACGATTTTGACAATTTAGTTCAAATACCGAGCTTGGATCACTTCCCGAGGATAGAACTAAAGCACTATTCTAACTGTTTTCATCATCGGATTCACCTAATATTAGGCAGGGTTAAATTGGGATGTCTATAGTTGCCCCTATTTGATATAACTTGCATAGCAATGCGTGGAGCAAGTTATATCAAAGATCCAGAGACAACATCCATTTGATAAAGCCGTCAAACTTAGACTACAAGCATACAAGTATGCATATTATGTTGATCGTACTCGAATTTTCATCGAGCTGCTTACGTACCCCTTTTGCTAGGGATCAAACCAGAACGTAGTTCCTGGGACAAATTGCAAAGATGCAAGAAAAGAAACATGATGCAGATGCTAACATGAACAAATGCTAACATGATGTTGATAGGTATAGTGTAATGCAAACACGAGTTAGTTTAAGGTTGTGAAAAAGACCAAGTCAGTTTAGGGTCATGAGTAGGACCGACGAGTCAGTTTAATATCATGAGGAGGACCGACGAGAAAAACATCAAACTAATAAGTCGAGTTAAGACCTAAAAATTTGAAACGAGGCGAGAAAACAATTAAAAGCCATGGTATGGCCTAAAATTAAATTTAGCGGGAAAGAATAATCATGAATTAATAGGTCGAGTTAAGACCTAAAAATTCAGAATGAAAGCGGGATAAAAATAACAAAAAGTCAAGTTACGACTTAAAGTTAAATTTATCGAAAGGATAGACCACGAATTAATTGGTCGAGTTAAGACTTAAAAATTCGAAATGAAAGCAGGATAAAAATAACAAAAAGTCAAGTTACGACTTAAAGTTAAATTTATCGGAAGGATAGACCACAAATCAATAGGTCGAAAGACCTAAAAACTCGGATGCCTAGCGCACTAGGGCTTGGAACATAGGATGCCTAGCACATTAGGGCTTGGACAACCTAAGACGCCCTCTGGACTTAGGACCTAGACGCCTTATAGACTAGGGTTTAAAGAAAACTTAAGATAACTTCTGGACTTAGGACCAAGATGCCTTATGGATTAGGGTTTGAAGAAAACCTAAGACACCATCTGAACTTAAGACCTAGACGCCTTATGAACTAGGGTTTGAAGAAAACCTAAGACACCTTCTAGACTTAGGACCAAGATGCCTTATGGACTAGGTTTTGAAGAAAACCTTATGGACTAGGGTTTGAAGAAAACCTTATGGACTAGGGTTTGAAGAAAACCTAAGATACCGTCTGGACTTATGACCTAGGCGCCTTATGAACTATGATTTGAAGAAAACCTAAGACACTTTCTGGACTCAGGACTTAAACGCCTTATGGACTAGGGTTTGGAGAAAACCTAAGACACCTTCTGGACTTAGGACCTAGACTCCTTATGGACTAGGGTTTGAAGAAAACCTAAGACACCTTATGGACTTAGGACCTAGACGCCTTATGGACTAAGGTTTGAAGAAAACCTAAGACACCTTATGGACTTAAGACCTAGATGCCTTATGGACTAGGGTTTGAAAAAAACCTAAGACACCTTCTGGACTTAAGACCTAGACGCCTTATGGATTAGGGTTTAGAGAGAACCGAAGGATTGTCACTCACACACGAGCCCAAGGTTAAAAGGATTTGCCTGGCACACCAGGGCTTAGGGTGCCTAGTCTTCTAAGGCTTGAAAGATTTTCCTAGCGCACCAAGGTTTAGGGAACCTAAGTGTCGTCTTACAAACCTAGATCCTAGACAACGCTTCGTATATGACTAGGATTTGAAAGAAGTTTGCCTGGCGCACCAAGGCTTGGATCAACGAACTATTGCTAGGACTGCTACCCAACTTTTAGGATTCTACAGGCTCATGTTTTCTGCTTTGATTTTGAAAAGTTATGCCTCATTGTAAAGGCCATCATTCTTAATCTCATCCCACGGGAGTTCATGCCAATGCACCCTTGTGGTCTGATTGGCCAAGTGGTTTCTTTCTTCATCCATGGGGATTCACTTAGGCACATATTCTATCCTACTGGTGCCCTTTTAGTTGCGATGCCGTTATATTCTGTGCATCTATCTGCTTGCCCAATGCCTTCTAGTTTCCTAGAATGGCCGAGTTAGCACTATTTTGGTAGACATTGCTGAGCAAATAAGGGCAGGGAAAGACTCCGTGCCCCTAGTTTTAACTGAGATCCTGATTGGTCTAGTGTTATCTACTGGGGTGTAATCACGTCTTTTGCCAGTAGTCCTCTGCTTCTCCAAGGTGAAACTCAAATCTCTCCTTTTTCCGCTCTTCTCTCCTTTTGCTGATGTTTTATCTCGATTTTTACCACACTTCTCTCCTTTTGCTGATTTCTCTCGAATTTTACCTTTATTCTCTCCTTTTTTACTATCTCTCTTTATTTCCCCACACATCTCTCCTTTTGCTGATTTCTCTAAATTCTTTTCTCTTTTCTCTTTTCTCTTTTCTCAGATCTGGCTGATAGAGAAGGTAATCTTCTGCAAAAACTAACTTTGGATGGTCACAATACTTTTGCCTTTGGTTCATTGCCCTTTTTACTCGGTATGCACTACCGAGGCGGCTTGGAGACAGTATCTTTTTTTGCTGACTGGAAAAGACATCACTTGGCGGTGCTCTTGGTGGCGGATCCATTTTATGACTTTGACCATTATGGACCATCCAGATATCTTGCTGATTGATCTACAGCTATCCACTTTCTATTATGCACACCGGATCATGAGGCAGTTCGGTCGACGTAAGATCATATTTCACACCGTATGGGGTTGTATTAATTCATCTTCCCTTCAGGCTCCATTTCTAGCACGGTATCTGGAGGCTTGGCCATCCCATTCATTAATGGAGATGTAGGAGCTGCCCCACACTGAGCTCCCCGAGGAGTACAAGGCGTGGTTGGTTCATGTAAAAGAAAGCAGAAACCGAGAAGAGGGAAAAGAACAAGAAGAAAAGAGGAGGAAGATTTGAGAAACTTGCTTTACTTTTAGAATTTTGTAACTTTCTTTTTTTGTTTAGAGTTTGAGACTTGCGTGACCGCCCTTTATTTCCAAAACCTTGTTATCCTAGCTGAAATAATGAAAAACTCCATGTTTATCTGAAAAAGGTTCCCAATTATTTAAAAATTTTCAATTTATACAATTAAACAATTTTATTATCAAAACTCAAAGATAAATTTGCATTGATCATTACTCTGATTCAAAGATGACTAAAACCAATAAGGTGGCCAGACTTCTTAAAAGAAGCTGCTTACATATCCCAAAAAAGTGAAATTAGGCCGTAACGTAGTTCGGGCTCGATTTTCTCTCGGGTATTAACACTATCTTTTTGTGATGCCCTAACTTTTGCCAAGGTCACCATTTCGAGTTTTTGGCTTTGCGGGCTACTCTAATTTTTACCTGAGCCACCTTTTCGATTTTCAACTCAGCGAGCTTTTTATTTTATCTTTATTTTTCCCTCAAGAGTAGTATTTTTTTTGGAGCTGGTCCAAGTTGATTGGAGGGGAGAACGGGTTACCATCCAGATCCATAAAGATTACAGCACCACCGGTCATAATAGTCTTGATCAGATACGGCCTAGCCCAATTCGGCTTAAACTTGCCTCTTTGGTCGAAAATAAGAGCATTGATTTCCTTAAGAGCCAAGTCACTTTCTCTCAGGTCCCGAGTCTAAAAAAAAATTTTGTTGAACGCTCGAGCTATCCTCCTTTGGTATCATTGTATGTGAAATAGAATTTGTAATCTTCTTTCATCGAATAAGAGAAGCACTTCCATCAAATTCTTCTGGGGTTGAGCCGCGTTTTATACTTCTTGATCATTTTAAAGAATTTCTACAACACTATGATATGGCCGTCTTGATCTTTTGGACTTCACAATCATATCGTTTACATACACTTTGACTCATTGTGTGTCATGTCATGCAACAAGGTAGTTGTAGCCCTTTAATAGGTTATCCCAGCATTCTTCAAATCGAATGGCATCACGTCATAACAGTAGGTGCTCCACAATGTAATAAATGTCATTTTTTTGTCTTCAGGGTCCATAAAGATCTGATTGTACCCGAAAAAGTCATCCATAAATGATAAAAGAGTGTGCCCCACTATGCTATCTACCAATACGTCAATGTGCAGCAGTGGAAAGTCATTCTTCGGACTAGCCTTGTTGAGATTCCAAAAATTCACACAAACTCTGATGCGTCCATCCTTCTTCAAGACCGGCACAATGTTAGCCACCTACTTTGGATACTCGGCTACCATAAGGAATCCAGCGTTGATCTGTTTGGTGACTTCTTCATTGGTCTTCAGAGCCCATTCTGGCCGTATCCTTCTCAATTTCTATTTGACTAATTTGGCATCGGAAAACAAAGGGATATGGTGTTGGATAATATCGGGATCAATTCCAGGCATTTTCTCGTATGATCATGCAAAAATATCTTTGAATTCTTTTAATAAAGTCATTAATTATTCACGTTCAACTGAAAATAAAAAACCAATTTGGACAATTTGTTAGTTAATTTTATTATCCAGATTTATTGACAAAGTTTCTTCAATTATTAGTTGGGCAAGCATTTCTTCTTCTCCTTTTTTTTATTAAAGCTTTTAATTCTTCAGGGCCATTCCCTTTGAATTGAAAATTATTAGAAAGCGTACAAAATAAATGAAACAATGTAGAATAATCATAACCTTCGTTTATTTCATTGATATCAAAGAGAGCAGAAATTACAAAATCGAAAGCAAAAGAAGAGGGTGCACAGACAAACGTGCCCTCAAACTCGACATTCAACTGATCATAACAAAATAAAAACTTACAAAACTCCGACTTGAATCATGAAAAATATAAGAATTTAAAAACCAGCTGTGACATTCGGTGCAGATGGAGATGGAATGATCTTATTGTTAATGAGATCCTGAATGTTATGGCAGAGTTTCAGATAGTTGTCGATTGGGTGTCCATGGCTCTGATGGTATGAGCAATATTGGGTGGGATCATAGCATAGTGGTAAAGGGTTAGGAGGCGGCATTGGATCAAGAAACTTTATCAACCCTTTCTCGACAAGTCGATTCAGGGCTGTGGTCAGAGAGACATTAAGGGGAGTGAAAACTCTCCTTGGCATTTTCGACTGTGACGGATGGTTGTTTCTGGGAGGAGGTGATAAAGTTAAAAAATTCAGTTGATCTGATTGGGGGTTTAGCAAATTCACCTCGTTAGAGCGAGATGCAAAGTTAGTGGAAGAGGTGGGATGGTTTTGGTTGTTGGGTGGGTAAGGTCTTTTTGACTTTTGACTCAGCTCGATCTCCCCGATATCACCAGATTAGATTGCATCTTCTATCTGAATCCCAGCATCAAACAACTGCTCAAACGTGGAGAGCGGCTGTGTGATCAAATAACACTTCAGAGGAGATTGGAGATTCTTGACTAGAATCCTCACCTGTTCCTTTTCTGTTGGTCGATCTGTCATTTTAGCTGCCTTTTCCCTCCACCTGGTCAGAAAGTCCACAAATGACTCTTTGCTTTCTTGACGAGTGGTCTCTAGCTCCCGAGTGGTTACATCTAACTGGACATTGTAACTGTATTGACTGATGAATGCAGTGGCTATATCTTCCCAGGTTCTAGTCTTAGTCACTTCTAGAGATGAACCATCTTTGTGCTGCCCCAGAAAGTGATCGGTGGAATAACTAAGCCTTAAGCTGGTCATCGATCCCCATAGGGGACAGGGTTCCGACAAACATTCTCAGATGAATGCGGGGATCTCCGGTGCCGTCAAACTTCTCAATCTCTGGCATTTTAAAATTTTTTAGCAGTTTTGCATTTGAGAACAGGCATAAACCACCTACATCCAGTATGTATTCTTCTACTCTTTTTTCCTTTCTCAGTACCTTCTCTATTCTGTCAATCTTCTCCGCCAGCGCAGATTCCCTAGACTGAGCAGTAATCTCTTCTTCTACCACCATCTGGTGGGGAACCCGAGGTGGTACAGCAACTTGCGGTGCATCATGTGCCTGATTATCGTCCCAGAAGTCTTCGCTGTTCTCATTTGTGTCATTCGACTGCCCATTCATAATAGGCATACGGCCTGAATTGCCCGGATCTACGCTTGACATTGCACTTGAGTCTGGGTCTGCTGTTCTATGGCTCTTTGTATATCAGTGATCGCCCTCATCAGAGCTGTCAAGTTCATTTCATTTTCTACCATTTCAGCTGACTCGGTTAGCTGTTCAAATACCTTACAAAGTCTGTCCGATCCTGACCTCACCCAGACGTGTGTTGACTGTACTCTTCTCGGCCCAATGGTAAACTCACTCAGAAACCTGGATCCCAAAAGCAGAATAACTAGTATCAGACACTTCCCGGGCTAACATTTTGACAACTGATAGCAAATATCTTGGATACCCAAAACAACAAATCATGAGTAGATAAATATGGGGACTGACATGATGCCCCTATCGGGCTCATGCTAGAAGCATAACAACTGGATGACCCGGGATGACAACTAAGGAGAAGATTAACCAACTTCTAGAAGGAAGGTTTATTTAGACGAACAGAACTCCGGTAAGAAAAATAATTCTAACCCTCGAGAGACCAGTTCGATCTAGATTTTTAGGGAAAAAAGAGCAGCACTCTGGTAGGATAATAAGACTAGCTTACAAAGGAAACGAGCCTAATACAACAACATGGAGAAACTAACAACCCGAGAAGACCCCAGAGAAGAGAGAAACTATGCTAAAAGTTTCAAAACGAAACACGGGTATGACCCTGAGAAGAAAAACTATGGTGTGAAAATCAAATATGGTGAAAAACAAAGCCCGAGCAAGAACCTAAAAGAAAAGCTAACCTAATCAATAAGGGATAATAGAAAACCCAGGCCGAACCCGGGAAATGAACTAACCTAATCCAGGAAAATAATCCAAACAATACGCAAGAAAAACACATAATCCTACGCAAAAGGCCGATTTTAGTCAAATGAATAGGGTACCTTCTGAATAGAGCCGGGTATATACCTCCCACGCAGAACAGGGTCAAACAGTATGCGCGAACTCTTTTACTGCACCTATGATAGCGTACAGTCAATAAGGGTTGCCCGTTTTTTCAACAATCCCCAAAATAGATTAACGCTCGGGGCATCAGGTCGACCAGGCAGCGGGGGTTGAAGAACAATACGTATGCATGCAAAAAATGCAAATAAATTTTTTTACTAAGAACCAATGATATTTTCAAGTCTAACCCTCTTATTTGATTTTATAAATCAGTCCCCAGTAGAGTCGCCAGAATATATTGTGGTGTTGGAATTTAGAGGTCAAAAATAAAAAAATTCAAAAGATATTTTAAAAAATATTTTAACACCTTGAAAACTAAATTTTAAAAATTTTCTTTTATCGAAAATAGAGTCGCCACTTAGTTTTTGAAAAAAAAAACTAAAAAACAAAAATAGCCACTGATCTTTAAAACGTTAATCGGAGAAATAGAGTTCGTGGGCGAAGGTATGAATCGGAGAAGGTGTTAAACATCCCATTCACCGAACCATAAGGTTGGCCTCTACTAATCATTATTGGTTCTTTAATAAAATTTCTCAAATGCATACAAATAAAGAAAATAGAGGCAAAAAAAGAACATTCAAAATCAAGTATGAAAAATACATAAGATATATACATAGCACTCCAAATTAGAGCAAATAAAATGGGTGAAATCCTAAGTCCTAAGGCATGTAATTTCTAAATAAAAGATACATGAAACTTTTTCACATGCAATATTCACAAAAATAAGTTAACTATCATGATTTAAATAAAAGAATAAAAGCTTGGTAAAAATTGTTAAAATTACCTAAACATGAATTTACTACAAAAACAAATTAAACTATTTTAAGCATAATACTAAACTAACATGCATAAATTATCAAAAGTATAATCAAAACAAAAGCATGTAAAATTCCTACATTAAAAAGAAAACTTACTAACAAAGAAATTTAAAATAAGAATTTTATAACAAAAAGATTTAAAGGAGAAGAAAATTTTACAAAAGAAAAATTATGCTAAAATAAAAAGGTTAAAAAATGCTACTTAACTATTTATATTTTATGCTTTAGAATAGACAAAAGAAAATAAAGAGAAATCAAAATAAGATAACACTTAAAAGATGAAAGCTAGTTTAGGAAGCTTTTGTGATTTTTAATTTTAACAAAAAATAAATATAAAAAATAAATAAATAAAAGTGCCATAAAAAGAAAATAAGACTATAGAAAAAGAAAATAAAAAATAAATTTCTATAAGGAAAATGAATATTAATATTATAAAAAAATGAATGCTAAATGAAACTTTATAAGAAAATAAAAGACTAGAAAAGAACATTAAACTAATGCTTAAAAAAAAAATGGACTTTAAACTAAAAGAAAAGAAAATGAGAAAAATAAATAAATGCTAGAATATTAAAACAAAGCTAAGAAAGCAAAAGGACACTTAAACTAATATTATAAGTACAGAAATAAAAAAAATAAATGGTACATTAAAAAAAATTATATTAAGTTAAAAGAAAAAGAAATAAGACTTTTTAAAACTACATTATAAGAAAAAAATGCTAAGAAAGAAAATTACGTTATGTAATATTGAGCAAAAAATTTTAATTGAGCAAAAAATGAAATAAAATGAAATGCTTGCAAAAGAAAATTAGACTAATTAAAAGAAAAAAAAAGTAAATAATGCTAAAATATTAAATTAGCATAAAAAGATAAGAAAAGCGTAGAAATAAAATATTAGAATTAAATGAGTGTAATATTGACAATTACAATCATTTTTATGTAAATGCTTATATCATAACAATAACGATATCATTTTGTCGTATCGTTAAATCATGTTAACACTAATTTGATAAATTAATTAAAGAAAAAAATAATGTGCTTAGTGTAAAAGTGTAAACTAAGAAATTAAAATAACTAAATTAAATAAAATTAAAGTAACTAAATTAAATAAAACAATGTAAATAATGAACAAGATTAACTATGTAAATAAAAAGAATACATGAACTGAGATTAAATATAACCCGATCACCCCAAAAGAGAGATAATAGGGTTAGAAAGACCGGGGATCGAGGTACCTTGATTGCTTAAGAATCCTCAAATTGGGAGAATGTGCTTCGATGTACCAATCCTCGAGTGGTGATCCAAGCAAGGCTCCAATGTAGGCGTAAGAAGTTCGAATCTCAGTATTTCAGCAGAGGTTCGGCGTCGGGACTTGGGATTGCTTGGCAACTCGACAGAGCTTCTCTCACTAAACCTCCCACTAATTTTTTGTCCTTAAAAACATACCAGATGCACGGTATTTATAGAATTCTTCCACCAATGAGATGCTGACGTGTTCTGGGACACGTCAGGGTTTTTGGAGTTGGCGGCCGCCAGGTATGAACATGGTGGTCGCCACATCAAAAGAAGCTTTCAGAAAATTCTACTGGCGGTCGCCATAATGCAAGTTGGCGGTCGCCATGTTGGAGTTGGCAGCCGCCATGTTGGAGTTGGAGGCCGCCATGTTAGAGTTACTTGCGTAACAAGTTAGTGGTGGTTCGACATAATTTCATTGGTTTTGACAATTTTGACAATTGGGTTGAAATACCGAGCTTGGATCACTTCCCGATGATTGAACTGAAGCACTATTCTAGCTGTTTTCATTATCGGATTCACCTAAGATTATGGAGGGTCAAATTGGGGTGTCTACACCTATCAGGAGGAGTTTTTCTCCCTTGTTTAGGGAAACCTCATAGTGGTCCAGTATAAGGCTAAGTTTGTGAATCTGTCACGATTTGCACCTGAGATAGTATCAACAGAGGAGTTGCGCACCAAAAGGTTTGAAAGGGGCCTTCGACATTCCATTAAGGATAGAATCGTAGCGCTAGGTCTGTGTGTTTACATCAAGATGGTGGAAGCCGCTATCCGAGTAGAAAGCTCGCTGGTAGAGAACCGCAAAGTTAGGGAGAGCAAGAGTCAATAGAGTGATAGAGGTACACAGCTTCAGGGGCGCAAGAACAAGCGCTGAAGGTCGTCTGGTCTGAGTTCTCGTTCTGTAGGATTGTATCAGCCGCAGCTTTCTACACCTACACCTTCAGTGGCTTCGACAAGAAAGCTAGAGCAAAGGGAGCTTATCTGTTATTAATGCAAATAGTCGGGGCACCGTTCACCTGCATGCCCACAGAAGGGCCATGTCCAAAGTGCAGTGCCCATCCACTCCCAGAAAAGAGACCCACCAGTATGTTTTGGGTGTGGTCAGCCTGGGCACATTCGTAGATACTGCCCATGAGGGGGGAGTGTTCAGAGTGCAATAGGAGCGTCAGTTGTTCCAACTGCACAGAGACGACAGACTTCGCAGCAACCTAGGACTCAGACGTCTAGATTTGCAGAAGGAGGTGCCTCAGCACAGTCTATGAGGCAATTGACGGCCCAGGGCTACAGTGGGCAGGCCAGAGCACCATAGGCAGAGCTTATGTCCTTGTTGATCGCAGTGCTTCCAAAGCACCAGTCGTGCCCAACGCTACAGCTACTCCATCCATGACCAGAGGTACTCTCCTAGTATATAGATCATGGGTCAGCGTTCTCATCGAAACGGGAGCATCACATTCATTTATTTCCTCTGCTTTTGCATCTGCATTGGGGTTACAAACAGACCTGTTAGGTAGTGCGTTGAGCGTAGAGACCCCGATCAGTGAAAATGTGGTGTTGAGTAGAGTTTGTAGATCTTGCGAGTTGTGGGTCATTGATCGTTGTTTAAAGTTTGATTTTATCATTCTAAACATGACCACATTTGATGTCATCCTACGAATGGACTGGCTGACCACCCATCGTGCCTTCATGGATTGCGATCAACGAAGGGTATCGATCTGCATGCCTAAGGGTGACTGCTTCTACTTTATGGGTGATAGGGATAAGGGTTTGGTGTCTATGCCCGGTGTTGTTCGGACTCGAGAGAATTTGGGTTCCCTCTTTTCTGCTCTCAGGATAGACGAGATGATTGGGGTTCGAAGGGAGTTACCCCCTGTGGTTTATGATTATCCAGATGTCTTTCCTGACGATCTATTCGAGTTACCACCGAGCCGTGATGTGGAGTTCTCTATATATCTAATTCCTAGAGCTGCTCCCATTTCTATGTCGTCTTATCGCTTTGGACCAGCTGAGTTGCTAGAACTCAAGGTACAACTTCAGGAGTTGTTGAACAAAGCGTTTGTACGCCAGAGTACGTCACCGTGGGGAGCTCCAGCTCTTTTTGCAAAGAAGACGAATGGGTCCTTGAGGTTGTGCATATACTACCGGAAGCTGAATTAGGTAACAGTAAAGAATAAGTACCCTATGCCGAGGATTGATGACTTATTTGATCAATTGAAAGGGTCGAGCTGCTTCTCGAAGATTGACATGAGATCTGGGTACCATCAGCTAAGGATTAGGGACGAAGACATAGCGAAAACATTCTTTTGGACTCGCTATGGTCATTATGAGTTTCTGGTTATGTCGTTCGGTCTGACGAACGCCCCTGCGACGTTTATGGGTTTGATGAACTGCATCTTTCACCAGTAGCTGGACAACTTTGTGGTCGTGTTCGTGGATGATATCCTTATTTATTCACTTATGCAAAAGATACATGAGGCAGATCTATGTATTGTCCTACAGCTTCTAAGAGAGTATCGCTTGTATGCGAAGTTTGAGAAACGTGAGTTTCAGATGTCAAAGGTAAGATTTCTTGGACATGTGGTGTCAAAAGATGGGGTATTAGTGGATTCTTCGAAGACCGATGCAGTGATGGGTTGGGAACAACCGAAGAATGTCTTCGAGATTGGCAGTTTTCTAGGTTTAGCAGGTTACACCGGCGGTTCGTACAGGATTTTGCTTGACTTGCCGCACCAATGACGCGCACGGAAGGGAGTTATGTTTGTTTGGAGTGAGTCCTGTGAGTCGGCTTTCCAGGAGTTGAAGAGGAGATTGACCAGTGCCCCAGTATTGATTATTCCTGAGCGAGGTTTAGGTTATACGGTGTACTGTGATGCGTCACATGATGGTCTGAGTTGCGTTTTGATGCAGGAAGGTAAGGTTGTGGCCTATAAATCCCGGCAGTTGAAGAAACATGAGAAGAACTATCCGACACACGATCTGGACTTGGCGGCCGTGGTCTTTTCCTTGAAGACATGGCGGCACTACCTATATGGTGAGCACTTCGAGGTTTTCTCTGATCACAAGAGCTTAAAATACTTATTTTCACAGAAAGCCTTGAACATACGCCAACGACGATGGATAGAGTTGTTGGGAGACTATGACTTTTATTTGCAGTACCACCCGGGAAAAGCCAATGTTGTAGCCGACGCACTTAGTAAGAGATCTCATGGTTCGTTAGCTTCTGTGGCTATACGAGAATGGAATATGCTTGGAGAGATTGGTGAGTTTGATCTGTGTCTCGGGGAGACAAGGGGAGGTGCGACCTTATTTTCAGTAGTGTCACGACCTGGATTGGTTACGCGTGTGTTAGAGGCTCAATAGACAGATCAGGAGGCGTAGATGATACGGGACCGTATTGTTAGTGGAAAGGACACTGCGGGATGGGTCGTTAGCTCATATCAGAGTTTGAGATTGACTGAGAGATTGTTTGTGCTAGAGTCATGCCGAGTTGAGGTGCTACATGATTTTCATCACTCACGTCTTGCAATGCATCTAGGGGCACAAAAATGTATCATGATTTACGCCGTCAGTTCTGGTGAACGGGAATGAAGAAGGACGTGATCTTGTTTGTTTCTCGGTGCCTTACCTGTCAGCAGGTAAAGGCAGAACACCAAAGACCAGCAGGATTGTTACAGTTGTTGCCGATATCTGAGTGGAAGTGGGAGAACATCACGATGGATTTTGTATCAAGACTTCCTCGATCGCCGAAGGAGCACGATGCAATTTGGGTTGGGGTTTATAGATTGACGAAGTTGGCACATTTTCTCCCCATTCGTGTGAGGGATTCGATGGACAGACTGAGTCAATTGTATGTCTGTGAGATAGTCCGACTATACGAAGTACCTATGACTATTGTTTCTGATCGAGACTCGCGCTTGACATTGCGCTTTTGGCAGAGTCTTCAGGTAGCTCTAAGGACGAGCTTGACCTTCAGCACAGCTTTTCACCCGCAGACTGACGGCCAGTCTGAGAGGACTATTCAAATTTTAGAGGACATGTTGAGGGCTTGTGTGGTGGATTTTTGGGGTTCTTGGGAAGATCATCTACCATTGACAGAGTTTGCATATAATAATAGTTATCAGTCTAATATTGGGATGACACCGTATGAAACTTTGTATGTTAGGCCGTGCAAGTCACCTGTGTGTTGGACAGATG
Source organism: Heliamphora exappendiculata (assembly GCA_034768845.1). Lineage (NCBI taxonomy): Eukaryota > Viridiplantae > Streptophyta > Magnoliopsida > Ericales > Sarraceniaceae > Heliamphora > Heliamphora exappendiculata. The sequence goes on along the minus strand of JAOTRH010000016.1, from coordinate 1,916,404 downwards.
TGGGAGAGACCACAGTTTTGGGTCCTGACTTGGTGCGGGAGACAATAGAGAAAATTGTCGTGATTCACCAACGTCTAGTGACAGCTCAAAGTCGCCAAAAGAGCTATGTGGATCAAAGGAGGAGACCGTTGGAGTTCGCAGTGGGGGATTATGTATTTTTTAAAGTCTCGCCACGTAGAGGTTTGATGAGATTTAGCCGTAGCAGGAAGCTATCACCCCGTTTCATTGGACCATTTGAGATCCTCGATAGGATTAGAGTGGTAGCATACCGTCTGACCTTGCCACCTCAGTTGGCATCCGTGCACAACGTGTTTCGTGTTTTCATGCTTAGGAAATATGAGTCTGACCCTTCACATGTTCTGAATTAGACTGAGTTGCAGGTTGATGAGGATGTCACGTATGAGGAATGGCCTGTGAAAATTCTGGACTCAAAGGAGCAAGTGCTGAGAGAAAGGACTATTGCGTATGTCAAGGTCCTGTTGCTTCATCACAAAGTTGAGGAAGCGACGTGGGAACTTAAGTCTGGGGTCTGGGCGAGATACCTGGAGTTGTTTTCCTCTTAACCTTTTTTTTTTACATTGTTATGAATTTCGGGGGCAAAATTCCTTAAGGGGGGAGAGTTGTGAGACCCGGTCCTTTTTCCTTTTATGATATATTTATACCCAAGGTGTTTCATTTCACTACATGTACACCAACGATGAATTATTTATGCTTTAAACGTCGTAGAATCGCATATACGTATGTGTTTTATGTTTACTCGAGTTTCGTTTAAGTGTTTTTCTGTTAGCACAGGGATCCAGTCGACTGATGTGGGTGAATCAGTCGACTGACCAAGCTATTGGAATGTTTTAAAGCTTGGCAGAAGCTTTTCAGTCAACTGATAGGGTGTTTCCAGTTGACTGATGTCCCCTAGTAGCTTTTCAGTCCACTGACTTGGGAGGTCTAGTCGACTGACCTATGTCAGTGGTGACTTTTTGACTTTTCCAGAAGCTTTCCAGTCGACTGAACTGGTGCGTTCAGTCGACTGACCCCCTGGGCGAGGCTAAGGTTATAAATATCTAACTTGAGTTAGATATTTTGAAAAACTTTTCTTTAAGGCTAAGTTTCCTTTCTCTCTATTTTCTCTCTAGATTTTGATGGCCCAAGGCTTAGTATTTCACGTTCTGTTCGTGGATGCTTGTTATCCACGCGGTGGGCTCCGCTTTCATCTGGAAAGAATCTCGTTTCGACGAAATTTGTATTTGCAAGTGGATCGAGGCATCGAGTTTTTAACTCGCCGAGATAGGATCCTAGACTATGTTGTTATTAAAGGGTGCTACATGTAATTATAAATCTTTTCACCGGTTGAAATTGCTTGAAAATGCTTTAAATATCATGTTTTATGTTTTAACCTTGATTGTTTGGATGAAAAAGCATGTTTTACGCTTTTTCTTGATTTATTACATGATATTGGACATATGGATGGTTATGGTTTTCAAAGGAGTGATTTTGAAACCGGAGGGTTATGAAAATATTGAAAAAAATAATGTGTTTTGGAGGTTTGAAGCTAACTCTTGGGGGTTAAGTCTCAACTTTTAAACGTTTTGATGAAACGGTGGAAAACATGTTTTTAAGGTTGTTTGATCTCCATGTTAATGGATAGATCATTATAAATGATTAATGTATAATTTGTGAAAATATTTTCGTAGTCGAACTACGGGATGTTCTTTTTAAATAATTCTATAGATGTGCTGGGATAACGAGTATTTGACACGAGTTGCCCTCAGTGAAAGTCCAAAAACGTGCGCAGAGTAGGTGCTTTGTACATTCGGGTTAATCCCCGTAAATTAAGTGGTGGGTGCTTTGTACCCTCGGGTTTCAGGCTCGTAAATTAAGCAGTTACGTTGTGGTACCTCCGTATAGAACTTGTCATTACCTAACAAGTTTTGAATAATTCAGGAATAGGTAATGGATAGGAGTCTATAGTTGTTACATCTATCCATTTCTGACGGAGCCGGTACATATAATTCATTTATCTCTCTTCGGTTGTAGATTCGAGTGAGAAAAATAATGTCTTGTTACTGTTTTTCTTTAACTGTGAAACGTTATTTGCATTGTTGAAATGCTTGATTTTGAGGATGAAAAACTTAAAATTTTATGAAATAAAATCTTTTTTAGGCTCATTTGGATGAGTCAAGTTTATATTATGTGATTGCATATCCTGCTTTATTGCATCATAGTCTATTTTTTATTGGGTTTCGGCTCACGGTGTAGGATTTGTTAAACCTTTTTCAGGTAATGATGTTGAAGATCTCGAAGAATAAATCTAGTGATGCCCGTGGTGACGAATGATGGAAAACTTTATTGTTTTCCTTTTGTATGCCTTGGAGCGATATATTGTATTCATGTTGGATTTGTATGTCTACTGTTTATGAGAGTTGACTCTTGGGTTGTTCAGTTCAAATGTTGTATTTAACTGTTGAGAAACCTGTTTTTATAAAATTGGTGTTCGGTGGACTTTTTACGTGACCCTGGAGTTTGGGGCGTGACAAGTCTCTTCGAAAAAGACTATAAAGTTCTAAGAAAACAAAGGGAGGACACAAATTAGCGGGGTAAGGCTACGATTACTAATGATAAAAATATTCATACTTTGACTTGTGCTTTAGATTCAAGAAATGAACCTTAAATTGTTGATTTGGAAGCATTATTCCATGCTACTCCCCGCATAGATATACTTCATAATTACGTAAAAAAAAGTTTAGGAAAGTGTAATGGGCGACGACGAAACTTGTAATATTATTTAAAAATGTGAGGTACAGATCACTCAAGTCAATGATACAGTATTAAAGCTGAAAGATGCTAGACACGTGCCTAAGAATTTAATCTTAGTGGACTAGCTAGTAGAATCTGAGATTGTGACATTGATTGCATGAGATTCTTGGACGATGTGCAAAAAGTAATTGGTTTTAACCCAAGATAAAAATAATGGTACTTTGTATGTATTCTCTGGCTCTTATAGTAGGATATCAGTAGCAGCATCAAGAGTTGATACTAGTACGTGGCACAATAGATTTGGTCACACGAGTGAAAAAAAATATGAAAGTAATGATTCAAAAAAAGAAACCCCCATCGGGATTTAGTTGACTGATTTGCATTGTTTTGAAGAATGTGTTTTAAAATAACAACAAAAATAACTTTACAAAAGAATCGAGTACTCCAAAATCAGAACAACTAAGGCTTGTTCATACTGATGTATGGGAACCGTCTAAAGTGCCTTCTCTTGGTGGCTCATGGTATTTTGTTACTTTCATTTATAATAGTACAGAAAATACTGAGTTTACTTTGTAAGAATAAATCTAATGTGTTTAGTATATTTAAGAATTAGAAGGCCTTATTGAGAATAAAACAGGTCAAAACTGAAATGTCTGAAGTCTGATAATGACGGCGAGTATTGTAGCAGTTGAGTTCGAGACTTATTGTGCATCTAATGAGATTAGAAAGTTGAATAGAAGATTGAAGACCATCATAATGAAGCCAAATTAGAACAAAGTGGCAAAGCACATGAACAGCACGATCCTAGACCGTGCCAAAAGTATGAGGAATCATGCAAAATTACAAAAGCAATTCTAGGCATACGTGATGAACACAACAGTATAATTGATTAATAAAGGTCCTTTAATTGCTTTGAACTGTAGATTGTTAGAAGAAGCATGGACTGAAAAAGAGGTAAAATTTTCTCATTTACATATTTTTTATGTAATCTATGTTCATATTGAGCTAGAGAATATGGGTAAGTTTGATTCCAAATCTCAAAAGTGCATTTTTAGTGGCTATGGAACTAATAGCTACGAGTGAAGACAAAAGTAGGTTCTAATGTCATTGTCTTTTTCTTAGCTTCCTTCCTAATAAAGCAGCACAGCCAAGTCCTCATATATCACTTCTTCTACTCCAAATGGGAGATCACTTATAGGAATAACATATATCTTATGACAGTAAGCACGATTTCTTCTATTACTTACCAGAAAGACACTAAATTCTCTTACAACAGTACTACCAATATCTAAGGGAATGCGAAATTGATTAGAGAGTATTCTTATGGCATCCGTAAATAAAAAGATTATTAAGAGTATGAGCATAGTATTCAATGAGTTTATTCTGCTAAAAAATATTCCAAATTAGAAAGGTGAAACCATATAATTTAATTAGACGTTTGAAGAGCCATCTAATAAAATGTTGAAATATCGAGATAAAAACACAGAGCTTACTCAAATAGTTTTATCCCCCAAGAGGTCTACCAAAATCAGTAGGCCTATAGTACGCTATTCACTTTTATTGTATTATTTTGATTGCCTATAGTACGCTATTCACTTTTATTGTATTATTTTGATTAACTAACAGTGGTGAGCCTAAATACTTTAAAAGAACTTTACAAGTTGACACAGAGGAGAAGCATGAGTATGCCATGGATAATGAAACAAATTCCCTCTCATCAAATCAAACTTGAAACTTGATATAGTTGCCCAAGGAAAAATTAATATGATAAAACAGGTGGGTTTATAGACTAAAAGAAGAATTTAATAGATGCAAGCGAAACAATGCAAAGCTAATAGTCAAGAGATTTTAACAGAAGCAAGCATTGATTACACAAATATTTTCACCAGTTATTAAAATTTTTACCATTAAATCAGTGTTGAGCATAGTGTTGAGCATTGTGACTGCAGAAAACCTACATCTGGAGCAACTAGAAGTCAATACAGCACTCCTTCATAGAAATTTAAAAAAAAAAAATCTACATGCATAACTACAAGGTTACTCAATTAAAGAAATAAAAGTAATCTACAAACTGAAGAAAAGTTTGTATAGATTAAAATAATACTACAAAAAATTTGATACATTTATGACAAATACAAGATTTAGTATATGTCATAAAGATCATTGTTACTATGTAAAGTAATTTGCTATTTCATATTTGATACTCTTCTTGTATGTAAATGGTATGCTAAATACAGGATCAATCAATCATGCATAGAATTTCCAATTTCATGGCACAAGATGTCCAAGAAATTTTCCATGAAGAAATTGGGAGCTATAAAACGAATAAAAGAGCACTTCGTCAATTTTTAATTTGTAATCAGAAAAATGAAAAACAAAAATAAGTTTCTGACCAAATTCATAGCATCTACCACAGATGACCTGGCCAAGCACTGTAACTTTCATCCTGAGCCCTTCCTTTACAACCCTTTCACCTCAACTTTTCTACACTGCAAAACTATCCTCCACCCAGTATTAGCACCTTCATTCACTGCATCCCTTACCCTCACAACCCTCTCTGGTCTCCGTTTTCATTTTATTGCTTCATCATTTATGATCACTACTGTCATAACGTAATATGGCCACCACCTATCACCCCTATAGCCCCATCAGTTAACTACCCCCACCTCTCCATTCACCCCGTTGCAGTATAATATGTACTTCACATTTCTCTTTCCATAGCTATTATCGACCACAAGCACTTTCATCCACCAACCGTGGTCGCCCATTGACCACCCCAGCTAGCCACCATCTCTCAACCCACCTCTTTCGATTTCAATCACCCACCCACCCACCAAACCGGCACTTCCAACCACCTGTCACTTGACAACTCTGACCACTGTGGTCATCATTTCCGACAATCACCCTTTTTTGGCAACTACTATACTTTTCATTGTCGACCATAATAGGCAACTTCAATCATCTTCACGTTCCAGCCTTCTAACACCGTCGACTGTTGACAAATGTGGTATTTAATATTACTAAAACTGAGATTAAAAAATACATATTATGAGTCTTTAAAATAAATTATAATATAGTTAAAGTTAATAGCATAACCATCAAACAAATAAGCCCAATTATGTGGTGTTTTGTATAGATCTTTTTCAATTTAACTATTTTTAATTTTAATGAGAAATTTTTAATTTTTCAATTTATGTCATTAATCAAAATTTAGTACATAAATTAACTATAAATGATTTTCAACTATAAATGATTTTCAACGAAGATGACTTTTTTGAATTAAGATTTTGTAAAGAGAAAAAACAATGTTTTGATGCTTCAATTTTACTTTAATTTATCTCTACTTAATTCATTCAAACAAAACCTACAACTTATTATTTTATTTTTTTTCCTCAACTCGTTCAACCAATTCATTTAGAAAAAAACAAAATAAAAGATCCGGGCGGATTCGAACCACCAGCATCTCAAACCTGGAAAAGGTGCGAGCGCTCTTACCACATTTGAGCTTACGGATCTATTCAATAACGTTTTGTCATTTCCGATGGAATCATTAAGAACTTTTGAAAGGAAAAAAATCAAAACTCTGCCAATAATGGTACATTTGTTTCAATAAAAAAAGTACTTTTTTATTAAAAACATATTTAGTGGTAAACCGATACGGTATCAGGACAGGCAAAGGAGGCAATGGCAATGGTGGGGAAAAAATGGACGGCAACAGTAGTTGAGATTGCAGTGGCAGCTACAATGGTGACAATAGCTGATGGAATAGGTATTTTGATGGTGGTCGTGGAAAAGGTAATGGGGGTGGGGAGGTAGGTAACTGGAGGAGCAACAGTTGCCGCCTATGGTGGTACGAGGGTGGTGGGTTGTGGCAACGGCAGTGGGGTGGGACTGGCGCAGTAGTACAATCAAATTATATGGGTAGAGGCAAAATAATAATACTAACATAGTATTAGCATATCGTTGGGTAAGAATAATTTTTCACTAAATAAAAACTAACAATGATTGTTTTTGCTAAAATTAACTCAGATATTATTGATAAAAAAAATATTTCCTATTATATTTTAATTTTAGTCAGGCATACAGCTAAAATTACAAAAATAAAAATAAAAATAAAACATTTAGAGCCATTAAGTACTTCGGGAAAAGAGGTATACAAAAAAGAAAAGGAAACAAGTTCCAAATTCACATAATTTTTTATACTTTATTTGATTATTTCATAAATCCGGATCCTTGGCCACAAATTTCTCTCACCACAAGTGTAATCCAACTTCTATTTCAGTCCGCTGATTGTAAAAAAAAACCAAAAACAAAAATACATTAAAAGAAACGGTAAAAATGATATTAAAGAAGACAACAGAGATGGCACTAAATTAAACGAGTGGAAATTGAAATGGCAGCTACGTTCAAAATAGAATATTTTTATACGATTGAGTTAAAGCATCGTAGTAAAAATAATATTCAAAGAGCAAGATTTAGGTGAGAAAAAAGAAAATGTGAATTACATAATATACCATAAAACTGGCGCAATTAAGCAGTGCTTTTAATATTTACTATTCTTTCTTTCACCATAAAAATATACAAGTAAATTGCAAACAAAAACACATTTTACTGCATTATCCTACGGCCCACAACATGTCATTGACTACTACAGCCCCACCACCACCAAGCACTTTATTATTCCAACACCTAGCAGCCTCACTTGTTTCAAAAATACAATCCCGGGAACAGAAGTATACATTTATCAAAAAATTTGTTTTCCAATTATATATGATAAGAAAAACCTTATGTATAGCCTACGGTTCAATGTTACCTTGACCACAAAACACTAACAGGGGGCAGCCTATGATTTTGTTTTTTAGGGGTACAAAAAAAAAGTTCGCAGTAGCCCAACTATCATATCTAGCTGAAATTATCTTTCAAACAATAAAATAATTTATTTTCAAAACCATGCTTTCCATGACCAAAGTAATTCAATCATGCAACTACAATCTCATACAACCAACTGATTTCTAATTTTTTGCATGAAAAAACCATAATGTTCGTTCAACTACCAATTTAAGTCCTATAAATATGTTAAACACTAGAGGAAGAAGTATGAATAATACTACTAATGACAAAGGAAAAATACAATGATCAACCAAATAGAGAAGCTATGTTATCACTAACTAATTGATTATAAAGATATAATATCACTAACTAATTAATTAAAAAGCCAAAGAAGTTTGAAGGTAGAGTGGATTGAATACCAAGTCAATAACCACCAGTTTTCTAGACTGATAGAAAGACTGAAGAAAGAATGCGGGGTAGAACTGCAAAATCCCATATGCCAATATAGTAGCAAAAACTCAAACTTGATGGACAAAGTAGCAAACTGAGCTCCGCATCTCCACAGAATCTCTGGAAACTCCAGTAAGCATGGATGCATTGCCATGATCAATAAAACCTAGACACAAAATCCCGTATGCCAATAGTTGCAAAAACTCAAACTTGATAAACACAAAGTAGCAAACTGAGCAGCGCATCTCCAAGGCAGAATCTGTGGAAACTCCGGTAAACACAGATCATTAGCCAAGATCAATAACACCTTTGACACACAGATTCGCAATTCGACAGGGTTCCATTCTAACCATATAAAATGAATGCAGCAGATGCTGAATATATGGAAGCTTCCTGCAGCAGCTTCATTGCCAGAACCCCAGGAACCTGGTACACTTGTTGCATCTTCAAGCCTCTCTTCTCGAACTTCCAAGATAGAATCAATCAACAAATTTGCAAGCAAAGACCAACCAAAGTTACATGATCACCAGAAATAATGATGCATGCAAAGCTGCATTGCAATGAACACTGGGAAGTCTCGAGAGAGCATAATGTGCACAAACACAGAGTCCCAGACTCCCAATCCATCTCCCATACAAAATCACTAACCACTAACCTTTAAAATACAAATCCCCCTATCTTTTTACACAAGTTCCTTTACAGAAAGGGGAAAAAGCAATACATCCACCTCTTTGTAGCTTGAAGTTTACAGCTGCAACAAACATAACTTCTGCTTAAAAAATCATACATCTTTTGCACTATATTTTATAAATTTATATTATCAACTACATCAAACACCTTCTGTGTCCTATTTTCCCAAAATATTGAAAACACACTAAGTTCAAAATATCTGGCAGCAATGACATTTTTGTAATTTATTAGCGGGCATCATCATTCATGGCGACTTCAAAAGAGACTAAAATGGATAGGTGATAAGTTTAACCAGAATTATTTGCTCAAAGGGGAATATGCAAAAGTCAGAATTTTCGTGAAATTTGTATTGGCAAGTAATGAAACCATGATAATTACCATAATTACCACATCATTATGTGAAATTTGTATTGGCAAAGTAATGAAACCATGATAATTACCATAATTACCCGTCATTATATGTTGTTGAAGTCATACAGAAAGACCAAGGCATCAAGGTAGAACACAATCAAAGAGGAAATGATTGCACTACGATTCCGGCCTCATCATCCAGGTGAAATCAGTACAAAATCATTGTGCACGATACACGCTTCCTCAAAGGTATGAATTGAGGCTCATATTGTAGAGATTAATCTCAAAGCAACTGAATTGAACTGAGAAATATAATTGAACTGAAAAACAAAGCAAATGAGCAATTGTTCCCAATGGAACCAATTGATGATTCTGTCATTTGAGGGAGAGGCATTCTTCCACTTAAATTTACTAATTTTCACAAGGAAAACAAATGTACTTTCCTTTGTACAGATGGGGATGTATTGCTTCATTATCATTATTACTAGAAAACCACAATTAGAAGCATCATGATTTTTGGCATATGACTCAGCATAATCAAAAACCATACCGAAGCTATTACCTCTCAATACAGAACTCATGGTCGAAGCAGGTATCCCATTGTAACCCAGTTTGTACTGTGAATAGCAAAAAATGTTGAAGGATATAAGATGACCACATAAAATGCCAGCATAAACATATCAAGTGTTTAGCAACAAAGAAGCTCATACAACCACGCACCGAGTTGGCCCAAAGAGACTGACTTCAATGATAGAACAGGGTTAAGGGCATTGTCAGTTCTCGTATCATTGGGTAAAAAAAATGATCGCTTGACAACAGATACCAACTTTTACCACAATTTGAGGAGTTAATGCTAGAGTGGTTATAGGCAATATCTTTTAAGTAGAGAAAATTTACTTGTACAGTGATTGGGAGTTGAAAACCTCTCAAGTACATCATTGTTTGCTGCCATCCATCATAGTTGCGAAAATAAAGCAGAAATATGGAAAAGCAAGACACAGACACTGAGGGTAAGCACCCGGGAAAAATCCCGGGTGATCTCCCCTCAAAAACCAAAAAATATTAATTTTTATTAACTTTTGATGACCTTCCATGCAAGCGCACCTGTCATGGTAAAGGTCTGATGACAAAGATCAAAAGGGGCAATAGGACCAGGAATAACGCCTTTTCCTGCCACCATATCTGTTACATCTTTTAAAACAATCCTCAGCAATATTATGCATAACTTCATAATACAAGAAGCTACCTTGATCAACAGGCCTTCAAACCGCTTTGTTGTCGTGACTTGAGCAAACATGTAGATAGCAGAAAGTGAACACAGAGATACATTTGACAGGACAAAACACCAAATCATTTAGCAATTACAATTCCTGAGAAAATTTTCCAAACTGTCACTAGATCCAAGATTTGAAGCAGCTAATTAGTAAAATAAAAATTCAGAGGGATCGGGAACATCAATGAAGAAAAACCAAATTAAGAGACCACTTAATGGCATATCAAGCTCTCATTATCATTTAATCAAAAAATGAACATAAACAATACCACATGCTACTCCAAAAAAAAATATTTTCTCAACAACCACGCTTCCTCAAATATCTCTAGTACATCACTTGAGCAAAAAAAAAAAGGAGAGAAAAATAAGATTGTTATGTTATAATAAAGTTTCCATATTGACCTCTACATAACGTTTTAAACAATTATAGAACACTCTGATTTCATTTTTCCTTGAATACCATCGTTACCAACCAGTATAGTCATCTCAAAAAAAGCCAAGTAATACCTAGTGGTCCTAATTACAAATTGATTTTTTTAAAAAAGTTATGTTCAGTACAATATTAAAAATCATGGATGTAATCAGACAAATTTTAAACCTCTAGATTATGTACTACATTTCACCACTTACAAACACAAATGACCAGCTCCCACATTCCTAACAAAACTAAGGAATAGCCAACAAATATTAATAAAAAAAAAAACAAACAATCAAAAATCATGTTGCATATTTTCGAATGTACAGAACGAAATCACGACTAGGCAGAGATTGATAGAGGCAATACCAGTAGATCATTCAAGAATCCTAAACTAGCAGCAGCACACAAAGCACAACGCTTGTTCAAATATAGATACTAGCATAGACAAAAGGCAATACACGACAACAATCAATGAAGTCACAAGCTAACAAAAATGTTAACATTAGATCATTAATACAGTTAACGACAATGAAGAATGAGAGATTAACCAAAAAGACAGGCCATACTACCACTTAGCTGATTAACAAGTTTGTTTGGAGACAGAGTAGACATGATACCAAACCATAGAACAGCCAATTTTCTGGAGATCCCATGAAATAATTTGTACCGAGAACATTTTGTGTTCATAACATCAAAATATCATGTCACGGATAACCATGAGCTGAGAGGAAAAATGCACAAATTAAGCATTGCAGATCCATGCTATATCTGCAAACTCCAGCAAGCAGCTGCTTGCAGCAGGTTCGTTGAACCACGAACCACGAACCACGCACACTTGTTGCATCTTCAAGCCTCTCTTCTCGTGCTCCCAAGAGAGAATCAAACATCCAATTGCAGTAGGGCCCAACGAACGGTTTCTGTAGCCCAGAAATAATGATATGCGTGCAAGGCCTCTCGAGAGAGCATAATGTGAAAACCAAGAACAATAGTTCGCTACTCTTTCCCCTATACAAAAGCATTCCCCTATACAAAAGCACGAAACTTAAAAATACAAATCCTTCCACCCTCTTACATGTGTTCCTTTACAGAAAAGAGTAGCTAGGAACAGCAGAGTCCATGTATAGCAACAAAAATATAAGCAAATCACAAAGTTGCAGAGCCAAAACCTTAAAGCTCTCAATTGTATTTCAAAAATTAATGCAAAGCATATAAATATATAATCATATGCTCACTCCGTGTCCTATTTTATCAAACACCAAAAACACACTTAAAATATTGGTACTGACATTTTTTTGTCATTTATAGTGACGAGTGTAACAGGAATTTATCTGCCCAAAGTAGATTACAGAAGCATTTATGCAAAGTGGGGAAGCAATGGGCCTGTGGTCATTACCGTAGTTACCATATTTTTATAGTGGGGAAGCAATGGGCCCGTGCTCATTACCATAGTTACCATATTTTTATATTATTCAATCATTGTGCATAAATGATTCAGACCTCGAAATGATGAATCGAGGGCCGAAATTGTACGGACTAAGGCCAGTGCAAACGAACTGAGCCGAAGACTAAATGAAATGAAATAGTAAGCCACTGAGGGCTAATCCCAAAGCAAATGAACTGAACTGATGAACATAAACGAAATGAAATAGTAAGCCATTTGAGTATTGTCCGTAACGGATATGCCATTTGATTTAAAGGCCATATTGCATTGAAATCAGGGACTAATGCACTGACAAGCCAGGGGACACATGCCCCTCTCAAGTTTGATATTCCAACTTATCTATAAAATATAAAAAAACAAAATATGTTTAAATACATCCTTAACAAATTTACCCTAAAAATTTTGATATTTCCAATTTTATCTATTAAAAAAACATTTTCAAATACTCTTAATTAATTTAGTTACAGGCCCTTAATCTAACTATATTCGTTAAAAAACCCAATCAATTTTTTACAAGGACCTTTAAACACGCATACTTTTTTGTTTCATACACCACTAATGCATCAAAAACTTTAACAAAATGTATAAATTCTTTTACCTGTGGGTGTACTGAACCAAAGAAAATAAAATGTTTAAATACATCCTTAACAAATTTAGTTAGCACCCTACAAATTTTGGCATTTCCAATTTTGTCCATAAAAAACATATTTTCAAATACTCTTAATTAAATTAGTTACAGCCCCTCAACCAACTATATTCGTTGAAAAAACCCAATCAATTTTTTACAAGGAACTTTAAACACTCATATTTTTTATTTAATACACCACTAGATGCATCAAAAACTTGAACAAGATGTATAAATGCTTTTACCTGTGGGTGTACTGAACTAAAGAATTTGCACATTTTTTAGGCTGCTATATAGTTGATTATTCTTTACAAAGAACAAAGCACATTATTATAAAAAGAAAAATTCAAACTAACGGCTTTTTAAAATAACTCCAAAGAGAGAAGGGAGGGTCACGTGGCCACGACTAGACAACTGCAAAAAAACATGAGACAAGGAATGATTTTCTTGAAATTATTTACACAGATATGCAGAACAAGGAGGTTGGCACACGCCTATGTGCACGCGTGGTTGTTTATTAAATTTTGTAAAAATAAGTTGTAGTTATTTTTTAAAATTTTAAATTTGTAATCAGTCCTTAATAGTAATAAATTTAATATTTAGGGACAATATGAGAATGTAAAAGTATTTAGAACTTCAAGAGACAAAATGGTGTTCTCCCTTTATAGAATAGAATAAATAGAATAAAAGATATTAAAATAAAAATTACAATTAAAATATCTTATTTTCAAAAAGAGAGATTTTTTCTCAAAACCAAACTTCAAATCATTTTTTCTTTTTCTTTTTTTGTTTTCAAGCTCAGCAAGCAAAAGGTTGGTTTAACTAAAAATTGGTTTTAAGCCGTCAACACCAAAAAGTAAAATTTATCTTTAAATCATAAATCAAAAGGCTCAAAGTCAGAATAAAAATTGGTTTTTTATTGGTGCCCCTCTAAGTTAACTTCCTCCATCAGCCAATAATTGAAATTAACTACCATTTTCAAGGGACAACAAACTTCTCTATATTTGTATAGACACGTGGATGTATTGCTTCATTGTGAACGTTATTATTTTTTTATATTATTAATTCTGCTATTATTATTATCAGCATAAAACCACCACAATTAGAACCACAATTCTTGAAAGTTGAATCTCTTTATAGTAAAGCTATTAGAGCATCTCCACGGATGCTCGCCATCCCATGGATTTTTCCAATTTAAGGCGTGAGGTGCCAAAATCAACCCTCCAACGCACTACCTACTCCCCTAGCCAATTTAGAGAAGTGCGGACAGCTCTCCACAAATGGAGAGCTGCACAAAAAAATTGAAGAGCCATAATATTAATATAAAATTAAGAAACTGTTAATGGCGAACATGGAGAATATGTATGCACGGTTGGCCAAAATACAGATTGACCTCAATAATCGAAAGGGGTGAAGTGCTTTGTCAATGCTAATCTAATATTATTTTAATTTATTTTCGTTATTAAATAAAGTGATTTATTGAGAACAGAAAACCGACTTTACCGGGATTGAAATTTGGAATGCGAAAGAGGTCATAAGCGTGTACCTTCCGAGTAGAGAACCTTTGCTTGTGCATTGATCGAGTGTAGACAACCTTGCTAGTATATCTTTGTGCGCTGATAAACGTCCGCGATAGTTGCTTTTGAGGAGATGATAAAAGCGTAAATAAGGAAAAGCAGGACACAACAAACCACACCGAGGGCGAGACCCCGGGCAAAACCCCGTGCGATCTCCCCTCAAAACCAAAAAATATAAATTTTATTAACTTTTGGTGACCTGCCATGCAAGCGCACCTGTCATGGCAAAGGCCTGTTGACAAAAAGAAACAAACAGATGTTTAGGTCCACGAATAAGGCCTTTTTCCTGCTTCCATGTCCTACATCTTTCAAAGCAATCCCTGGAAATTCGCCCCTCATAACTTCATAATACATGAAGCTACATCGATCGACATCCAGTTACAAAACAGATAGCCAACATGGCGGCAACATAAAAGTGGCCCGAAAAGGTATACTACCTTTGTACACCAATAGGTCTTCGAGCCGCATCATTTTCGTGACTTGAGTAAACAAGATCATCGGAAAATTGTCATCGTTGTGGCAACAAGAACACGGAGATACAACGACGGAACAGAACAACCACCTTCCGGCCGTTCAAGATTCACGATTCCTGAGAAAATTGGCCACACACAAACTAGATCGAAGATTTAAATCATCTCCTACAATAACAATCCAGAGAAGGAACAGGAAAATCGAATCAAGAAACCAGAAGGCATAATAACTTCAAACAACGGTACAACAATTTACCATCACGATCAATCCGATAAATCATCGTCCACGTCGCAAATCCATGGCAGATCTGGCAAAACAAATTGGACAATTCGAGAAGATTGGAGGAGCAATCTCAACCGCCAAGACCAACCTCAAAACGTAGATCGTCAGGCGATCAAAACGAATCCAAGAACAGGTAGAACATAGCAGAAGAAACAGAGTAGACCTGGAAAATTTGGCGAGGCGCAGATAGGCGATGCGAGGCGAGGCGAGGCGTAAACGCCGAGATAACCGTAGTCATATTGTGGGAAACCCTAGACTATTAATAGAGGTGGGTAAGAGCAATGGACGGATGGGATTCAAGATGCCAAAAGAGATGGACGGCCGTCATACATGCAATGTAGGCGGTTCCTAGATTTTTATGCTGAGGCGGTGCTGGGAGGAAATTATTGCGTTGTGCCTATCTTCACGTGGATCGTACGTAATTTAGGCTGCATTTGGCCTGATTTTTAAATTTAATTTTTTTAATTTTTTTTACAAAAAAAAAATTATTTGAATTTCTTTATTTAAAATTTTTCGCCCTTTTTCTTTCAGAAAAAAATTATAATTTAATATTTATTTTTTTATAAAAAAATCAAATAAATTTAAAAATTACTAAAAAAATTAGTCCAAACAGATTTAGTTTGATTTTTATTTTATTATTTATAATTTATAAATTTTTATTAAAAAACTAAATGTTTGTGTAGAATAGTTTTTAAATTTAGCTGGTAAGACATTTAATTTAAAAAAAAAGGAGATATAAAAAAAATAAGATTGTTTAGAATAAAATTTTATAGTAATTTTTTTATTTTTTACTTTTTATTAAAATATTTAAAATGTATTTATTTTTAAATTTTAAATTGTAACGTTTGGGATATTAATACGATTTTGTTTGTTTTTATGAGTATAATTAATTTTTTATGTAAAAATATTATAATATTTTTTTTTTAAAATAAAGTATTTGGGATATATATTATCTTCTTTAATTAAATTAAGAGATGAAAAAAATTAGTTATCTTCCTTTGAAAATCAAACCGTACAACTTAAAAATTAAATTTTTTTAAAAATAAAAATTAACTTAAAAGCAAGACTAAACAAGCTCTAAATTAATCTAATAACAATAAATTCATAAACAAAGTTTATAATAAGACGTGAATAGTCTAATTTATTTTTTAAAATAAATATATTTTATTTAATTAAATTAATTAAAAATATTTAGTTTGGTCTTTATTTTTTATTTATAACATAATAAACTATTTATTTTTAAAAAACTATATTAATCTAGTATCAATAAATTTATAAAATTGATGATATTTAATTAAATTGATTAAAAAGATTTAGTTTAGTCTTTATTTTATTATTTATAATGTATAAATTATCAAATTATGGTCCTAGTTGAAGGAACTCAATTGAAAATATAGCTTTAATAAAATCATTGAATAAAATTTTACAATAGATAAAGTATTCAATTTTAAATTAAAAAAATTTATTAAATCGATTATACTAAGTTAAAGTCTTTTTCAAATTTGATACGAAGTCTAAATTCCGACAAATTCAAATTAATAAAAAAAATATATACAAAATGACATTTAAAATTTTATTTGGTCATTATAAATGGAATATAATGTCATTTTGTTTCAAAAACGCTTTATTAAAATTTCAAAATGTTACGAATAATATTTTTAATCCTTATGATCAATTTAGACATTTTTCAATTCCTCTTTCTCCTTTGTAATACCTCATCCCTCATTAATATTTTTCTTCATCCTTCTACAAAACATTAGTAAGTATTTTCAATTTGCCTGATTGTATCAAAAGGTTATTTTCGTGTGCTTTATGTTGAGTGTTTGTTTGTGTGATTAACAAACGTGATCCTGTATTATATGTATGGGTCTGATCGTATGTGTATTATATGTGTGGGCCTGATCATATGAAATACATTTGTAAGTATTCTAATTTTAACAGTATATCAAAAATTTTATATTAATCAAAAGATTTTATTGCACTGTCTTTTACTTACTTTGATTCATAGTTTGTATGTGTTTTGATTAACGTGATCTAAGTGGTATGTGTGGCCTGATCATTGCGTGCACGAAAATTAATAATTTTTGGTGTGTGTTTTCTTTTTATGCACAAAATGAACGAAAATTCCCAATGCCAACACCATGCACGAAAATGAACCATTTTTGGAGTGTGACCAAATATATAATTCCTCATTGGCTATTATCTTGCACTCTTACAATTATGGCATGATTAATTAGATCTTTCACACATAATTTTACGTGAGAAGGTTCATCATAAACACCACAAATAATCGGTTGAAATTTTGTGAATTTAATTGGCCATTGAATTCTAGAATTCAATATCAAAATTTATTTGCAATTGAATTAGTCAATTCAATTGGCAAATGAATTCTGAGAATCAATACAATTAAATGGTTATTGATTCTCCTGTAACCCCCTCTATAATAGAATGTCTATATAAACTGTCATTCCATTAGTTTTCTAAGACAGAAAGAGAGAAATACAGCAGTAAGGTAAGAACCAAAGGAGAGATACAGACAAATTCCAAAACTGTGGGAGTAAGAGAGAGAAAGGCAGACGGGGTACGTTCGTAGCCAATCCTCGGTAGTGTTCCAACGATCGTGCCAGTCGTTTTATCCTGAGAGAGTGATGCCGGTGAAAAACCTACAACACCCTCGATAGGCGGTGAATTATTCTTAAGAAAACTGTATTTACATGACTCGATTTGCATATTCTGTTCATGTTAATTTATGTATTATGTTTCCTGTAAATTCTTCTTATTGTAATTGTTAAAAGTTAATAAATATGTATTTTCTGGATCGCCGAACATGCATATTTTTTTGTAGCGTTGGATTTCTCCTAACAAACTTAAGAATGAGATTGTTCTTCAACATAATCAACCAAAGCAAAATCGCAATAAAGGATATGAAAAAAGTAATAGCCAACTAGAATATGCCCAGGAAAATATTGATTGGTAACATGTAATATTTGTTCTACAGTCTTAATTTTATAAGTTCGTTTTTATTGGGCATATCCCAATTGGTTAGTACTTTTTTCATATTCTCTATTGCGATTTCGCTTTGGTTGATTATTTAAAGTGTTCGTGGTGAACCTTCTCCAGTAAAATTATGTATGAAAGATCTAATTAATCATGCCATAATTGTAAGAGTGCATGATAACAGTTAATAAGGAAGTGTATACTTGGTGACACAAAAAATCGTTCATTTTCATGCACCGCGTTAGCATTGGGTATTTTTGTTCATTTTGTGCATGAAAAGAAAATACACTCTAAAAATTGTTCATTCTCGTGCACGACAATGATATTGTGCGTTTTTGTTCATTACAGACACAAACAGTGAAGATTCCAATAGTACTCAAACAGTAAAAAACAAATAGTATATTCACTTCCATCTATTAATAGTGAAAGAAGACAAGCACATTATCTGACAAGATACTGTTCATCAATGCCAATAGTCAAAAGTTGTACAATAATTTCCATTATGCATGTTATTGTGTAATTATTCCAATTCAATGTGTTTTGATTCCGAAAGTTGCATCTCCGTTATAAAAGGAATTGAGCGACCCTTTGTTTCTCAAATATTTTTCAATTCCTCTTTCTCCTTTGTAATATCTCATCCCTATGTAATATTTTCCTATATCCTTCTACACAAGTGTAGTAAGTATTTTCAATTTGCCTAATAATCCTCCCATTACGACGAGGCAATGTGATATCAGTAACTTGTGGTTGCTTTTCCGTTCTATTGGTATTTTCTCTCATTTTTTTCAAAATAATTTTACTCTTGAGCCTGTAGTTCATAATATAATCCTCTTTAAAGAATCGGGTATTGGTCCTAACAATAACTTTCGGATCCTTAGAATTATAGAATAAATCACCATTTGTTCTTTTGGGATACCTGACAAAGAAATAGTCTTCTGTCCTCGGTTCTAACTTACCCGCGTTCTCTTTCAGCACATGTACTTGATACCCCCAAATTCGAGTATGTCTCAGATTAGGCTTACGCCCGGTCCACAATTCTGTGGGAGTAAAAGATATTGACTCAGAAGGTACCAAGTTTAAAATATAAGCCGTTATCTCTAATGTGAGTTCTCAAAACAAATCGAGCAATTCAGAATAACTCATCATTGATCTTACCATCTCCACAAGAGTTATATTCATTCTTTCTGCTACACCATTTTGCTATAGAGTACCTGATGTAGTTAACTGAGATATAATCTCATTTGACGGTAGGTAATCTCTAAACATTCCAAAAAGGTACTCCCCACCACGGTTGAATCGTAGTGATTTGATACTTTTACATAAACGCTTCTCTACCTCCGTCTTGAATTCTTTGAATTTTTCAAACCATTTAGACTTACGGTGCATCAGGTAAATATATCCATACATTGAGTAGTCGTCAATGAAACTGACGAAGTACTCAAAGCCATCTCTAACCTGAGTAGTCATATGACCACACACATCAGAATGAACTAGTTCTAACAGTTCTTTAGCTCTATAGTTTTTGGCTGAGAAGGGCTTCTTGGTCATCATATCCTGTAAGTAGGACTTAGGAACTGGAAGTGTCTCTACTTCTAATAAACTCAAAGATCCATTTTTTACAAGTATATTTATCTTTTTGAGATTAATATGATCCAAGCGCAAGTGCCAAAGAAACGTTTAGTTCATTAAAGAAGAAAATTTTCTCTTATATGGTAAATTATATATATTGTTCAATTCAGTTAGTTACAGTATTGGAGAAATAAGATATATAACATAAAGATCATCCACCAATGTACCAAAATAGATAACCCGTTTATTATCCTTAATAACCACAGAGTTATTAAAATAAGCCAAATATCCGTCTTTAACCAATCTTGAAACGGAAACTAAGTTTATTCTAATGGAAGGTATATAAAAATAATTTCTCAATATTAAAATTCGATCTCTACTAAAACTAAGAGTAACATCTCCCACTGCAACTACTCACCTTCGTATTATTACCCATATGTAGGTAAATCTTTCCATCGCTAAGTTATTGAATTTTTTAGAACCCCTGCAATGAATTATAGACATAATTAGTGGTTCTCGTATCTACACACTTGGTACCGGTAGATAACACCATTAAACATGTTTCTACAACCAGTAAACGGAACTTATCCTGACTGTTCAACTTGTTGAGATAAACTAGACATTACTTTTTTTAGTGCGGTGTCTAGTTGTAGTGAAAACACATACCTTTCGGCTTTTTTACACTAGTGTGTGGCCCACTAACTACCCTCAAAATCGTATCACGTTATTTCTGAATCTTTTTCTTCTTCATGCCTTTCGGCCTAAAGGAAAAACCCTTTTCAGAAACAAACATATTTCCTGGTATTGAAGGAATACCTTTGGTAGTTAAAGTCATATCCAAGTTACATTTTCAATCAACAAAATTCGATCTCGTTAGATTGTTCTCTTTAAGTATATTAACTAGTGTATTGAATGCCATTTTAATAATGAGAATTCATAATTAAAAATAACCGTTAATTATGAGAAGTAAAATTTTGAATTTATTTTAATTTTGGTTCTCTCTACCATTTTAAAAGAAATTCACTAGCAGCTTGGTACCCTGTAAATAGTATGCCTTAATAAGAGGACGTCTACTATCCATCGTTTGTTCAGACATGCTAATCCTTATTATTTTTACTATCTAAGTAACTGACCCTACTAAGTAAAATTAAATAGCTGACATAGTTTCAGTTCAGTTTATAATAGTAGTATCTCAGATGGAGATAATACTATTATATACAGTTAAGTGTTAACCACCACATAATCTCAAATAAATCGATTCGCAATGAACCATTTAGATGGAAAAGTGATTAATCTTTTTGTGAGGAGGAAGGCCGATGAGGAGGAACCCACAATTAATCTGTCCGATGAGGAAGAATGCCTTACTGCCAATACGTAAGATTTAATTACATTACCTACAAATTGGTGATGGAAACCGTGAAAATTATCTGTGAATAAATTTTATCTCACACTTAGATTTTTAAAATATTTTTTAGAGTAATAAAAATTCGTTTAATTAAAATAAATTTATTAATTTCAAAAACTACACGATATGAAAGTATCAAGCATCTTTCCGTCTACATGATTTCAAAGATTTTGATTTGCCAAACTATCTTTTTGTGTTTTAATACGTAACAAATAAAATTCAATAAATACATAATTTTGCCTTCAATTTTTCAGCTAAGGTAGTAATTAAAAACATTTAATTATTTTATTTTTCATTATACATTTTTAAAAAAATAATAATTTATTTAGATTAAACCTTTTTTTATTTAATTAATTCAAAATTTGAAATTAATTTTCAAATTTTTTTTAATATTTCTGATTTTATAAAAAAAATTATCTTAAACGTGATATTTTGTAAAAAATAAAATATCTAAAAAAATTTTATTTAATTAAAAAAAACTTAATTTTATTTTTCTTTACAAAATATTTAATTAAAACTGAATTTTTTAAATTAATTAAATTAATAAGAAAATATACAATAGATACGCATCATCTACGCAGTTCATATGAATATAAATGCAAGATATGTATATAGCTCAATTTTATGATCAATACGAAACTTTGAAGAGTTTTAGTCTCCGATTGAAGATAAGCTATAAGAATCACATTGCGAGTCAGTTTCTTGTATCCTGATTGCGTCAGCCTTCTTTGATATACTGTGATATACAAATATATCACATCAGTATCAAAACATATCAGAATATTTTTCGATGCAAGACAACTCGGACAACACCACCACCGCCGGCCATAATCATCGCTGCCAGTGTCGCCGCTTCAGCCACTTCAGGTGGCTTTGCCGCATCCTCTGTGCTTTGATTTTAACGCCGTTTTTTTTAAAAAATAACTCTCGAAAACTAGTATTTTTTTTGTATAAAACATCGATCTTCACAGCCAAAAAAATGGCCACTCAGAATAGCTATTGGAAGGGAGGAGCCATAACAAACCATTGCACATGACTGCCAAATTCTTGGAGAAGTGGGTTCTAGTTACTCTCATTGACAATGGGTCTGCATTAAATATATGCCCACTCAGAATAGCTATCTGCTTAGGGTTGAAGCCAGATCATTTCACACTCACTAACCAAGGAGTCCAGGCCTATGATAACACAAGATGGGATGTGCTTGGGTTAGTATCATTTGCAATATTGGTGGGACCATTAGAGACTTCGGTCGAGTTTCATGTGCTGGACGTGATGGCATCTTTTAACTTGTTGTTGGGAAGGCCGTGGCTCTATGATCCAAATATCCAAGCTATACCTTCTACCCTTCACTAGGAGCTGAAGATGATCAAATATGGGGTCCTATTGACAATTTACGGGGAAGATAGTATTCAAGCCCCAAGAAAAGTTGGCTCAACTCTCCTAGAGATTCAGCACGGAGAAGGAGATGTGTCTTTGAACGGATTCAGTTTTGATGAAACTTCAGCCGTGCAAATGTTACTGAAACAAGAGGGGAACTACATCAACCCTCATATAGTCACAATGATGAAGCATATGTCATACTTCCCAGGCATGGGGTTAGGGCGTAAGCAACAAGAAATTCCAGAACCCATTTGGGTATTGCCAGCTTCGTAACGTTTCGATTTTGGGTCTGATGAAGGAAGATTTGGAAGGACCAAAAGGGGGATGTAAAGGGAAGAAGGCCAAATATTTAGGAACGCTAAATGGCTACTTTGTCAAGGAAGGAGAGGATTTTCCATACTGTGTCTTCCCAGAGCCGTGGATTGATGAAGAAATAAATCAAAAGTTACTAGGATTAAAAATCTTCTTTAACCACAAGTTGTTAGACATAGAGGAAGAAGAGGTAATAGGAAAAGAAGAGGATTTGTCTGATAAGTTAGATGGTGTTGACATGGGAGCGTTATTCAGCGAGAAGATGGCTCAGATGTGCATAACTGATCAAGACTGTCTGATGTTGGGCTATATTGCACCAGCTAATTACACCAGGCTTATTGTGGATGCAGATGCAAAAGATGTTAAAAATTGGTTCATAGAGTCTTGTAATATGCATATTGCATGTTCTGAGTCTGAATCATGAGAGCCTGTGATGGAAAGCACATTTGTTTGTGCATCTCCCCTTGCTGTTGCTTTCGAGCTTGTAACCTCTTCTCTTTTTAATGAAATCAACGAGATTTTCGGTTACACTATTTTGTTTGATTTATTTCATACACTTTCTAATGATTTTGAATTCGCCGTGAATATCCCTTAAAAAATAAAATTTTTAATAAAAAAAGAAGAAGAAATGCGTGCTCAACCAATAATTGAAGAAACTTTATCAACAAATCTAGATAATAAAACTAATCCACAAATTGTACAAATTTATTCTTCTTTATCTTCAATTGAACAAGAGTAATTAATAATTTTATTAAAAGAATTTAAAGACGTATTGGCATGGTCTTACGAGGAAATCCCTTGCATTGATCCTGACATTGTCCAACACCATATCCTTGTGTATCTCGATGCTAAATCGGTCAAATAGAAGTTGAGTTGGATCCGACCAGAATGGGCTTTGAAGATCAAAGAAGAGATCACCAAGCAGATTAACGCTGGATTCCTTATAGTAACCGAGTATCCAAAATGGGTGACCATTATTGTTCCAGTTATGAAGAAAGATTGACGCATCCTGGTTTGTGTGGATTTTTGAGATCTTAACAAGGCCAGCCCAAATGATGACTTTTTATTACTGCATATCGATGTTTTAGAAGACAGTACAGTGGGGCATGCTCTCTTATCATTCATGGACGGCTTCTCTGGGTATAACCAGATTCTAATAGACCCCGAGGACAAAGAAAAGACGACGTTCACTATACCCTGAGGCACTTATTGTTATCGTGTGATGCTGTTTGATTTGAGGAATGCATGGGTAACCTATCAGAGGCCATCCTCATACGGCTAAACCCAACTAACTGTCGAGTTCCACAACGTACCAAGCGATCAACGCTCAACCCATAACCCTGCTTCTGCAACTGACAGCAACCAAGTCGCATAACCAAGACCCAAACCACGGTCTCGTTGTCTCTAAGGGTGTACAGGTCGTATATGAAGGAAGCATGAAACACGATAACCTAAGGTCGATCTATCATGTTATTTACACCACATAGTCATGCTAGCACATAGCCACGACGATCATGCAGACACAAGACCGATACCGAGGAGAATCGACAAGATTGACGCATCACTTTGGATAACCCACTTAGATTCCTTTCTAGAAATCACGTCCATGAAACGCGGTTCTAACTAGGCTCCCAAGTTTGTTAGTCCAAATGCCCAAAAGCAAGACTAATCAATCCTAAGGTCCAACTTCCATGCTCACATATACACGACATCGACATGCTCATATTCCAAACATAGGCAACCAAGCACACACACATCCTCACAAGGTAACACACCCTCTTCCCACGGCTCATAGGTATTCGAACCCAGAGCTCTGATATCAAGTTGTCATGCCCCAAACTTTGGGTCATGCGAAAAGGCACAAAATGACCACCAAACCGCCCAAACAAAGGGATTTTAAACCAGAAAGCCAAACAAGGCCAAAACCTTTATAAAAATGTACAACCGAGGATTTATTGAGTTAAAAGAGTAGCCAAAAGACTACAGTTATAACCTCACAAGCTAAGTCTTTGAAAATAAAATACGTGTTTTGAATAAAAAAATCTCTTCGTTTTAAAAGAAGCTTAGGTCGTTCCAGAATCTACCTTGAAGCACAGAAGTTTATGTGAAGCAAAAACCATTTCAAAATCCCATTTGCAAACCGTTGATCCCAACAACAAAAAACGTAATATGAAACTACGAAAAACGACAACCAACCCAAGGTTTTCTCAAAAGCATTAAAACATGCATACATCCATAATCATAGTATACGATTTACAACATGTTACAAATAAACATGAAACATATACAACAGGTATGAGCTACCTATCAAGACAAAACAGACATCTTGTCATCAGTCACCTCCGGGCACCACTGGGTCAACCTATAGGACCACGCTTATCTGAAAAAGATTTTATAGTAAAATTTCACACCGTGAGCCGAAGCTTAATAGGAAAGACAATAAAGCTGTAAAGTAGGAAATATGCAATCACAAGCATATGGGCT
This sequence comes from Heliamphora exappendiculata, assembly GCA_034768845.1. Taxonomy (NCBI): domain Eukaryota; kingdom Viridiplantae; phylum Streptophyta; class Magnoliopsida; order Ericales; family Sarraceniaceae; genus Heliamphora; species Heliamphora exappendiculata. The sequence goes on along the minus strand of JAOTRH010000016.1, from coordinate 1,891,098 downwards.
CAACCACGGGAGTCAAAAAGGTTTTCCCAACCCAAAATCATAAGTTTTCTATTAGGCTAAAACGAGCCTCAAAACGATTTTATTTTATAAAATTCCACATTTTTGTCCTCAAAACGGTGCATATCATATAGTGGGAGCTAACTCAAGCACAGAGCCAAAAGGTTTTACATCATAAAACTCCAAGTTTCCCATCTGACTCCCAAAACAGTTTTTCCTTCACAACCAAGCATTTAAACAATGCAAAATCACATTTTACAGTTAAAGGAAAATAGTAACCAAACATTATTTTTCCACTCGGATCACACACCTAGGAAAGAAAAAAATAGTAAGCTGTAATAAAACAGTATGCTTCACTCAGGCCACACCGCCGAAGGAAAAAGGTAAAACAGTAATCAAACATTGTTCTCTCACGAAATGTATCATCGTGGAAAAGAAGAAAGAGATCCTATGTACCGACTCCATCACAAGGGGATAGAGGTTGTTGGCGCTGTGACCGTAAAAAGCGACGCATACGTTTTTCATGAAAAACCATAACAATGAATAGATATATTAAGATTAAATATACCTTTAAGAAACTTGAACAAGTTTTTTTGATGCAGAACAATAATTTGAGATGACCCAATGATCTTCTCACGTATATCCCGATGCACACGACGATCTCGGCGAGTGGGCACCGATCCGAATTTTCGTATTTTTCTCCTTCTTGGTTTCTATCTCACACCTTTCTCTCAAAGCAAAAAGAATACACGATGGGAGAGAGAAGGGGGCGGCGGCTATGGCTTGGGATTAGGTTAGTTTTTGGCTCCTTGTGATATGTTTTTTAATATATCACTTGAGATATCATTGGAAACTATATATCTTTTTCCTAAAACCAAGGAAGAGATATATATTTTTCATAAAATAACCTCCTAACCCCTATTACGGCCGGCCACCTAGGGAGAGATCCCTAGGTGTGCCAAATTCCAATACCGCCCTCCATTATTTAATTTAATCTAAAAATGTTCCCAGCGGTAAAACCGACATTCAAATTAAATTAAATAATTACCGAAACCGATAAGAAAATATCCGTGCGTATAAAGGGCTACGTGAGGGAT
>JAOTRH010000016.1:1877233-1889904 GCA_034768845.1 Heliamphora exappendiculata | reverse complement strand
GCTTTGGTTTCCAGGCTTCAATTGCAATTGAATGGCCAATCCAATTGTAATTGATCCAGCCATTGAAATCTGAATTTCCATGGCCAATGAAATTCACAGATTCCAACAAAACACACTTCAGAAGTTAACTGGAAATAAAGCATTGCATTGTACTTAGACAAAAGTTGACAACAAAATTGAGTTTGAAACTCAAATAACTAAGAAAATAGAAAAACAAACAAAGCTTGAGTTTGGAATTGACAAAGTGAATATAATGTACTTATTTATGTGGTGCTAGACCCTTACAAATGTAGCCCCCACCTCGTATTTACAAATGCAAATTAGTAGTAATAAATGTTAGAAATGAACACTCAAAACCTGGGAATTTTGTTTAGATGTTGTAATAGAAGTTAATTTAGAAGTTGAAATTATGTTATTTTGCTGAAATTTGTTAAAGTGTTGAATCATTGAATCATGTACTTAAAGTCTTAAATATATACTAAGATTTCCATTTAAAAGATGCTAAAAAAACCCAATCAAAACTTTGGCTGTGAAGCTTTATTTAAATGTCAAAAAGACATGCAAATTTTGTATTTTTACAAGGAAAAATGCTCCACCAGTGTTTGCGTTGTATGGTTTGGGTTGTTTTGGTGCCTAATATGATGTCCATTTGTTCTAAATTACCTATACACGAGTATTGTAGGTACCGGTCACTTTTATTTTGAAACATTAATTAAATTTTAATATTGTATTTTTGGTAAAAAACAATTAAGTGTTTAAATTTGTAAAAGAATAAAAATTTGATAATGATAATGAGATGTGACGATAATTATGTGCTCAATTAGACATAAAAATAATTATTGTGGATTGATTGAACGAGTTTTAAGACGTTAAAATAAAATTTGAAAAACAATATGTATTTTCTTTTTTTTGGAGTACAATTCACCGAGGAACCTATTGAACAGTCTCTAGACAGATCGATCAGTCTATGATAAGAGAGCAACTTAAAATTGGGATTGAAGCTTTCCAAACTCATTTATCTCATTGCTTTATCTCTCTAAACTAAAACCCTAACCTCTAGATCTGGTTTTTAAGTGCTCCTTGAGTTCCTCTTGTTCCATTATTGGTGCCTTCTTGCTCCTCTTTTGGTTGGACGCCTGTTGGAGGTTTGAGATACGCATTGAGAGCATTTATTTCATCGTTCGGTTGACATTTTGTTTGGTTGAAGCTTGTCAGAGGCTGTTTCTTGTAGACTTGTCATCTAGGTGGAAGAATCTATGACTATTTATGAAAATTTGTTAGATATGAGTTGTATATTTAGTTTATATATAAAAAGTATGAAAATTTTATATTTTTAAAACCCTAAATTTTGCATTTTTAGCTAAAAAGCCAAAAAAATCAAGTTATCAATCAGGGCCTACTCATTGAGATCCAGAAAACAAGATCAATGTTTTTTTTTTGATCAGGGGATAAAAGAGCCGAGATTAGAACCCGGGTTGAAGACTAATATTCGAAAAAAAAATTAAAATGATAAATTTCTCATATTACAAAAAAAGGCTTTTGGTGTAACGTCTACAATTAACATTTCATATAATATTAGTTTCAACAAAAAATATTTTAACTTCTAAAATTTATTGTGTAAAATTGGACCCAAATACTCTTACTACTCTAAATACTCATCATTTTACATTAACAACATATCCCTCTACCTCTGGCGACCACCGGCGATCTCTATCCATCATCTTCGATATATGACCGCTAACGATATTTGGCCACCATCTCCGATGATCACCACTGATCGAATAATTTTTTATACACTTAAAACGCTGAATACATATAATTTTAAAATATTTAATTTTAATACAACTACAATTATAAGAAACTCAAAACTTAGCACGATGACAACCCCTCCATCTTTCTAGTTGCGGTACAAGCATAAAATCAATTGATCATTAACGGCCAAATGCAATAAAGAATGGATTTTCTCAATTACGAGAGAAAATCCCCAACTATTAATTTTGAATCACATTCCAATTAAATCAGTACCAGCTTCAGCAAATTTTGTAGATTCACTGTGCAAAATCCTACTCATATTACTAACTGCAAATCAAATTAAATAATCTCATAACAAAAATTACAACAGATAAATTTATCTCATAAACATCTTAAAACATATAATTATATATAAATAGATAAATTTATTTATTTATATGTCAATTGCTATATAAAATAAATAAATTTATTTATTTATATTTTTTATTGAAATAAATTTATCTATAAGAGACATTTATGTGTAAGGGACAAAAAAAATTTAGGTGCCGAGAAATTGCCCAGCCATCTTGAGAAAAAAAATTTCAAAATTTGTTGCTCAGCCATCTTCAATTTTAGAAATTTTCACTGTTCGGATTAATTTCATAACTTGAAAAAGCAAAGCCTCCACTGTTGCTCGGACATGGTAGCGTCGTTCGAGAAGGATGCGGTGGCTTCACAATGCTTTGTAACTGACGATTTTGTTCATAAAATTATTAAATATTAAATTAAAAAAATTAAAATATTAAAAATTTTAAAATAATAAACTTAAAAAATTAAAAAATTCTAAATAAATAGACAAAATACACTACAAAAGTCAAAATTTTAACTTATAATTAATTATTTTTTATAAATATTAATAAAATAAGCTCCACATATATTCTATTCAATGTTTGGTAAGATATATTAATTACCATAACATTATAGTATTACAACGTGCCTTCAAATCTAAGAAGACGAGTAATTTTATTCGAATCCTTAAACCAAGCCCAACCCAACCATGCTCACAGATCATACACAGCAAGTGGAAGCCGAGGCTGAGCCACAACCACCAACGGGATCTTCCTCGGCGTCGAAAGCCCAAATGTCTCCTCCATATTCAGATCCTCCCTCTTCATCTTCCCCGGCAACTTCCAACTAAACCCGTGCAGAAGATTAGCCAGACTCGCCTGAATCACCTTCAGTCCGAGGGCGTACCCGGGGCACATCCGGCGCCCAGACCCGAACGGCAAGAGCTCGAAATCATGCCCTTTGACGTCGATCGCCTTCCCGACGAACCTCCCGGGGCAAAACTCGTCGGGGTCGTCCCACAGCGCCGGATCCCTGCCGATCGTCCACACGTTGACGAGCACCTGGGTGCCTTTGGCGATGTCGTAGCCGGCGACCTTGCAGTCTTCGCGGGCGAGTCGAGGCACGAGCATGGGCGCCACTGGGTGCATTCGCATCGTCTCTTTAACAATGGCCTCTATGTAAGGCAGGTTTGGGATGTCTTTCTCTTCCACCCATCTGTTCTTACCTATGACTCGGTCTAGCTCTTCGGTTGCCTTGTCGAAGATCTCCGGCTTCTTTAATAGCTCCGAGATTGCCCACTCTACTGTCACGGCCGAGCTCTCGGTTCCGCCGGCGAGTAGGTCCTGAGGATCAATTACCAAAATTCTAAGAAAAAGAAAAAGTTTTAAGGCATTGTTTGGGATATCTTTTCCGTGATTTTTTTTATTTTGTTTATTTTCTTTTTTCTGAAATTTTTTATTCTTTTGGTCTAATTTTTTATTTCTTTTTAACTTGTTATGATAAAACCAATACGAAACTATAACCGTCTTGTTAGAGTTGAAAAAAATTTAATAAAGACTAAAAAATTCTTTAAATAGTTTTTTTAAGATTTTTTTTATTTTATATGAATTTTTAAAAAATTTTGATTCATTTTTATTACTTTTCTTGTTATCCATAACTATAGAAATCTCAAAAGTATTATCTCTTAAATTATTGTATTTTTTTTATTAAAAATAAAAAAATTATATAAAAAATCTTTAAAAAACTACCCCAAACTGTGTTTTATTTGTAAGAATATTTATTATTTTTATTTTTTTAAACAACATATGTTGTTATAGGAAAAAATCAATTGTTTGTAATTGATTCAATGTTTTAAATGGGTACACGTAGCCGAACTACAAAAAAAATATTAGGTGAGCCGAACACATGTTCGGAAATATTTTTTTTTTGTTAAGTTGATTTTTTTAATTGAGAATTTTATAATTTTTTAATTTAAAAAAAATAAGTTAAAAAAATATAAGTGTTTTAACTCCAAAAAAAAATAAACTAAAAAAATATAGTGTTCGGAATGGATATGAGTTTTTTTCCTTCAACAAAATTAGTGATTTTTTAGTCCTGCCAAACAATATAATTTAAAATTTAATATTTTTAATAAAAAATTTTATTTTTAAATATACCAATATTAGTTATGTAGTGTCTCCATTTCCCACGTCTATCCCATCCCTGTCACCGTCCTCTATCCCATCATTTAGGGGTGTGTCGGGTGGATTGTGATCAGAAAGAAAAATTCAATTAATTCACTCATTATTAAAATTAAAAAATTGGGTGATATTTATTTTATAATTTTAACTCGTAATTTGAGCCGTTTATTAAGTTGAAAAATTATAAAAATTTAAAATTATTTTTTTAAAAATTAGTTTTTAAAAACTAAAAAACTTATTCTAATTTTTTTAAATAAATAAATATAAATTAAAAAAATAAAAATAAATATATATATATATGTGAGGTTAAAGTTATTGTATGTAAAAATACAATAACTAATATATATTATAGACAAATTAAATTAATAACATGTTAAAAATATAAATTTATAATTAATTAATTCTTTTTATTTTTTTCACTTAATCTACCGACTACCAACTAATACAATTCGTGCAGGTTAAATTGAATTGAATTGACACGTTAAAACAAATTAATAAATTATTTTTACATCTCTACCGGTGGATCATTATTGAGTGACCAGAAGATGTTAATCCACTAAGAATGATACAAGAAATTTAAAACAACTCATATGCAAAATGATAAAAATTTGTTAAAATACATTAATTTTTTGTTTATAATATTTTTTAATAATTTGAACAATTTATAACGATGTTTGATTGTTGATTAATGATAGTTATAGTTAACTAATATAATGGTTATTAATTACCTTATGAAAAAATTGTCTTCCGCTAGAGTTCTTTTTATTGTTTTCATTTTTATTTCTATTTTTTTTAAAACAAATTAATTGATTCTTTTTATCTTAAAATTTTGTAGTTAAAGGTTCAAATGAGACAATAAAATTAGTTTCCAGTCAATTATTATTTTTTTCATTTTTAATCAAAATTTTCTTAGTTCAACGAAAAAAGTATTATTTTCTAGACTACCCTACATAAATAGCAATTAAGATATAAATTGATTCTGTTTGGGATAATAATTTATTTATTTATTGTGATTTTTTTTTTAATTTTTAATTAAATTATTATATTTTTTTAACTCTTTTCAAATAAATTTTTTAACCAAAATATATAAAATTTCAAAAAAGATAAAAATAAATCAAAATTATTCAATTAGCCAAATTACATGTTTCTGATTTTCATCTTTAATGAAAATCTTCAATTATTTAATTAAGATTTTTTAATTTTTTAATTTCTCTCATGAAGTCAATTAAAAAAATAAATTTTTTTTAATTAAATAATAAAAAAATTCAAAAAATAAACAAAACTCTCACAATTTAGCCTAAACAATACCATTTTGCACATATGATATTTCGTAAACCACAATATTTATAATTATGCCATATTATTTTATAATTTAATTTAATAGAAAAATTAATATACTCAAAAAATAAATTCCAAATTTTAATCATACATATAATATAAATTCAAATTTAATAAAGTGTAGATCATCGTTCAAATGAATATTAACCAAATCACTATAAATTTTAGGTAATTTTCTAACAAATCTTTTTGAGCTTTTAGCAGTACTGTAAAAATAATTTGATACTACTGTGTGTACAGTATACCTGCGTGAAAGCCTTGACCCCATGTCTTTCAAGCTTCACCTCAAGATTTTGGTCATCGGCGAGCTCCAACAGCACATCCACCATATCCCTGGCCACAAAATCCTCCGCCTCCGCTTCCCTCCGAGCGTTGTGTTCGTCCAGCACATGCTCCAAAAACCTATCAAACTTCCTTGCCACCACCTTCATCCTCTTCACGTACCCCTGCAAATCAAGAAAATCCACCCACGGTATCATATCGCCGATGTTGAACACTCCGTTCAGCAAGAACAGCTCGTCCAGCATCCTCTTGAACTCCTCCGGCGCCACGATCGAGTCCTCCGCCTCCTCCATGTACCTTTTCCCCAACACCATCCGGCTTATCACGTTCAAACTCACCGTCGACAGGTGGTTTTTCAGCAAGATTTCGCCGCCGGAGGATATATACAGTAATTTGAGAAGGGAGTTCATTTCTTCTACCCGAATGTACTCGTAGGATTCGAGGCGTTTCGCGCTGAACAACTCCATTAGACATATCCGACGAGCTTGGCGCCAGTAGGGGCCGTAAGGGGACCAGGTGATGTCGGAGTAGTTGTACGTGGTGTATTTTCCGGCGGCGGTTTTGGGCCTAGATGCGAAGGTGACGTCCATGGTTTTGAGGATGATTTTGGCGATCTCGACGGAGGAGCCGATGACGACGGGGAAGGAGCCGAAGCGGAGGTGCATGAGTGGGCCGTATTTTTGGGAGAGTTGGTGGAGCGAGCGGTGGGGGAGGGAGCCGATCAGGTTCAGATTTCCGATGATCGGCCATGGTTTTGGACCTGGGGGAAAATTAAGTTTCCGGCGACGGCGGAGATGGGTTGCGAGGAGGAAGAGAGCCGCCGTTGCCAGCCACGCAGCACCGTATGCAGCCCAAGACCGAGATTCCATCGGCGGTGGTGCTTTTTGTTAGAGTGGTGGTTACGATGGTTCACTAGTAATAAGTGGGGATGATGGGGTTAATGTATAAATTTATGTTGGAGGGAGGGTGTGGGCAACTTCTTTCTGTATATATAGTTTATTTTGAGCCTATTTTCCTATTTCCTAAACAGAAAATAGTCAATACTACAATTTAAAAAATAATTATTTCAGAATTTAAAAAGATATGGATCAATTAATCAAATTTATTTGTGTCTTTAATAAGACAAAAACATCTTATTTGATAACTGATATAGATTAGATGAGATTTTGTTTAGTAATTGGTATAGATTAGATGAGATTATGAGTGACATAAAATTGGTAATGAAATAACATTAATTTTTTGTATTTGATTTGAGTAACATTAAATAACAGATTAAATAAAATTATATTTAATATAGGTAAAATTAAATAACGTTGAATATGATTATTATAAAATTAACTTAAATGAATTAATAAGTTAAATTTTATGTTATTTATTTTAATATTTTAATATTTTTTATTATTTTTAAAAAATTTTAAATTCACTCTTTAATTCGATCTTTCTTAATCTCACACCCCCATCTTCACTAAGTTATTCCTAATTTGGGGAATAACTAATATGGTCGGACAATTAATTCAGAGCTTTTTTTATATAAACAAATATCGAATTTGACTATTAATCTGAAATACAGTCCAATTCGATATTTTATCCGCCATAACAAACGATCCCCGACTATAAGTGAGAAGAAATTATTTGATAGGTGACTAATATTATATCACATTGTATACATGTTATTATGTATAATAAGAAGAGAAAACTAGCTTTTAATAATATGATAAAAAAAGATCAAACATTAATACATTTTGAATAGTATGATTTATTACTTTTGAAAATATTATTACTCTGCATAAATATTAAAAAGTTATTTATAGTGGCGTTCTTTGTATATTAAAAAAAAAATTTAAACTACAAATAACCTAATTGACATTAAAATAAGAAGACCGTGACTAAAAGGTTAGGTAAGTTCCTCAATGAATGGAAAAAGCCATGAAAATCTCTCAACAAAGACTAAAAAAAAAGAAAGACTTTGGTAAAATGCCACGAAAACACTCCAAAAATAAAGTCTCTAGTAAATTGCCAGGAATTGAGACCTCGTCTAAAATTATGGGGCTCGTTTGGGTTTTTAGATTAAAGCAAATTTATTATTATTATTTATTTAAAATTATAAAAAAAAGTAAAAATATAATTATTTGACACCGCTGGGTTATTGCTTTACTGTTTATGCGGCTTTTAGGCTTTTAGTTTTTTATTTTTAACTAAAATATTTGTATACATTTTTTCAAAATATTGCAATCTTCATTATTAAAATCAATTTTTTAATATAATCTATTTCTACTATTAAAATTTTCATTATCAAAATATTGCAATCTTCATTAATAATATCTACTCATCAAAATTTATAAAATAAAATCTATATTGAATATAAAATTATAAAAAATTATAATTTTAAGCAATTTTAAGTCATAATTCATTTGACTTAATTTCATTTAAAACCACTTAAAATCAAACAGGGCTTTGGCCTTTAAATAAGACCCTTTTATATCAAATGAATTATTTATTTATTTATTTTAAAATTATTTAAAGTATAATAATTTTTATTTACTTTTACGTTTGGTAGAGGATAAAGATTGAGATCTACTGGTCTCGTCCAAGCTGGCTGAAATGTCAGGAATGAATGCCATGTGTACGCCTGCACAAGAAAGTGATGAGATACCTGTAAATATCCTAATTTGACCCATTCAATCTTAGGTGAATTCGATGATGAAAATATGTGAGACAAGTGCTTCAATTCGATTATCAGTAAGTGATCCAAATTAAGAATTTGAACCTTAACCATAAAAAACTATCAAAACCAATAACTAGTTATCCAAGCAATTCTCAAACCTAGCGATCGTCAACTCCATTGTAGCGACTGCCAATAGAACCATGTGAAACTTTTTCTAAAATGGCGACCGCTAATCTCAATATGGCGACCGCCAACTCCTAATGGCCTGGCGTGTCGTCAAAATGTAGCAGCATCTCATTGGCTGAATAACTCTATAAATACTATACTCCTGGTACGTTTTTTAGGACAGAATATGAGTGTGAGGTTTTGAGAGTGAAGCTCCGCCGAGATGCCAAGCAATTTCGAGCCCCGGCGTCGAAACTCTGCCGAAATACCGAGCCTCGAACTTCCTACATTGAAATCTTGCTTGGATCACCACCCGAGGTTCGACTCATTGAAGCATATTCCCTACTTGAGGATTCCTACACAATCTAGGTATTTCTTTTAAATTCAATCTTAATTTGCATACTTCTTTCATTTGTGTAGTTAATTTTATTCTTTTCTATTCAATTCCATTCATTGGGTTTAGTTCTTTTTTTCGTTTAGCTTAGTCTCTTTTAATTAATTGTTTAGTTTACACATTGCACACATAACACATTGCTACCTTTTTATTATTTTCATTAAATCGTGTAAATATGTCCTAACAATTATAACTAATTAATGTTGTTAATTGTTATAATAATGCACTTACATACATATGGATATAGTTACCAATACTATATTCATAATTGACAATTAAAATAGTATGGTTTATTTTATTTTTCTTTTTATATTCCATTGCTCTCTTTCTCTTTCAATATAATTTCATTTCATTTGTTAGTATTAGTCTAATCTTCTAATATTCATTTTTCTTTTTCTTTTATCATTAGCTTAATGTTCCTTCATTAGTATTTATTTTCTTTTACTTTCTTTTTTTTCTAGTAGTGTAATTTTCTTTTATAGCATTTATATTTTTTTTTCTTTTTTCTTTCTTTGATGTAGCTTTGATTTTCCTTTTAATACCTCATTTTATTTTCTTTTAGAATAATGTTTCTTTTATTTTTTATTTCTTTTAATTTTCTTTTGTTTCATTTCTTTCCTTTTTATTATCTATCTTTATTCATCTTATAATGTAACACTTTAATTTCTTTAATTATTAATTTTAATTTTCTTATAAAAATTCAATTTAGCATTCATTCTCTTCTAATACTAATACTTATAGAATTTTATTTTTCTTTTCTTTTCTTTTATCCTTCTTTTTTCCTTATTTTATTAAAAATAAAAAATTACGAAAAAATTTTAGATTAATTTTCATCTTTAAGTAGTTCATAATTTTTTCTTTTATTCCATTATTCTTCCATATTCTTCTATTTTCTTCTTCTTTTCTTTCATTCCCTTTTTAAAATGTAACATGTGAGTAATTAAATCTTCTTTTATTTTCAAAACCTTCCTTTCTTTTTATTTTTGTTAAAACCTGAAAATCAAAAAAAAAATTCTAAACTAGCTTTCATCTTTTAAGTGTTATCTTCTTTTATTTTCTTCTTATTCTCTTTTGTCTATTTTAAAACATAAAATATAAATAATTAGATTTTATGAGCATTTTCTAACATTTTATTTTGACTTAATCAATCTTTTGTAGAACTTTCTTTTTAATTTTTTTTTCTACAAATCAAAACTTTAAATATTTGCTTGTTAATACAAAATATTTATTGTTTTGATTAGTTTTTAACATAGAATTTTTACAACGCTTTCTAATTTTGTAAATAATTGGATAATATGCATATTGTAGATATTAGTTTAGGATTTAGTTACCTTGCTTCAAAAATTATATAGTTTATTTTCATTTGCAATTCATATTTAGGTAATTTTGACAATTTTATGCATTTTTAAAAAATCAAAGTATGTTAGTTTAGGTTGATTAAATGATATTGCATGTAAGTATATTTTATATATTCTTTAAATAGAAATTGCATGCCATAGAATTTAAAATTTTTATTCCTTTATCTGTTTTGATTTGGAATTTTATGTACATATCTAATGTATTTTCTATACTTGATTTTGAATGTTCTCTCTTCACTTCAATTTTTTTTATTTGCATGCATTTGAGAAATTCTATTAAAGAACCAATGATGATTAGTAGAAGCCAACCTTACGGTTGGGCGAACGGGGTGTCGAGCACCTTCTCCGATTCGTACCTTAGCCTCCGGATCCTCTTTCTCTGGTTAAACGCTTTTAAGATCAGTTAGCCATATTTGTTTTTCTTAGTTTTTCTCAAAAACTAAGTGACGACTACATTTTCAATAAAATGGGGTTTTCAAAAGTTAATTTTCAAGGTGTTAAAATATTTTCCAAAACATTATTGAATTTTCTCATTTTTTTAAACCCCCAAATTCCAACGCCACAATGCCCGCCGGTAGTTTTATACCGGTGGACCCTCTGACGATCAAGTCAAGCATGGATTATAGAGAGAGAGAGAGAGAAGAATTTGAGTATGTTGACAGAGTTTTGGTTAGTGAAAAAGTGAGCGTACCTTACATCCTGAAAGTGTTGGCTATTTATAGAAAAATATATACTTGACCCGCTTGTAGAGTCTGACCTGACCCGACTCGAGCAGGTTCTGCAAGTGCCTTTTGGCATGTCAAGACGTCCATCAGCATTCAAACCTAGCTTGGGCTAAATCACGGGCCTAACTTGGGCTAAGGCTAAGCCACCCCTATTGGATGTCCTAGCTCTTGAGTCGGCCTACTTGCAACTGATCTCTTACCATCATATACTCTTCTAATACGCGTGTCATGGGACATGATCCTAGTTATCAACCCTCGAGCTCGGCTCTAGGGTTCAGACACCTCGTTCTGCTTGGACGTGAATGCCAAGCATTCCCCTCACGGTGCCAAGCACCCCTTCTTTAGGGTCGGGCTGAACTCTTTCTGAACTCGAATCCAAGACATAGCATGGGCTATACGCTCCCGTGGTCTCCAAACCCCGAACATACTTTTTGTATAGCTTGGTTTATCGCACAAGCTAATATATGTATGCCGAGGTACATGCTGTGATGGAAAGGACTATCGCGCTGTACAGCTTTTCACGTGTGCTCCACATGATTCTGATCAGAACTTGATCCCCCTCACGTTTACTATTTTAAGTCTTATAATGTAGTTTTTTAAGCATATATAACATTAACGATGTAAACAAATTATTTGTTACACATTTTACTCTGTTATTATGTGTTTTCATCCAATTTCTTAATTAAAAGATATATTGGCTGTTTGGAATAATCACTTATTTGTGTACTTTATTTTATTTATTTTTATTTTTAGTGAATTTATTTTATTATTCAATCAAATTATTACAATTCTTGACTACTCATATCAAGACGGGTTGAAAAAATAAAATTTTTTAATAAAAATATTAAAAAGATATAAAAAATATAAAAATAAGTTAATAAGTGAAATTTTATATTGTTTAGTTTCGTGCTTAGTAGACTTTTTTCATCTCATTAAAATTATTCAAAAAGATAAATAATTTTAATGAAATTTTTTACCTTTTTAGTTTCTTGCTTAGCGAAATTTTTTACTTTTTTAGCTCAACTTATTAAAAATATTCAAAAAGGTAAATAGTTTTAATCTAATGATGAAAAAGATTTAAAAGAAACAAAAAATAAACAAAACAACCCAGAATTTATAATTTTGAAAAATCATTCACCGTGTGTGCTGACCTCAAATTAGAAATAAGAGGAGTGAAGAGATGGATATTAGAGGGTCTTTGCCAAATTTATAGTTAGTAATTTTTAGTTTTTTTTATACTAATTTTAATTATAAGTTATAAATTTTTTTAAATATACATAATTTTTGTTATAATTTATAAATTATAATTATTTTTTTATATTTTAATTAAAAATTATAATATTTATCAAATACTTATCATTTTTATTATAAATTATAATTTATAAATTACTAATTTTTGCCGAACACTACCTTAAATTGGAAAAATATTTTCTGCAAAACAAGTCACAGGAATATGTTCTTGTCCTTGCAAAAAAGAAAAAAAGA
>JAOTRH010000016.1:1860520-1876754 GCA_034768845.1 Heliamphora exappendiculata | reverse complement strand
GGCGACGGAGGAGGCTGATTAAAGGATGAGAAAGGGGTGGGATAATTATCAGTTACGATATGAGATTAGTATCTTGGAATGTAAGGGGGTTGGGAAGGGGAGAGAAAAGGAGGATGGTGAGAAAAATGGTGAGGAGTAGGCATATCCAGATTCTATTGGGTTATGAGAATTGGGGAAAAGGTGGGTTCTGCGTGGGATCGGTTTTTGTTTAATTGCTTGCTCTGTCTTGGCCTCGTTTGGAGTGAAGATCTTAACAACATTGGGGAGCTTTATATCCAAAGGTTCCCAAAGCTCAATGTGAAGGTGGTGGATGGGAATAGCTTAGCAGTTGCTATTGTGCCAAAGAGGGATCCAGGTAGCTACTATTGATAGAACTGATTATGAGAAGCTCAAGATCAACACTGAATTGAAAATTTTAGTTCTTTCAACAAGTTATGCTGAGAAGGTAGTGTTGCTGTTAGTTTCTGTTCCTAAGGGGTGCCTGAATTGGAAATTTTAGTTCTTTCAACAAGTTATGCTGAGAAGGTAGTGTTGCTATTAGTTTTTGCTCCAAAGGGTTCCTTGTTGGTTGGTCTTTTGCCAATCACGGGATCTCAGTTGTAATGTTGAGGATGTTTAATTCATCATTGTAAGGGTTTTATTGCTCTTTAGATGTTATTCATCCTCCCCATATGTAAAATTTTTCTTTTTGTTGATAAAAAAAAAAAAAAAAAAAAAAACCAGATAAAGTAACAGATGACTAATATTCCATGTGCACTGGAATTATACAAATATTTTAACTAATTGTAACATCACATTGTGTTTCATCTAAATAGAAATTATATTTTTTTTTATCTAAATAGTTTAATATTAGGTGAAAAGGCCTGTTTGTTATTAGTAAGTTTAAAACTGAAATTGCTTTTATTTATTTATTTCTAATAATTTGTAATAAAATGACGTATTAAATGACTAAAAAATTTGTGCTTTTGAGTTTTGAGAATCCTTCCTTTTCACCTAATATCAAAACTGTTTTTTTTTTGTTTCATTTCTATTCATCAATATCCCCTTTCTCTCTTTAAAAAACTTTGGATTGTTTTCTCTCTATGCATTTGTACATGTTATACATCTCCCTCACTCTATAACCGGCACTCATCCCTCCCTAATATCCCAGCTCCTTTCCGCCACCTCCATTCCTTTCTCTTCACTCTGAACAGGGACGACGGCAGAATGTTTGTTTAGAAAACAAATAGTTCTTATAAATTCACAATAGTGGATGTTAAGGCTCCCAAGTAAAATATTTTTTTGATAAAATATTTTATCCATTCTTTCCTATTCACTTACCAAAAAGTAAATAAAATAACTTTTTAAAATAAGACATTTTACACCATAAAATGAAAATATTTTTTTTTCATAAATTGATAAATTGGTTTCCATTATTTAAGAGACATTTCTTGATTTAATTCTTTTCAAATTTGTTATTTTTTTTTATTAATTTTTAAAACGAAAATACGTAAACCAATAGTGATGGAAACTACTAAACCAATAGTGATGGAAACTACTGTTTGGAATAACTTTTTAAAAAAATTTTACATTTTTTTTTTATGTTAAATCAAACAATTATATATTTTTAATTTTTCTCATTATAAAAAATCAAAAAAATAAAAAAATAACTAGAATTTTTTTTATTAAAAAAAAGCTCATATAAGTACAAATAAAAGACTTTAAAAAACTACTTTAAGACCTTTAAAAGGCTTTTGTCTTTAGTAAAATTATTTTACATTAATTTAAATAATAATATTTTTTAAACTTTTCTTGTTATAAAAAATCAAAAAAATAAAAAAAAATGAATAAATTTTTTTTAAAAAAACTCATATAAGACAAAAATAACTTTTTTAAGGATATTTTTATTTTTTAGTGAATTTTTTTACATTAGTTCAAATATTGATATTTTTTATACTTTTTTCATTATGAGAAATCAAAAAAACTAAGATAAATGACTAATTTTTTTTTTTAAAAAAACTCATAAAATACGAAAAAAATCCTTAACTAAGCTTTTTAAGATTGTTTTTTAATAAATTTTTTTAACGTTAATTCAAATAGTGATACTTTTTAAACTTTTCTCGCCACGAAAAATCATAAGAGTAAAAACAAATGAGTAGAAATCTTTAAATATAAAACTCATATAAAACGAAAAAAGCTTTAAAAATGTCTCTATTTTTGTCTTTAGATAACTTTTTTTTGTGTTAGTTCAAATGATACTTTTTAAATTTTTCTAGTTCCGAAAAATCAAAAAAGTAAAAATAATTAACTAAAAAAAAACTCATATAAGACGAAAAAAAAAATCTTAAATAAGCTTTTTAAAGTTTTTTTTAATAAAATTTTTTTATGTTAATTTAAATAACGATGCTTTTTAAAATTCTCTTTGTAACTCTAGACAAAATGACATATGCTTTTAGATTTATTTTACAATGATAAATCAAAAATCTAAAAAATCTAAAACAAAAAAATAAAATAAGAATTCAAGAAAGACGAAAAAAAGTAAAAAAAAACAACATAAAAAGCTATCCCAAACAGTAACGAAACTCCAAGAGATATTGAATCAAATCTAACTATTTTTCATAATTTTGTTGTAAAAATATCTTATTTCAATTTAACAATAAAAAATTTTATTTTAAAAATATTTTTCATGTATCAACCGATCAATAAAAAATAAAAACGGTAAAATTATCTTTTTACAAAAACATTTTACACTAGAAAAATATTTTACGTTTCCTAAGTTTAAAAAAAAGTTGGAAAGTGTGCCTAGCTATAAAATCTTAAAAATTTGGAGTAATACTAATATAGTAATTATAAGTATGTTTTCAAACTTGGGGTGACCCCCTCATTAGCTCTTGGGTCCTTCTATGCTGCCTGAGCCCGGGCTCGCCAGCCTCCTACACCGCCCTAAGATGCCCAATCTCTTGCCTCAACCCCATCCAGATCTCTTTACAAAAAATCTATGAATTCTTTTCTCTCTATTGATCTCTCGCAACCCCAATCCCACGGGCCTTGTAATTGGATTGGCAATGGCTACAAATCCTAAAAGACAGACAAAAATACAGAATGCACCATATATATGAATGTTAAAGACATTGTCGACGACATAATGCACCATTTGTAGTTTCTGTAGTATTTCTCTATACTAACCTGGATATTGGATGTTAGGATGTGGCAGAGCAAGCGTGGCAGCGAAATAGTGACAACAGGTTGTAGCATAGTAGCACCTACTTGTTGCAGGAAAGCTGCCAATTTCAAGGCCGAGAAGGACTATGCTATGTGGAACCTGGAGAGGACGCAGGAGAGAGGAGAGAAAGAAGAGAGGAATGGAAGTGGGATTGGGAAACGAAGGAATTTGAGTCCAAACACTACATTCCGATATAACATAGGGTAGATATAAACGTGTATATATTGCAGTACATAAAAATCTTCATCAATAATATGAATCTCTACTGTCAACCCTACAAGAAAAATACTCTATAAGGAGCACACTGGCCGGTTGAGATCAATCAGAGGTCTCTCCATGGTTAAGTCTTGTTTTGCAGGAATTTTTTGAAGTTAGAGATGTAGTTTTAAGTGACGTACCCTCCATTTTCCAGTTTAATCTCCTATTTATAGTAGAGTGTGGCCTTTTGTCCAAAGCACACCATCTTAATCTGGCCATAGTGTAATAAAACAACTCTAGTAGCTTGTCCAATCACCTCTTTAGCCAAATGGGAATCCCCTTGATATTCGGCGTCAAATCCAAATCATCTTGAATGGGTACTCAATGATTATCTAAAGCGCGATGTCACATTATCTAGTCGTTGAATACTTTTTTAAGATATGGCACCCTGTCAGTGTGTGCATCTATGTTATCATATAAAGTAGCCACTACTCTAAAAGATATACTCAGGTGGCCTGTCATGTTTTGAAAATAATGAACCAGGCATGCTTGTCGCTCGTGATTGGTGAAATTTGAAGAATACTAGTGAACTTAGCGCGTGCAAAGCAAGCAATAAAAGAATTTGGCCCATTTGCAATAAAAAAAATATTATATATACATTGGCTGTGGTGGTTAAGAAATAATGAAACACAAAATCTGATGGTTATAAAATAATGAAACACAAAAATGAGCAAATTAGATGCAAACATGTAGAGCAAGAGGACATTTATACAAAACATATATTTACATTCATATCCATAGAGTGGCTGTACAGATATTAATATTTGTAGAGCAGATGAGCAAGCTTCTTATGTACAAAGACAAAAGCTCACTGATCAGTTTACTATCTTGCTTAATAGTCAGATTGTGTACAAAAAAAAGACAGATAAGATTATGTGCCGGATGAGTATGCTAATTTGCAGTACTACAGAAAGAGCTTTCAGTTTTGAACAGTAATTTCTTTGATTTTGGTTCTGAGAAGGAGATGTCTAGATTTTTTGTTTCGGCTGATGAACTTGTTGGAACTGAATCTGGGACAGAATCTGCTGTGTTGGGGAGTGAAAAAAGCTACTGGATGGAGAGTCAACAGTAATGGACCAGATGTTAAATTAAAGCGATGAATTTGCACAAACTGAATATGATCATGGTTTTAGCTGGATGACATGGTGATTTTCAATTTGTACCGTTGGAAATGCTTCTTTTGTAATTTGTCCATGCTTTAAGAATAATGAACATGAAAAGATATTAGAAAACATTTAAATCAATATGAAATTAAAGTGAATTGATAGTTATTACATTTGATGCAAATTTCATCAACTTGGTACTATTGATTGAAAAGAATTTGGCTGCATAATCTTCAAATATTATTGCTTTAACTAATCCACTATCATCATGCAACTCAATTTGAAATCTGACTCTGTAAAATTGTAATAGCATAGTATCAATAATGATGTTGGGTACAAATCAATGACTACAAAATTTATATAAGAATATTATTTTATATTATTGTAATACCTTGGTTGTGCCGTGACTTTTTTACCATTGCAGTAAAAACAATCAAAGATTGTTCCATATCTAGTACTGATTGCTTTGGAACAACTACTGCAACCCATGTAATAGAACTCTTGATCAAAAGTTGAAATGAACATTTGTGCTTTTACCCAATATGTCTTTTGTTCAACCTACATTGAATTTAATTTTTGAATAGAATATTATTAGTATGGTGCAATTTAATGTATTTTAAAAATCTAAACATAAGATTTACCTCTTCAATAGAAAGTGGCAGTGTAGCAATGGGCATTATGTCTTTATTCGCTGGTATTGCAACATGACTATTAAACTCAAGTAACATGGTTTTGATCATTTCCTCATTCTGCATGCACCTGTAGCAAATGAAATGTTTTAGTTAGTGTATAATATATGCTAAATTTTGCTTGTTAAATCTTCAATAATTATACGTTCCATGATTGTAATGCGTGAGCAAGTGATAAATCTGGGTTTATAATAAACGTGCTTGTGGGCTTAGTCGACAATGACAGCCCTACATGAAAAATAGAAGTAATTTGATTAATGTTACTGAAATGTATTAATAGAGACAGAAGGCAGCCGGGTTCTGCTGGATTGACAAAAAGAGATCATTTGAAAAACTATGGCCATGTTTGGGCTATCTAAAAAAGGTGTTTTTTTTTAAAGTCAATTTTCAATTTACAATAAATATCCAAAAAAATGAGATGGTTAATATTTTTAAACAGTGAAAATTCAGTGTCTATTCTAACAGGTAAGAGGAGCTAACTCTCTGTCTCAAATGTTCTATTATACAACTGGAGTTTCTTTATCACCCAATGCTCCTATAGATAAAACACAACTTCAATGACTGACAACCCAAAGTGCTAAACTCATACATTGTAAGAAGAAAAGAACAGACAAGATGTGCAAATGAGGCGGAAGATTGGAACTGGAAGCACCACTAAACAACATTACTTATAAAGCTTCCTTCCTGGAATGTACATAAATAAATCAAGATACAAATAGAGCTATGTTAAAAAATTTCTGGGCTTTTACACACACAGAGACAATTAGACATGTAAAAATGCACACTTTGACATGTTGCAGGACATAGATATGTAACAGCATCATTGAGAATTTGCTAGATTGAACATGAAACTTGCATTGAAATTATAGTCAACAAATTGACTATAGAACCATTAGTTTCTGGAGATGATGTTGCCTGAAACAATTAAAAGCATAGAACCATTACATTCTAGTGGTGTGAATTGACAAATTGATACAAAAACCACACAGAAATTAAAATCTATGAAGTGGGTTATTACCTATCACTCCAACACAAAACTTAAGCTTGCCATGTTGAAGGGAATGCAAAAGCTAGTCTTTTCTGTTGAGTGAAATTGGATCACTGCCAGATGTGAAATTAGAAACTAACAAAAATGAGAAAAAACCATATACAGAAAGATTTACGATTATATTATAACTCTTATTTATAACTGATCTACCAATGTTACTCTCAGATCTAAAGCACATACACAAATCTCGCTTATCTAAAACACCCAATCTTTTGATCTAAGGTCTAAAGAAACGAAGAGAAAGAGGAAAATCCATATACACAAATATCTTTGATTATATAGCTCTAACTTATAACAGATCTACCATTGTCACTCTTAGGTCTAAAGCACATACACAATTTTAGCGTATGTAAAGCACCGAATCTAACATCTAAGTTCTAAAGCGAACAAATGTAGATAACAGAGAGATAATATACCATTATATCGATTCATCTCCATCGTCCGAATGGAAGAGAATCACAGAAGAAAGATTGAGTAAAAATCATAACTAAATTAATGAGGAGAAGAAAACAGTCAAAATACAGATAGAGAAAACCCTAGAAGAGAGGTGGAGCAATGCAGAGGAAGAGGAATCCAGATGAGAATCACTGAAGAAAAATTGAGTAAAAACCATAACTAAATTACTGAGGAGAAGAAGAACAGTAAAAATACAGATGGAGAAAACCGTAGAAGATAAGTGAAGCAATGCAGAGGAAAAGGAACCCACTTCTTGAATAGTCGAAACATTGAAAAAAACGAAATCACGTAAACAAGGCTGCGCTAAACTGAAAAGACGCATAAACAAGGCTACGCTGAACTGAAAAGACGAAAGCGCACACTGAAACGGCGTGTTTTTAGCTTTAGACAATTCAACAAGGACGAAACGTTTGGAGCAAACCCACAATTTATATATATGGATAAAAAATTAGAAAGCACGCTTTTTTATGGACACACATTTTATGCATTGAAATTCTAAATGCATACTTTTTTTTTTACAGACTTCATCATTAAAATATTTGTACACAATGATTGAATACTTGTATAAATAAGTGTACAAAAGACGCGGGGGGCCTGCCTTACATCTTGAATGGGAAAATTGGAAATGGGCTTGAGCTTCATTGTTTTGAAGAACTTATTGGGCCTTCACAAAAGAACCCAAATTCTAAACCCTCGCGTGGCGCAAGTCTGAAAGGTCAAACCTCTTCATACCCATGACCCGGAGCACAGCAGCATCTCATTTTCACATAGATTCAACCGAATCCTGACGCCAAACGACGGCGATCGGACTCCTCACTCGATGAGACCCATCGGTCCACTCGATCGACCCAAATCCCTGCGAAGCAACACTAAACTTATCCAATGCCACAAGACTGGTGAATTCAACCTCATACGACAGCGTCTGAGTCCCTTCGCTGAACACAAGTTTAGACGGCGTAACACTGATTTCCACCCCCGGTGGGGAAATCACTTTCACCTCATACACAGCACCCTCTTTGCTCCCAACGTTCGTCACTACCCTCTTGTACTTAACCACGCGTTTTTTCGAATCAAACACAGTCGAGAACGACGGATAGTTCAGATCACCCGGACTATCCAATCTCTGTCTGCTACAATCCACAAGAGTGGGGTCATCCACGAAAACGGCTATTCTCTTCTCGTCGTATCCAATGGCGCATAAGAAACCCACGTAGTCATAAAAATTGGAGTCGTAGAGCAACCCAGGACTAAGCGCTCTATTAGGATCCACGTGCCCCGATCCGTGGATGAACGGTGTCGATTCATCTCCGCTGGCTAGGTCCGTAATATTACGCCCCGTGTTGTCCAAATTGTAAGCGGTTGTCATTAGGGCGGATTTGATTGCAGCCGGACTCCAGTCCGGGTACGCCTTGCGAAGCAACGCAGCCAACCCGCTCACATGCGGGCAAGACATGGATGTGCCCGATATAATATTGAAGTCCACCCTTCTCGGGTCGATGTCTAAATCGGTCGGGCTAGTGTACCCGGTCCAACCGGCCAAAATGTTGACGCCTGGAGCTATGACGTCGGGTTTGAGAATCTCGGATGTGAGATGGTTCGGACCGCGGCTCGAGAAGGCCGCCACTTTTGGAGCCGACGGCGAAGTTCCGATTACTGTCCCTCTGAACGAGATCGTCGCCGTTGGAGACGGATCCGACGTGATGTAATCTCTGATCTTATCGCCGGCGATTTGGCCGACCATAGTCGCTGGGATGAGATGTGAATCCGCGATGAGCTCTTCGCCATTATCTTCCGTGTTAGCCATTATCATTCCGGCACCACCGGCGACTTTGACGGCACCTCCTTTTGCTACTCTCGCGTTGCCTCCACGATCGCAGATCACAATTTTTCCAGCAACTTTTGATGAATCGAGCCTTCCTGAGTAACAATACCTGCTCCCACAATCACCGGCGTATACCAACGGCAACTTCGCTCCTCCGAGTGAATCACCGGAATAGAGTGACACACCGCCGAAGATCCTACCATCGCCTAGAATAACATCGGCCGGAAATTCTCTATCGATCGTCGAAGCACCGACGGTGATAATCCACGGTGCTATATTAACGGCAGTGTATGGATTGGGACCAGAATTTCCAGCGGAGCAGGACACGATAACACCGTGCTTGACGGCTCCGAACGCTCCGATCGCGATGGAATCGTAGTCGTACGGCGGGGCTCTGCCGTTAGCTCCGACGGAGAGAGAAATGACGTGGACGCCGTCGGAAATCGCTTGGTCCATCGCTGCGAGAATGTCCGAATCGTAACAACCTAAGCTCCAACAGATCTTGTAAACGGCGATTCTCGCCTTGACCGCCATGCCCCTCGCTTCACCTCCCGCGTATTCAAAGAAGCTAGCGTTTGCAACAACCGATCCAGCCGCCGTCGAAGCTGTATGCGTCCCGTGACCTTCCGTATCTCTCGGTGATTTCGATTCCGAAGATCCGTCCATTCGCCCCCCGATCGCAGCTTCGTATCCTCTGAAATAAGCCCTCGCACCAATGATCTTCCGATTACAAGACGAAGCAGGGAAATCCGGCGCAGCGTCGCATCTGCCTTTCCAACTTGAAGGAACCGGAGAGAGTTCCTCATCGGAGAAACTCGGCCGTTCCGGCCAGATTCCCGTGTCAAGGACGCCGATGATGACGTCATCAGCGTAATCAGAGTTGGGCCAGAGACCGAAGGAGTCTTGAAGGCCAAGGAAGTGAGGGGTGCGAGTGGTGTGGATCTGGCGAACGTGGTCAGGGAGAACGGCAAGGATGCCGGGGATACGACGGAGCTCCGCCGCTTGAGAGGCTGTGAGGCGGGCTGAGAAGCCGTTGACGGCGCGATCATACGTGTAGAGGATGGTGGATGGGTGGGAGGAGAACGCAGAAAGCGATCGAAGAATGGAGGAGTACCAACGTGGATGGGAGGTGAATGAAGTGGGCTTGTGAGATTTGGAAACATGGATGATAAAAGTATCGGGGCGATCAAAAGATTCAGATGGGAGTGAGGATTCTGCAGATGACAAAGAGAGAAAGAGGAGGAAAGAGATCAAAGGAATGGGAGTGGCCATGTTTCTTCTCCTCCCTGAAAAATTGGAGGACAGAAGAAGAATCTGTAGAAAATAAAGAGGGGTGTCCAGGTTCAAGATAATTAGTCACACTACCAAAATAGAAAAAGGGAAAAAAGAGTCCAGGTTCAAGATTGATAATTTTTTTTTTTTTTTGGTAATTATAGATAGATAATTCAGAAACCAGAAGACCATACTCAGCCACGTTGGCTGCGTTGATTGGATAGCGTTTCTTGCAAGAGTTGGGTGCCTTGTAGCTTGCTAGTTGCTAAGGGCTGGGGCCCACCGTCACCTTGCTTCTTCCACCCTACTAATGAGTACTATTTTTTTCCCGAAAATTGATTAAAATTTAAAAAATTAAAAATTGTATCAAAGAATTTGTTGTTGGTTTTGTGTTGCTTCTATAGATTAAAAATAATTCACAAAAAAAATAAATTTTTGAAATTTTTTTAAATATTTTCAAATTATATTTTATAATAATTAATTCTTATTATAAGTTTAGCTAAAACAAACATTTTTTTATATTGTTTCCAATTATTATCATATTATCATTATCTATACATATATAATTGAAGCAGAGAGGACCAAATTAATATTTTTGTCTTTCCTACATTAAGGTCTCATTAGTCATTACCACTTGGCTCCGTTGATTGGACTGCCGCTGTGTGTAACGTTTTTTTTTTTTTTTTTGCAAGAGTTGGGATGGCAATTTTCTTTGTTTTGGCCTATTATGTTTTTATTTTTAAATTTTATAATTTTTTTATTTTTAATAATGAGTCAAGCAGGAACAATATTTACTTTTTGTCTCTAATTATATAAATTAAATATTTTTGTATTCAAAAAATAGATATATAAAATTTAATGTCTTTAAACATAATAAGACTAAAATACAAAACTAAATCTTTTTTTATTTTTTATTTTTTATTTCTCATCATTTTTGTTATTAAAATATAAAACTACTACTATTTTTATGCGTATTATATTATTTCTAGCACTTATTAGTATTATTAATTTTATAACTTATTAATTATTTTCGTCCCGCCCCTTTCACCTTCTTGACTTTTTCCGATAAAATAGAACATCACGCCTATGCAAGAGTTGGGTGTCTTGTATGGTAACTTGTAACTTGCATTCTCAAAAAAGAAAAAAAAAAAAAAACTTGTAACTTGCAAGTTGCAAGGAACCACTGCCTGTTAGTTGTTAACCTACTTCTCTTGAAATTTTTGTTTTCGTGAATTTAAAGTAGGCCCAAATAATTATTCATTTATTAATTTCTTCAAATAAATCTATTTATGTAAATATTTAGATGGATTGAAGTTTGACAGATAAATAAACAACTCACATTCTATTTTATAAAATAGATAAGTTTGATTTATATGCACAGTTTGAATTTACATAGTCTACATTGTAAAATCAAATAAGATTTGTATATATATTTATCAATGTTCAATCAAATTAAATATTTTTAAAATAATTTTTTTTTTTTGTTAAACTTAGAAAAATAAACAGTTCAAATAAATACTATAGACCCAACTCATAACCATAAATAGAAGAGTCATTGAGCTCAAAACCATAAATAGAAGAGTCTTTGAGCAGTAGGTTCTCTAGGGAGCTTAGCCTCCACACTCTGCGACAAAATCATTTTTAGTTTTTTTTTTTCCCTTTTTGAAGATTTTATTGAAATTTTATGATTTTTTTAATTTTTACTAAGAATTGTATCGAAGCATTTGTTATATATAGTTTCAAGCAAATTTCAGCATTTCTATGGGTGCCAGGACAAAAAGAAGTAATGGGTTCAAAACACGTTATATCATTATTTATATCATTATCCAAGCTATTTATTTAAAGTCCTTATGTACACCAATGCATGCAAAACACGTGGCACCATATGTCATCTTGATAAGAATTGTGATTTTTCTTTTACTTTTTTCTTTTACTTTTTTCTTATTTTGGAGAAGAATTCCTTCGAGAATTTATCAATTTCCATTCACAATCACAATGGTATCGCTCATGGTGCTGTAAATGCAATAATATTAATTTACATGCTGTTAGATGCCAGGTTATGTAGGGTGGGATCTCACCCCTCCCTATTCAGGCTCCGCTTGTTTTTTACTAAAAATAAAAATATTATTTTATTTAAAATATATTTTTAAAAATTATTTTTTGGTGTTAGATTGACACTTTGAAAAACATTTTCAAAATAACTCAGACACAAATGGCCTTTCACATCTCAGATCAAATAAAAAAAAATATCAATTATAAACCTACCACCCAAATTTTTTTTTGGGCCAGTAAGTTGGGGGATGGGGGTTGATACCCCAGAGGTCGAACCTGGGGGAGGGGTAAGTGGGGCTGAGAGCTGCCACTTGCTCTAACACCCACTTTGCCACCCAAATTTTGAGGTACACACAAACATGAATTTATATCAAATAAAGAGAGTGAAAACATCAAAGCACAACGTTTCAAAATACCCAATTTGCAAAAGAACCGTTAACTTATTTTTAGGGTAAATTACGCTGACCTCTCTTCTAATTTCTGACAACAAAAAAAATCTTCCTTGTAGTTTCTAAAATGTCACTAATCTCCTATCAGATTTAATTTTTTTATCAAATTAGTCCAGTCATTAAATTTATGTTCAGCTGTGCTTTGTTTGGTGTATTTTTCGAACAAATTTTTATGATCTAATCCGTTCATTGCGTAGAACTTTTCGAGTTTGTTTAGCATGTAAAAATTTATATTCATCCGATATCTGTAACTAAGTGATTGAATAAGATCTTCTAATATTATTTTATAAATAAATAAATAAATAAAAATTCTAATTTAAAAAAACATTGTTAAACAAATGTTACTCAATCACTTAGCTACAGGTATCAAATGAATTTAAAATTTTATATACTAAATAAAATTAACGAGTTCTACGTAATGAACGAATTTGATCATAAAAATTTATTTAAAAAACACATCAAACAAGACGTACCAAAGCAAAAATTTAACGGTTGAACTAATTTGATGCAAAACTTAAACCTAAAAAGAAGTTAGTGACATTTTAAAAATTACAAAAAAAAATTTTATTTTTATCAAAAATCAAAAAAGAGATCAGTGTAATTTACCCTTATTTTTATTGCTGGGTGTGATCCTTTTCATTCTTACAATAGAATACATACCCATGCCAAAAATTATTTATCAATCTTGTTCGAAAACCTATATTCCAATTTACTTCTTATACAAATATCACATTTACTTGACTTCTGATGGTAATCGTTAAACACCTTGTAACAATACATAAACAATCAAAAATAGAAACGCAAGATAGTAAGCAATGTTCTAAATCTTGGAACTTATCGGGAGTGTTTGACAAAACTACTACTAGTAGCTTTTTAGTTTCCTGCTACTAATTTTAATTATAAATTATAAGTTTTTTTAAACACCTACAACTTTTGTTATAACTTATAACTACTTTTTCTTCTATTTCTGCTATAAGTTATAATTTTTATCAAACATTTACAACTTCTACTACAAACTACAATCTATAAACTACTAATAGTTGCTTTGCCAAATAGTCTAAAACTCTGGAACCCGGATCAGTCGTCATTTCTTCTCTTATTTGTCTCAAAGAACAAATTACTCATGAAACAGATAATAGCAATTACAGGACAGAGAACTTGAAATCTACAAAAATCCTTTTAGAACTCAAAAGGAACTCCAGATCTACACAATCAATCTCATTAACAGAAAACTTCATATTTCGAAGCAACGTGGAGAAAGTATACCTTGAATGAAAACAATGTTCACACCCCAGAGTCTTCTTCGAATCTTACTTCTAAATTTGTCTGTGCATCCGAATACACTTCCTACCCTGACAGCGTATCATTTACAGCAGTACAATCTTCTATATCGGTCAAATGCATGTTAGAGTGTTCACGATTAAGAGCCAATTCTTTTAGTTTCATGTATATAAGGTCCTTGACCTCTATCTCCTCCATCAACTAATGTAAGCAATCTTGAGCATATTTCATCAGTTTTTGGAGAAAATCTCACAAAATCAAAGAAAAGAGCAAGGATGGATATACTCAACTAAAATATAAGTCCATATCAGATAGAATGGTGTGCTTGAGACAATTACAGATGCGTATCTCTGAACCTTACCCAAAAGGCAGCAGCATCATTAAAAATGAAATTGCATCTACGATGTCAAATTTGAAAATTTAATAGCAAAAGGAAGAAATATATAAAAAAGAAAAGGCATCGTTTATTGACGGTGTACAATAAAGTTTTTGGAAAGACATTCTTGTACCGTTGATGCAGACAGTAAAGGATCAATTTTAGAATTTAGTAACTATTGTATTTTACTATTTTATATTTAGTTTTCTTATAGTATTAGGCTTCTGTATTTACCAAAGATTTAGATATGTAGGAGTTTATTTTGTTTCTATTTAATTTAAAGATTCTTAGTTTTTCTTTTTAATTAGGATTTTAAGCTTAAAAATAAGAAATCTTCTTAATGTATTATTCGAAAGTGAATGAATGAAAATTTGAATTAGAATTGAGTAATTTCTTTTCCTTCCATCTCTTCTCTCATCTGTCTCTTTCATCTTCTTCTCACTCTTCTTTCTTCTCTCTCTAGTTCTTCATCTTCATCTTCATCTTCATCTTCATCTTCTTCTCACCCTCTATCATCTCTTCTTCTCACCCTCTATCTGTCTCTTGCATTACTACTACACTTTCTCTTTTCCGGCAACCATTGCAACTCCCTATTACATGCTGCTGCACCATTGCATTATCACCATCTCCCTTCGTCATCGTCCACAATGGTCCAGGTCCAGATCTGTGTCAGCTTTTGTCAGAACCATAACCCATCAAACACAGTCAAAATCGTTGCAACTACAAGCAGACCATCGCGACCGGTCTCCTACCACATGGCAACGCCGAGAATTTTCCCATCGTCAATCACAACTACAGCGCCTTGGGGAACAACCACCCTTTCTTGTTCAGCAACCCCAGTGCCATCACTGGTTGTTATCCTCATTGAACCCATCCAAATCTTTGCCGAGATTGGTAAATCTTAAAACCCTAGTCGCTCTCATCTCTTTGCCTTTGTTTGTTTTGAGGGATTACGAGAGGGGGGATGGGACTAACAGATAAGACTGTCCTACCAACTTTTTTGTCCCTTTGGTATTATGAATTCCACGTTTGTATTGCGGGACCCGAACTAACAACCCGATGAATGAAAAATTGTTAATCTCTCATTCATGGTATTAATAATACCATGCCCCTGATGTTATTAATACCTGGTTCCGGATTATCTTCCCTTCTTATCTGACGGTCAGAAATAACTCTGCAACTCTTTTCTCATTATAACCGAACATGAACCAAATTTCTCACTATATACATAATCATATCCATAATCACTTGATATATTAAAAAATATGTGAGACCCCCAGTATTACTAATCCCTTCTATCCTATTCAAACTAATCCGGAATAACAAACAAGCCCATGTATATCTACCAGAAGAGAAAACACTAGCTCTAACTACATCTTCTTGCCTTTCTCTCGTGCTCCCACTCTCTTGCCTCTACCGAACTCTAGTGACGAGGAAGACAAGGTCTTCTTGACCCATAACCTGAACTGAGACAAGGACTTCTTTGACATGAAGAACCAATTTAGATATAAGCTCAACAAACCCAAGCCCTTTGCTAAACCCAGAATAAACCCACAAGCTAGCCCACACCAACTCCTATTAGTATAACCCAGCCCGAGACTTGGGTCAGCTACTTAATTCTAATCATAGCCCAGCCTCTAGCTAGTCACATTTCCCACCTACTCCATATTTTTAATACAGGCCACCCAAGACTTCAATGATGGGAACAACTCCCGTACTCCAGCGCTCCAATGAACAACAGTCCCTAATTGGAAGTTGAAGGAGGAGGCTAATCCCCGAAAATGCTTCGCGCGTAGGCTGTTGTTGAGGAATTACAATTCACCTTGTGACTCATTCCTTTAGTAACTCATTCCTTCAGTTGGGCGTTCTTCAAATGTTGACCAATCTATCACTCAATCATGGTCACTCTGTTATTTTCTGATTTTTGGTTGTCTAATCACACTCAAAATTATGTATCTAGTTATCATATTTTTTCCCTAACTAGGTAATTCCGTAGCAGGTTTTTTTAGACATTTTCTAGGAACAAAACGAACCACTATAATGACCACTATGTGCATTTCGTTCTCTTTGATCTTATCATTGATTGCTTTTTATGAAGTTGCACAAGGAGCTAGTGTTTGCTATCAAAGAATTGTAACAAAGATCTCATTGGAAATGTTTGACGCTTCTTAAAAAAAAAATCCACGCCAACCCAAAATAACTAACCAATCTAGTCTAGCACAGCAC
>JAOTRH010000016.1:1844994-1860420 GCA_034768845.1 Heliamphora exappendiculata | reverse complement strand
TTAGCATTATATTAAAATTATAGGAGCTTATAAATTGTAAAAGTTATGAGTATTTAATAAATATTATAATTTATAAATAAAATAAAATTTTTTATTATAATTTATAGTAAAAATTATCAGAGTTTAAAATAAATTATAATTTATAATTAAAATTAATAATAAAAAATTAAAAATTAATAACAATAATTTTTTCAAACACCCCTCTTATCCCTTATATCTCTAAGACACACAATAGAGAGAATTTTCTTAAAATATATAAGTGATTCCATTTATTGAAAAATTATTTTATGCAGTCGTGGATCCACACAAATGCGTAATACAAATTACTTTAGCGTAAAATAGGAGGGAGGTGGAATAATTGTTCCATCAATTTGGGTAGATTGATTAGTACTTATTAATTTTGAGACTTTTTCTCCACTCTCTCTTCGTTAGTTGGAGGGTGTTTTGTTAAAAATTATAATTTAATATTTAATTTTTAATTTGGTAAAAAATTATAAACTTTAAGAAAGTGTAATTATAGATGCTTACTTATAACTTTTGATTCTAAACAAATAAAAACAATTTTACTGCTTGAACAATTGTAATAAAAATATTTGTAACATTTGCTTGAAATTATAAATTATATTCTATTTAGTTATAATTTATAATTTTATAAATTTACTTTTTAAGTAGATGAAATTAGTGATTTTAAAGCCACCAATCAAAGTACATACAACTCAATTATTAGGTATTGGCAGGTACAATGGATAGGGTCGAAAAACACCTCGGGAAGCATGAGACTTGAAGTGAGAAAAAATTGATGCACCAAACAGAGCTCAGAGTAAAAAAGAATCTAGTTAGACAAAAATAAATAAATTAAAACCTTCCTCCAATTAAAAAATAAAATGGCTTAATTTGAGAACAATGAAACACCATTCGTAAAGAAAAGATTATGAGAAGTAGGAAGATGTCCATTTGCAAGATTCTGTGAATATTGGATATGCTCTGTGAATAATGGATATGATGGGTATTCTTGAATTTGTGAGAGGATAAATAGAAAAAATTATATCTTTTTTCTCTTTTACAAATCAATATTTATTCATATTCAAAACATAAACAAATCTGGTAATTCATATATGAATATACCCAAATATAATATGTCGATGTTATTTTCAATGCATTTTATATCTACTTATATATTTAAATATATTTTATATTTATTTATTTAACCTCGAACAATCAAACAAACCCAAAGAAACGTATGATTATCTTTTAATTTGCTTTATATATACTATTAATCCTTATGCATAAGAAAACATTGCCCAATGTTGATAGCCAACCGAAGACTATTACTCATTATTGATCCTAGTATGACTTTATATCATCCTTGTTCTTATTTGGCAAGTTTATGGTATTTTTACTCAATATGATAGTGATAAATTTTATAGTAAAAATATAATGATTCGTCTTTGTTAAATAGTTATAACACAAAAAATGACTCACGTTGTATAAGTTATAATTATTTATTTATTAAAAATATCATATAATATCGCTTA
Source organism: Heliamphora exappendiculata (assembly GCA_034768845.1). Lineage (NCBI taxonomy): Eukaryota > Viridiplantae > Streptophyta > Magnoliopsida > Ericales > Sarraceniaceae > Heliamphora > Heliamphora exappendiculata. The sequence goes on along the minus strand of JAOTRH010000016.1, from coordinate 1,858,885 downwards.
GATGATATTTGGAGAGTATTTAATAATTTGCCCCCAATCACTCGTCAGCACGGTCAGAAGGGTAGGTTTGAAATCAATTGCTTCTAAGGGCTTGACTACAAATTATATTTTTGGTTTATTTAGCCGAAAGGCTAAAAAGTTAGCATAGGTCATTTAACCAAAAAATATTAAAAAAACTAAAAACATAAAAAGTTAAATCAAAACTTTAACCCTTAAGATAACTTCTTTAAATTCTCATTCCATTCTAAAAAATAATAATACCACTATTTGATAACTTATATATATATATATAAAAACAATTAACTATGTAGAAATATAATACTTTTTCATTTGAATAAAAAGCAAAAAAATTAATTTCTATCCAATCAATCAACTGTAAAAAAAATTTAGTTTAAAAGCTAATTTACTAAATAACCTAGGCCTCGTTTGTGATAATTACATATTTACTTATTTATAAATAACCTACTAAGCTAAATATATTACTTATTTTTGTTTTTAGTTAACTTTTTACATGTTTCTATTAAATTTTTTAAAATTTTTCAGTTCATCTTAACTTGACAATTCGAAAAAATAAAAAATCTTAGTCAAAACATAAAAAAGTTCTAAAAAGATAAAAATAAACGAAAACTTCCAATTCAATCCCTAAATGAGCTTTTTAGTTTAAAAAATAAGACCAAAAAAAATATTAGTTTTTAAACTAATTACCAATCAATTCCTAAATCAATTGCAGAGGTCGTAGCTATGCATTCACATCAAGCGGTTGATGATCATAATTAATAAGAGGGGGCCCAGTGTAGAGATAAGAAAGGTCATAAATCACTTTCCATATTACTATTGCTTGATTATTGTAACTTTAATTTTAAACTCAAGTACAAAATGCATACGGTATATACAGTAGTTCAGTCATCTAATGGATTCCTAAACATAATTAAGCTAATTGCATTTGAATTGTGGCAAAATAAGCTCTTCTCTCGTCAAATCTCGGCTTTACGTACCCCGAAACCCATATAGTATAGTAGTACGGTCTCGAGCAGAAAGATATGCTTTACATATGGAACTGCTCCGGCCACCTATGCTTCTGATTACTATTCGGATGCTTTATTTGCTTCTCACTCCCATCTTCCTCCTTATTTATCTACAACAAGAATGGGATATTGCTGGGCAATTTTTAGTAATTTAAGAGTAAAACATAAAGTAATATTAATAATTCAACAATTAATTTATCGACCAACTTCAAAACATTCAATTAAAAATTTAATTTTGTTAGTTTGCTTACTTATAGAGCTAAAAAAATAAACAAAAACATAATAAAAGTAAAAGTTAAATTATTATTTTTTGGTTGAATTAGTAAAAAGAAGAAGTAGCATCAATGAATTTTTGTACTTTTTTTTTTTTTTTTTTATGTAGAAGAACATGAGAGGGAAAAGTGAACAAAATAAAAGGCAAAAATTCATTCCAAATATTTTTAACACCTATATAAATATTAAATTAATTTATTCTATTTTGTTATATATATATATAATGAGCTATGAATGACCATGAAATTCTTAGTGGTGATGTATAAATCGTTGGTATTGCCATTAAGGAAGCACTTCAGACATGTGAGGAGGCATCAAATCAAATAATCAACAAGAATAAATCCACACTGTTCTTCAATCCCAATAATTCAAAACACCACAAGGGGCGCATCAAACAATACCTTGGTTGGTATAGAACACTCACCAAGTGGGGAAGATATCTTGAGCTATCATCTATAATTGGGCGGTCACAAAGAGAAGTATTCCATTACATAAAGGAAAGAGTGATGGCTAAAGTTTCTGGATGGAAGGAGAAATTCCTAAGGCCAGTTGATCGTGAAGTACTTCAAAAGTTGGTGCTTGCTGCTCGCAATGCCATACTTTGGTATGTCATGCTTCAAGCTACCAGCCACTTTATGTAAACAGATCAACTCAGCCATCGCTAATTTTTGGTGGGGAGGTAAGGACAATGAAAGGATCCACGGGCTTAGTTGGAATAAACTGAGTGACTGGAAAGAGAAGGGTGGACTTGGTTTTCGAGATTTGGAATTATTTGTTGGGGATTAGAACGCGATCACTAATCCCGTCCAAGATCAACCACGATAACACAAATACGAAATAAAAACGCAAAAGAGAGAAAGAGAGACAATCTACGCACAAACACAAGATTTACGTGGTTCGGCAATCTGTGCCTACGTCCACAGGATCACACACTCTCACTATTAATTGGAGGTTACAAATGGAGGAAGAAGTTCTGGGAGAGAAATTATAGAAGAACAAAAGCAAAAAACTTAAAACTCTCACGCGGCGGCTGCAACTCTAGCAACTTATAAATACATTCCTGCATAGACCAATCGATCGGTCTATCAAGTAGTCTTACACTACTCTATGTTTCTCACCTGTAGACACCACCGATCGATCGGCCTACCATTTTTAATGATTTTTCTTCACCGATCTCAATAATTCTCCCACTTGAAGTAAAACCACTCCAAGCCTTGAGAAATCCCATCAATCTCACAAATGCCTTGAAACCACCAAAATAAATACTCAAACCTGTGTGACCTAACCTCATGTCTTCTATCCCTCAAGACCAACTAAAGCCGAGCACAGCTTCAGTTTGTCAATGTTGACGTTTTCTGTCAACATATCAGCTGGATTCTTTGCCCCGCTAATCTTCTCAAAATTCAACTGACTGTTGTCCAGCAACGAGCGAATAAAATGTTACCGTAGCTGTATGTGCTTCATCCTAGAGTGGAATGCTGGGTTTTTGGCAAGAAATATAGCACTCTGGCTATCACTGTAGGGCATTCTTCTGTCAACCTTTTTATCCAACTCATCCAAGAGACCCTGCAACCATATTATTTTCTTTTCGGCCTCTGTTACTGCCACATACTCTGCTTCTGTAGTATAGAGTGCCACAATCTTTTACAACTTTGAAGCCCAACTCACTGCTGTGCCCCCTAAAGTATAGACAAATCCAGTGGTGCTCTTCCTACTGTTAACATCGCCTACTAAGTCCGCATCCACGTAGCCCTACTGTTTCAGTCCTGTCCTCGTGAAACATAAAGACGTCTCTGTAGTCCCTTTCAAATATCTCAGAATCTATTTGGTAGCATCCCAATACTGCTTTCCTAGATTACTCATGTATCTGCTAACTACTCCCACTGCATGTGTGATATCTGGTCTGGTACAGACCTAGCATACATCAGGCTACAAATAGCCGATGCATAGGGAATCTTGCTCATGTTCCTGCTCCTGCTCTGTCCTTGAAGACTGATCCTTAGTTAGTTTGAAATGGCTAGCTAAGGGTGTACTGACAAGTTTAGCACCATCCATGTTGAACTTGCTCAGCACCTTCTTCACATATTCTGCCTGAGATAGCCTCATGGTTCCTGTGGTTCTGTCTCTAACTATTCTCGTCCCAAGGATTTGCTTGGCAGCTCCCAAATTCTTCATGGCAAATTATTTTGACAGCTACTTTTTCAGCTTGTTAATCTCCTCGATGCACGGCCCAGCAACGAGTATATCATCTACGTACAACAGTAAAATGATATATGAGCTGTCAAAACTCTTGGCATAATAACAATGATTTGCCTCCAACCTAGTAAACCCAGTACTCTGCATAAAGTTATCAAATTTCTTGTACCACTGTCTTGGAGCTTGTTTCAAACCATACAAACTCTTCTTCAATTTGTAGACCATGTCTTCCTCACCTTTCATTGCAAATCCCTCAGGTTGGCACATGTATATGTTTTCTTCCAACTCACTGTGAAAGAATGCAGTCTTGACATCGACTGTTCTAGAAACAAATCATCTGCAGTTACAATTCCTAGCATTGTTCTGATAGTTGTCAACTTTACAACCGATGAGAAAATTTCAGTGAAGTCAACTCCTTCCTTATGCTAAAATTCCTTGACAACTAGTCTTGCCTTGTAGCGCCTATGCCGTCATGTTCTTCCTCCACTCTATATACCCACTTATTGTGCAAAGCCTTCTTTTTAGCTGGCAATCTAGTCAGCTCCATATAGTAGAGAATCTATCTCATCTTTCATGGCTGACTCCCACTTCATCGAACTCTCGATCTGTAAGGCTTCTGCATAACTTTCTGGCTCACCACTGTCAGTTAGTAAAATGTAGAACAGGGACGGTAAAAATTGTTGGGGCGGTCTGATGCTCCTGGAAGACCTCCTGACTATAGTTACTGGCATACTATGTTCCACCAGTAGATTCACATTCTCTTTGTCTTCCTCATCCCCGTTCTGTTTGGCTCCCTCAGAAATGTCATCCAAGTTAATGAACTCGAATTTCTTCGTCTCTGGCAACACACTATCTGTCTCAACCTTTGACTTATCCTTGTACGCACCTGTTCATTGAACACCACATTTCTGCTTCTGATGATCTTTTGGTTCTTGTCATCCCAAAATCGGTAGTCAAACTCGTCATCACCATATCCAATAAAATAACAAACTTTAGACTTTGATTACAATTTGCTTCTAGTATCAGCATCAACATGAACATAGGACGTGCAACGAAAGACTTTCAGAAAAGATAAGTTTACCTCCTTTTTACTCCAAACCTCCTATGGAATTCTGAATTTCAATGGTACTAACGGTCCCCGATTCAGAAGGTAGGCTACTGTGTTCACTGCGTTAGCCCAAAAGCAATCGAGTAGCCCAGAATGCAGTCTCATGCTTCTGGCTCTTTCATTCAGTGTCCGGTTCATCCACTCAGCCACGCCATTTTACAGTGGTGTTTCTGGAATGATTTTCTCCTACCTGATTCTACTAGCTGTGCAGAAATTCCTAAATCTCCCGTCCATGTATTCAGCTCCGTTGTATGACCTCAGACACATCAACTTCAATCCAATCTCAATCTCAACTAGAGCCTTCCACTTCTTAAAAGTATCAAACACATCAAACTTGTGCTTCAGAAAGTAAACCCATACCTTCCTGCTGGAGTCGTCAATGAATGTCACGTAATACCGCGAGCCTCCAAAAGATGCAACTGGGAAAGGACCCCACAAATCTGTGTGCACCAACTCTAGCCTGTTTAGCTTTGGTGTCCTGCCGCCTTTCGAAAAATTGACCTTCCTCTACTTCCCGAAGATGCAACCCTCACACAAATCAAATTCTACAAACTTTAAACCCAAGAACTTGCCCTTTGACTGCAGAATTTTTATCCATTTTTTGGCTCATGTGTCCCAGTCTCTGATGCCATAAGCTCGTGTCTGAACCGATGTCTGCCAATGCCACTGTATCCATTGTACTAGTAGTCATGTACACGGTACTTATCTTTGTTTCTCGAGCCACTATCATAGGTCTTTTGGTGACTTTTCACGTGCCACCAACAAAGGTCACTAAATGACCTTCAGCATCTAACTGTCCAACTAAAATTAAATTCCTCATCAATTTAGGTACATGCCGTACCTTCTGTATCTTTCACACTAACCCGTTCAGTACTTTAATTCTGACGTCGCATGTACCCACGATGTCTAAAGCCTCCCCATCTGCCAAATATACCTTGCCAAAGTCACCAGCAACATAATTATCCATAATCTCCCGGTGTGCCGTCGTATGAAAGGATGCTCCTGAATCCAACATCCAATAATCAATAGGGCTATCAACCGATAGGAGCAAAACATCCGGGATGTTCTCTGTTACAGCATTGGCTGACTCACCATCAGCCTTCTTCTTCTGCTCCCTACAGTTCTTAATATGACCAGTCTTGCCACGACCCTAGCATTCAGTCTGCCGCCTCAACCTAGACTTGCTTATGCCTTTTCTGGATTTAGACTTTCCCTTGTTCTGATTCCTGTCATTACCTCTACCCCGTGCTTCAACATTTAATACCGTATCGACATTCGACCCCGAATTAGATACCTCACCCAAATCCCTCATGTGAACTTTCTTGCTCAATATCAAATTCCTGACATCGTCGTACTTCAGTTTGTTCTTATTGCCAGATTTACTCACTGTTGTTCTCATAGCCTCCCAACTGTTTGGTATTGAGACTAACACAATCAAAGTCCTAACTTTATCAACAAAATTGATATCCACTGAAGATAGTTGATTCGTGATGGTATTGAATTCGTTTAAGTGTTGTGCAATGAGTGTACCCTCAATCATCTTTAGGTTAAAGAACTTCTTCATGAGATATACCTTATTATTTGCTGACGGTATCTCATACATACTTGACAGTGCCGTCATCATATCCGCCGTAGTCTTCTCCTTGATTATGTTGTGCGCCACCGACCAAGACAACGCTAATCTGATGACTCCAAGCACCTGTCTGTCAAGCAACGTCTAATCCTCATCCTTCGTGCCCTTTGGTTTGGATCTCAAGAGCAGTAAGTGTAGCTTCTTCCCATACATACAGTTTTCTATCTGCACCCTCCAATAATCGAAGTCTGTACCATCGAACTTCTCTATTCCTGTTGATCTACCTTCTTCTTCCATGTGTGTTTGTCAACCTCCTAACCCGGAGCTCTGATACCAGTTGTTGGGAATTAGAATGCAATCACTAATCCCTTCCAAGATCAACCACGATCACACAAACACAGAATAAAAACGCAGAAGAGAGAAAGAGAGACAATCCACGTATAAACACAAGATTTACGTGGTTCGGTAATCTGTGCCTACGTCCACGGGATCACACACTTTCACTATTAATTGGAGGTTACAAAGGGATGAAGAAGTTCTGGGAGAGAGATTACAGAAGAACAAAAGCAAAAAATTTAAAACTCTTACGCAGCGGCTGCAATCCTAGCAACTTATAAATGCATTCCTGCATAGACCGATCGATCAGTCTCATAGACGGATCGATCAGTCTATCAAACGGTCTTACACTGCTCTCTGTTTCTCACCTGCAGACACCACCGATCAATCGATCTCACCACTGATCGATCGGTCTACCTTTAATGGTTTTTCTTTACCGATCTCAACATCATTAAACTTGGCCCTGCTGGCTAAACAAGGATGGCAGCTAGTGCATAGATAATCATCTTTATTTTGAGTCTTCAAAGGCCATTACTTCCCTCAAGCCCCCTTTTAGGTAACACCTAATAACAGGAAGGCGCCTTGGGCTTGGAATAGTATCTTAGCAAGTACTCGGGAAGTGCCGTTATTGTAGAAAAGACATTGAAACAGTGGAACATATGGCCCTGCATTGTGGAAAAGAAAAACAAATATGGCTCTACTCAACATTATTGTTCAACTCGGATAATGAGAATTGCTTCCACACATGGTGGATGAAGATGTACTCTACTATACGTAAGGTAGGTGACCCGACAGAAATCATGGGGTTAATATCAACTCTGTGTTGACACATCTGGAAAGCTAGGAACGATTAGGTTTTCTCAAAGCAACGGTTGAAAGTGCATAAGGTGACTAACTCACCGGTGGAAAATTGAAATGAATTTGGAGAAACCCAAACCACTCGTTGAAAAATGACCCAATGACTACCAATATGAGAGCCCCGAGAGAAAAACTAAGGTGGACGCCTTCGAAGCAAGAGGATGTGAACATCAATACAGATGCAACTCTCGGATGTCAAACTGGAAGAACAGGACTTGGTTTGGTCTTTAGAAATTCCAACTCTAGCTTGATCAAAATAATATCCATACCAGTGTCTCATATCCATTCAGCACAATTATTCGAAGCCATGACTGTAAAAGAAGCTATGCTTCGTGCTCACAAGCTTGAACTTCCCAACATTTTAATAGAAAATAATGCTCTAGAAATCATTTTAGCCCTAACTAGAAACTGTATGGACCATGCCTCGAGCCTAGGTGGAGAAATTGTATGGACTAGTGATTTCTCGTCCAATTGTTTACTTTTTACTTGCTTGATTGTAGGCCGATTGGCCACTAATTTCTTTTTTTACGACATTATTTTTCTTGGGAAAAAAAACACGTAGTTTAATTTTAAGTTTTCAGTTAGGCAAGGATCTTATTTACCAACTTTTGCATGTTTTTATCTTTAAATGGGATGGTGCCCCTCTTCAGCTCTTCTAAGATCCTGATTCAAAATTTTACATGTTGGGTGCATGTCTTGTATTTTATTGACACATAATATTAATATTTTATTTACATGTATTTGGGCTGAACTGGAGTTATGAATTCATAAAAAGTCTAATATGTGTAAAATTTTATAATTATATAAATTAAAATTTTAAGATTTACTTATAAATATGACTCTATGATTCTAATTATTTGTGGTGAAAAGTTGAATTAAAGAGAGTAGAAATGTAGAAAGAGATAAAAAAAATATCAATAGTACTAGAGTAATTCTTAAACAAGAAAACGAGATTTATTTCAGAACTCGGATTATGAATGTCAAGTTTTAAGATATTTTTTATCTCAAAATTGTACACTATACAGTTATAATGTATTATCTCTTGCACTCGTAGACGTAGGCAGATTGTGCTGAATTACGTAATTTTTTATGTAATTTATTTTTTTGGTGTATGCATATTTTTGCTTTTATTTGTTTATGAGGATTAGTTGTTCAAATCCCAAGATTACTAAATTAAAAGCGGAAGTCACTCAAGCACCGGTGTGGTGGTGTTCACCGGTAAATCTCATGTCACCGCTAGTTGACTGGCCTAATCTCTGACTAAAGCGTAAATGATCATGAAGCTGACCCATCCCCAACGTTTAATGGCCTGATATAGCCATCACAACATATTAATAGCATAATGTCATTAGAATTTTGAGACACAATGTACTCGTAAGCTATGTTTGATGTATCAGATAGAATAAGATAAGATTAACAAAAATAATATGTAAATCTCATATGTTTTTTTAATATTATATAATAGTGAATAGAATTATGTATACTGTGATATTATTTATATTATATTTAGTTACAATTAGATAAAATATGTGATAAGAGCTAAATAATTTTTTTTCTTACTGTTGAATAAAAAATAATAATTCAAAAATAGACAAATAATTTCATGAAAAATAGTAAAATAAATAATTCTATAAATGCTAGACTATTAATTTCCTACATAAAAGATTAATAGTTTAATCTGATGAACTAAATATTGGATTAATAATCTAAAGAGAAAAAATTTAAAAGTATAGGTCTCACGTATCTTTTAGATCAATTCCTCGTTTCTAATCTTTCAAAATAAATATGACATTAATATATTGTGAAACATAAATATGAATATGAGAAACAAAAAAAATTGTAAATTAAAAAGCTAATATTATAATAAAATTTAGAGGATACGAAATTTGAATCACAATTCTAGAAAGTGGGAAGGATAAGTTTCGAGTTTCAATATGAATTATGAGGTTTTTTGGCCGAGTTTTGAAACTAGCAATTAATTTTCTATTATTAATATTTTTAAACATTAACAACTGTTGCTATTAGTTACAATTATTTTTTCTTTTATAAACAATTAATTTTAGCTACAAACTAACATATTCACCAAATATTCATAACTTTTATTACGAACTACAATTTATAAGTTATTAATTTTAATAATATCAATACTCATTATATATTATGGGAAAAAGGATGTTGAACTAATTGTAGCCTCGAAATAAATCATATTAAATTTACACTCCTTTCGTAATAAGCACAAAATATCAAGAAATATAATAGTACAAAATATCGCCCAAAAAACTATAAATTTCTTTTTATAACCAAACCGATTTAATGTGTAACCACTCATAAGTCTTTGGATATTGAGAGCATTTACCTGTGTAAATTTGTACACGAAAATGTATAAAATCATCAAAATTCATTAAAATAAACAATTTTATGGATTTCACTACCTTTCCTTTTCCATGGACCGGTTATGATTTTTTCCAAGGTAAAAGAGCTCCTGAACAGTTCCAAACAAAAATAAATAGAATACTATGTTACAAACTCTTTTCCAATGAAAAAAACAATCCTCATTAATTTCCAAATTGTTTATAACCTTACTAGGAAGTGCTCCTTCAAGTTCCCCCGTGAGGAGAAGAAACAACAAGGACAAGAAAAAAAGACAAATAAAGAACTGTGTAGTAACTAATACCTAATGGATTCAAGGGAATAATTCAACCAATATTTATATACAAACGGATGTAAAATTTTAACTCAAGAGGCAAATAATTCTTACAAACTCTTAGAGGGCCAATATTAGATTTTTCAGCAAATCATTTCGAGATTTCGGAATTAGTGGGCTCTTAAGGGTCACCCCGACTTTAGCTTGAGCCTCCAAACGAATCCTTTCCAAACTAAAAAGAAAACTTACGGTGCGCCGATAAACCAAAACACACGCAGGCAATCAACTCCACAACGTTCCAAAATTCTGTTTTACAAGCATGGTTTGAGGAGCTCCACTCAGGGAATCAAAACTATTTGAGGGTTCCATCACCACCATGCTTTCTCATTGCAACAATGGAGATGAAGAGGATTACATCGTCGTCGAGGTCATTCGGTTCGCTAAATCTATTTTCTGCTTAATGATTCCTACAAGGCTACAACTCCACGTGGTCTTCCAATGGAACCGTGGTTATCAGAAGCTTCTTCTTCCTTCTCAAGTTCAGTAATCAGCTTTTCAATTTGTCTTCTATAAGCCGGCATGAAATGGTCACTTATCATGGTCTGTGAAAGCCTCAGTTTGCTATACAACGACCTAGGGGTGAGGAATATCCCCACTTTTGTCTCTCCCAGCTCACCATTGTCTGTCGCACTTGAAGTGGTTCTATCGGCTTCGCAACCATCCATATCAGACATAAGCATGATAACATGCATGATCCTTCCTGGAGGAAAAAATCTGTGCACCTCTTTCATTTCTGGCACAGACCTCTGTGGCTGGCTCTCACCTACTTCTGCAATGGCTGCAGCTTCTTCTTCCCTTATTTCCTTTACCACATCAGCTTCCTCGCCTTTCGCTCGATTGTAGAGTTCATTTTCAATCTGTTGCCACAACTCAACTTCGGTCATACGGTCTTCGTGTTCGTTGTGACCCATGAGATCTTCACCATCATCGAGATTAGGATCCATGTGAGCATGCAGATCCATTTCATCAGAACACGAGCACTCTATTTCCGAATCCCACACCGCTGCTTCAGATGACGAAATGGAGAGTTCTGTGGTTTCCATCATAGCTGTCGTCTCACAGGAATCTGTAAGGAAAGAAGGTTCAGAAATTTCTGTTCTCGCGGAAGATCCCAAAGCACTTCCCTCTTCTTTCAAAGATGAATGAGTAGCTGCAGCTCGACGACGGGGGCCGATGCAAGACCATGAGGATAGCCGCAGAGAAGGACGTGACCATGCTGCCTGTGCCATGCTTTGAGCTCTCTTCATAACAACCTATAGATATTACAAACAAAACAGGAAGCCAAAGTCACAGATATTACTTTTGTTCCTTCTTTTTGTTTTGGGTGCGACTGTTGGTTCTATTTATTTATAAAAAAAAAAGGTGGTGTTGTCAGAAACTACCACGTGAAAGACCGATACAGTTAAAACTTTTCATGATATGTTTAATACGATAATTTTTAGACCAAGTTTAATTCGACCAAAACCAGATAAGTTCAGGGGCAGGTAATTTATATAACAGAAAGGGAAAGCTACCTGTGTACCATTGGAAACCGGACGCAGAATTGCACCGGCCCCAGCAACTTTTGCTCGAGCACTAGCAATTGATGGAAGTCGAGACCCCAAAGCTGATGCAGATCGATAGACAGTACTAAGAATTCTTGTGCGCTCAATCTGATTCCTCAGATCATTCAGCCAAGCAGATGAAGTCACCTGCAGGGAGAAAGATTAACACAACCAGGGAACACACAGTATAAGGTAGTAACCAAAAGAATGAGCCAAGAATTCAAAAAAACTGCAACATGACCAACTATAATAGATTTGCTGGGCCCCAGGGCCAGAATAGCACCCCAGCAGAATTTAGGTGTAGTTCATGCAAATGTTGATGCAATATGCTTGATTTTCTTATTAAAAGAGAGAGAGAGAGAGAGAGGGTGGGGGGGGGAGAGAAAAAGTAATTGCCACCAGAATTTAGGTGTACTTCATGCAAATGTTGATGCAATATGCTTGACTTTCTTTAAACCAACCAGGGTGGGGACCTAACTGCCAACATTGAAGATCTAATAAGGAAATATCATAAAGCATCCATGATGAAGGTTCATTATTCGTTAAAGCAAAACATCAAGGTGGTTCGCCCTAAAACATCAAGAAATCAAGAAAGAAAAAAGACCAGGGCAAGTGGGGAATGACAGAGAAATGTGAAATGTGAATCTCTAATTATTTCCAATTTTCCTACGCAGTATATGAAATGTGACCCCCAAGAACACAGGCAGCAATTTTAAAATGACAAGGCAGTAAAATGTCAAGAGATTCAGATAAGTTTATAACACACCCCAGAATAGAATGAATAGTACCTCAGCACGTAAGTCATCCACTGAAGCAGCTGAGAATGTAGGCACCAAATCAGCTCCATTTATAACTGATGTAATAAAGTCATTGCCTGATTCCGCCAACTCCCATGTCATACAAGCAGCTGCATCAAAGACGCAGTCAGCACTAAAAATATACTAAAAGGCAGACAAACAATTCAGAACGGTTCAGGAACTAATAATGCACAATAAACACAAACCGGGTGCAAATGTCACACAGGTAGTGGTCGAGAGTTCCTTCCTCTCACGTAGTACATACGTTAAAAGTGCTGCAGTGCCTCCACCCAAGGAGTGTCCCACAATCTGTAGGAAGCCAGTAGAAAAAATTATAGCATCACTTTCCCTTTTAGTTCCCTTAACAATCATAATAGTTTGCGAATACCACCACAAAAAAAAAAGAACAAAGAGAAGGCCAAACACCAAATTGTATTAAGCCTTTTTAAGTGCTTTTCTAAGTTAATAAAGATGTTCTACTCAGTGTTTGTAGTGTATGAAAGTAAGACTATCTTATTCAAAAATCAGCAGATGCAAAATGCTGTAAGAACAACTTATCCACCAACATTCATGGATTTCTGCAAGCACTCAGATAAAACAAACCCACTAATTCATTAAAGAAAAAAAAGAGTGTAAACTAATATCAAGTAACCAGGAATTCCTACAGCAGAAATAATTATGAGGTAACAAAACTTTTCTTTTTCCCCCATATGCCAACAAATTACACTGTAGAGTAGGTTACCCTTGTCCCATGGAAGACTTGAAATGCAAAAGGAAACAATTTCAAAAGAAAAAACAAAGATTCTTATTTCAGAACATTTTCCAAGTAAAAAATCTATAGAATCATTGCAGAAGATCCTAATTGCATAAATTGAATATACTTGATCTCAGTACCTTAATTTTATAGTCAGGATGTAGATCGAGTGCTTTAATAAGACAAGGAGTTGCCAATTTTCCTATCCAGCGAGCAGCTGCAACCATTCCACAATGTGCATAACCTAAAACCAAATTATTAACTCCCCCCTCATGCACAACAGTGTGATGGAATGGCACCACCGCTCCTGTTGCAGCAGTCAGAGTATCCTTGATACTATGAGTTCCTCGAATCATCAAGAGGAAGGATTTTGTTTTGTGGTCAGCTAGTATTGTAAAAGCCGGCTTCAAAATCTGCACAAAGAAAGCACGAAATAAGTTCAGAGAAAAACGTGTTTATAGCATAAACCCTGTTCAATTCTATATCTTTGCAAAAATATATAGGTTGTGAACTTGTAAGCTGTGTAAATTCATATTACAACCTTATAAGTTTCCTAGGATAGAGTGATGATTTTAAAGGTTCATTCTTATATGTACTCTCTCTCTCTCACACACACAAATCCCATCCATAACAATTCTCCCCAATCTCTCTCTCACACACGCAAACAAATCCCATCCATAACAATTCTCCCCACACCTAACCCCCTAAACCCAACACCCCCCC
>JAOTRH010000016.1:1806914-1827587 GCA_034768845.1 Heliamphora exappendiculata | reverse complement strand
ATTTCTAATCTTTACAGAGTGATTGATGCTTCCAATGACTCTTGGATTCATTACGTTCCTTGCAAGATTTCTAGCTTTCTTGCTTCTGGTCTCTGCTTTCTCCCTCCCTCGTAGGTGAGCAAATTTAGGGTTTATCATCTGGTTGGTTCGTTTATGTTTCTAAATCTTCTATTCTTCCTATATGGGCTGTAATTATTATTCTCGGCTCTTCCACCCGACATTCTTCAAATTTATAGATGAATACAATACATTGGCATCTTGTGACAATATGTCAGGCTGTTGGTGATAGACTGATAGTGATACATAGGGTTTAAGTATTTCTGTTAGAATAAATATTGACCACAATAATAATAATAATAATAATAATAATAATAATTAAATAATAATAATAATAATAATCGACCAAAATAACATATCAAATATTAAACAGAGAAAAGATTTGAAAAACTTGTAAAGTGGTCGAGGCACGCGGAACTGCACTCTCCTTAGGAACGATACACCTCCCTTTTGCGTTGGGTTATCTGGCGTTTCTTTCTCATGATACTAAGATCTTCAAGCCCACTTATGTGCATCAAAGCGAAGCTTACAAACCAATAATTGCTTAACACTCAAAACTTCATAAAAGATAAACTTTTATACCAAAATGAAAAGTTTAGAATGCGAAAAGGAGACATAATCGAATAGTAATGTTTTCCAATACAGTAACTAAGAGCAAGGAAATTTGTTCTTTTAAGCATAGGGGGAGGAAATTTGTTCTTTAAGCTGAGAGATTGCACACACACACACACACACACACACTGCAGATGCTCTTTTCCTATGTAGTAGGTATCCTCCTTATCACCTAGCAACGCTGCGAAGCATTAAAGCACCAAGAGGGTGCTCCATTCTATGCACACTGCCAGAACATTAATTTTCCTCATCTTCTTATAACAAACCATCCCTCATAAAATGGGGAAAAAGGTTTACCCATTCCCAATGAGCTATGGATAAAATATAATCATAAAAATATAAAATCAGTTAAATAAATTATAGAATTTAAAACTGTAAATAACACAGGTTGCTGAAGATCTAAGTGGCAATCAATCATGACGGAATGATTTTAATCCACTTTTGAATTGTTTGCTTGAAAAAAAACAAATTTTTATCTTCAAGTGTTCTAAAGATTAAGAAGTGCTTCTCCTGAAAAATCTGTATGGGGGACATAGTGCTATTTTAAGTGCAATCATTGTAGATTTAGGAACTTTTTTTTTCTTCGTCTTTCATTTCAGTAGCCTGTTTCTATCTTTTTCTTCTTTCTTTTAAAGTTTTTGTGACAACCAATATAATATCTAAATAAGCATTTGATGATTGTAATGTCAAATTGTTAAAACACAGGCTCCAATTGAGGTTTATGCTTGTGTATCTCGGTTCTCGAGTGCGTTTTGAACTGTTCCAGCAACGGCTGACTACTGAAATTGAACAACTCTATCACTGAGTGCAATGATAATATCTATTAGTTTGATTTTGTAGAAGTTCTGCGAGTATTTATCAGGTACTAGCTTCAAATGGTTTGTGTCAAGTGATAAGAATCTAGTATAGAACAACACATTTAATGCACTAGGTTAAAGTCGTTTCAATCACTAAAATTACGTTTTGTTCTTGTAATTTTATATCTTGTTAGTGATCTTACTGGTCTGCCATCACTAATTTTACGAGAATTACAGATTGTCTGGTGAAGGGACTATGGAAAAGGAGAAAACATTGGCGATGATAAAACCAGATGGCTTGTTTGGTAACTATACAAATGTGATAAAGGACATTATTCTGGACTCTGGCTTCAGCATCTCTAAGGAAATGGTTGTTCAACTTGACGAGGACACAGTGAAAAGCTTTTACGCTGAGCACTCATCAAAGAGCTTCTTTCAAAATCTTGTTAAATATATGACAAGGTAGTTTTGCCTGTCTCAACCATTAGGCATCACTTCTATTCTGTTCACATAAACAGAAATCATGATCTCTTATGAATTCATATTTCTTGTTTTATGTCATTTTTATGTCTCAAAGAATCGGTTAAAGTTTCTTTATTTTTTTCCTTTTAGTCCTTTCATTCTTTTTCTTAAGAACTTCTAAATCTAGGTTTCTTATTCTATTTATCCTAAAGTGGAAAAAAAAGATTGTTAGTCAGAACTGGAGTATCCTGTCTTTGTGTAGCAGTATCATGGTACAACATATAAATCGTAACTACTTGCATTTCCCATATAATTCTATCTGGATACTCATTTATGAACAACAACATCTCTGTTGTGATTTGAGTTATAGTTTTCATTTTTATTATGTTTTGAACAAATAAGTTTCTCAATTGCTCCTGTCTTTCTTTTTCAAATTTCCATATATCAGTGGCCCAGTGTTGATTATGGTTCTGGAGAAAGTGAATGCTATTGCTGATTGGCGTGCTATGATTGGACCAACTGATGCAAGGAAGGCTAGGATTACCCATCCTTATAGGTATTGTTTTTTTCATTTAACCTTGTTTCCTTTTGTAGTTCTATTTCAGATTTGTTTGAGTCAATTGATGCTGACTCAAAAGCTGTAGGTTCTCTGCCAATTAGTTTAAGATTCTGTACTTATGTATATTTCCATTAGCTTCTCTTTACTCTGTTAGTTTCATACCATGACTTCATTGTTACAATTTTGATTTGTTTTTTGTTTTTTTTGGGCTTTATTTCCAGCATCAGAGCAATATGTGGGTTGGATTCTGAAAGAAATTGTGTTCATGGTTCAGACTCACCTGAGTCTGCTGCTAGGGAGACATCTTTTTTCTTTGAAGAGATATCTTCAGGTCAAACATCTAATTTCCTTTTTCATTTAATATATCACACATTTCTAGAACAATATGCTTATTCCATGCCTTCACTGGAATATTGTGTTTTCTAGCTATACTGGCAATGGGATATGTGCTCATATCATTGAGATACATCTTATGCATCAAACAACCGTTCATCATTTTGGCTGGAACTTTGATATTTGTATCCCGCGTGATAGAATTGAACTTAAAAGATGTGGCAATTTTATTTATTTTTGGTTTGGCCTTAATTTATGGACACTTAACCCTGCCTTATCCATCACTATGGATTCTTAATATGCATTTTGCAGAAATGAAAACAACTATTCCTTCTGGCTGTTGGCTGTCCTACTCTACTTTATTCTGTTTTTACTATATCTTGAATGTTTGGGATATACTAGTAGATTGTTTTCTTGCACACCATTACAAGAATAGCAGCATCTTCCAGTATTTGTTACAGTATCTTTTGTACAATTACGAAGAAGTATTGTTGTGTCTCAACTATTGAAGAATAGTTCCATTCGGGCGAATACGGGAGTAGTCTTCTTGGCCAATATACTAACAATACAAATATGGCTAAGATGATTTGAATTTTGAATGCATTAAAAAATCCGTGCAAGATTTCAGTGAGAATAAGTTTGTTTGTGCATACGAAACTATTAGATAACTTGATATACATTATTGGGGCCATTTCCTAACAGTTTAAATTTTTGAGACAATTGATAACTTAACATGGTAATAATGCTCTGGTTTCACGAGGTCCTCGGTTCAAGTCTTGTCTGTTTCTCTATTTTATTTACTCTTGTGTACTATGTTCTGCGACTTCTGTCTTTGTTGATTCACCTGTTTAGATCAGTTTATTTGTCTCTCCACGTGCGAAACATGGTCTTGTGTAAAGCGGAGTATTAGATAGCTTGATATATATTGTTGGATCTATTTTCTAAAAGCTTAAGCTGTTAAGATAATTGATGACTTAACAATAACATTCTAGAATGCAAAATGGGAAGACAAATATAGTTGATATTTCCCTTAGTTATGCACACTTGTGTTATTGCAGAAAGCAAGCTAGGGGCAGTGAGAAGTAATTGCGGTAAGTTCCAAAGAGTGTTACCTATTTATGTATGCCGCAAAGAAGCAATACAGAAATAGAGAGAAAACTTGTAAATTACCAAATGTGTATATACTTGTAAGTTATTACTGCCGTGCCAACTCTGTCCCTTCAGTGAAAATGTTTCCTTTTAGATTGTCAAGAGGAGTTATGTTGTAACCCTATAAATGGTGATGAATGTCGAGTTGTGACAACCCTTGATACATCATACATGTATGGAAGAGTGTTACTATCCCCCTTTGTGGGTAATCAATGTCGCTGGACCATTTTTTTTCCAGCACTTTGACAATCAGGAAAAATAGAATCTTTGTTTGCATATAGTAAGTTATGTAGTTGAACTAATTGTATCTGCTGCTCTGGGCAGTGGTTAACAATGTTGCCTTTCTTTTTCTGTTTTTCCCCTTTGTTCATCTTCAGAAGATTGGACAAGGCACTGTAGAAGTTGTGATAAATTTTTCGTAATGCCTGAATTTTCCTTTCATCCTCTCTTTGTATGTGGATCATCCAAAGGACACTTAAAAGTCTAAGAGTGCCCCCATCCCAACCATAAATATAGGTTGGTAACTTGTAGTCATTTTTCTGGAAATAAATGAAGATGGCTTATTTTGAAGACCAATGTCAATTACAGTCCTCCACTGCTAGTAAATCTTTTTAAAGAATTATGGAAAAAGTATAAAATAGAAAATACTGCAGAAAGTAATGCCAATGAATAAAGCATAAGGTTCTGATGCATTGAATCAATATTATCTGGTTAGAAACACTGCAAACTGAAACATATTTTTTGCCTGGAAATGACTTCTACGGGAGTGCTGTCTTCTTAGTTGATTTCTGCAAAGAGTACTTATTTTCTAAATCAAGAATATATCTTATGCCTAATTCGGGTATTCTAATTTTCTGTTACAGTTGTTTCAGAGCATGATGAATTGTAGACGGTAAAAGTATGGGAAAGAACTATATATCTTGTATGGACACATCTGCATCCTCTAGTACCGATGCAACAACTGCACTGTTGTGTTTCTAAGGAAACCAGGGGACTAAGGCACCTGATTTTGTATGTTGTATGATAGTCTTCTTTTTATTCCAATCTTTGCTTCCTTATTTAACCTCTGCCCTCCTTTTCATTTGATTTTTTCACTGCCTGCTACTGTTAGAAAAGCTGGTTTATAATTTTACCTCCAGCGTGGCTGCGTGGACTTATCTGAACTCTCTGTACATCCCTGTAATTATTCTCAAGTTTTTTAGTCTCTGTCACCCATTGAGAATAATTTAGTGCATCAGATGGTTATGTGCAACCTATTGATTGGCATCATCTGAAGAGATTTGACAATGAATTAAAGAAATATTGAACTCATGTTGACTTTGCTAGTTTGGTGTTATTGCTGTCTAAGCAACAAAAACATGTTGCAACATTGATGTTTGACCACTGAGTTCAAAGTTCACTCCATTATTTGAGAGAAAGATCATATAAAGCAAGTCTTTGTCACAGCACTTCAGATCAGTCTGTCTTCTGATTTATTCTTATTTTTTTGATACCTACAAGTGTCACCACACTAATGATTTTGTCAATTAATTTGTGTCAAAATGCTGCTTAGGATAGAATTAAACAGTGAGAAACGGTAGTTCACACAGGCTTATTGTATTTCTCATAAGTTCAAATATTAACTCATAATCCACCCGTTGGTTTTTGATCCTCCTTGAAGCAATATTTAACTTTGAATTGCTAAAACAATCTCACCACATACAAGGGTAAGATTATGTACATTCTACCATACTTAGATCTTGCAATGCAGGAATCTCGTGCACTGAACTACCTTTTACCTGTCAAATGGAATAGTTTAATGGTTTCTACATCAAGATCAACACAAAACAGCTACAAGACTGAGCATGTCAGGGAATAGAATTGGAATGGCCTTTAGCATACTAGGTGAGGTTTTCCAGAATCACCTTGCAAGACAGACTAATAAATAAAAAAGACTCTTGATTGTTATAGACATTATCAATTTTGTTACGTACCCTGAATTTTATTTTAAATTAAAATGCACAGATTATATTTCCTCATATTTTAGCTTATTTTGCCTTCAAAAACATTTTTAAAATTTGATCCGGATTTTTAGTCAGGGGTAAATCTAAACTGAAGTTTTCATTTTGAATAAAATTCTGATTACCCAGATTTATTGTTATTATGGAAGATCCAATGAAACATGAAGTAGTCAAAGCGAGTAATTATTCGGTGCACCTAGAGTATCACGTGGTAAATTTACGTGGTGTTGAGTATTAAGCACGACATTAATTTTACCCACAAGTGATCCGAAGCACATACAGGCCATAGAATGGAAAATGAATAAGAAAATAACGATAAGAACAAAACATACAAATTTACGTGGTTTGTCAAATTGTACATACGTTTATTGGCTCATACTTTTTGATTAAAATTTTGGAAAAATAGAAGAATAATGTTTTGGGGTAAAGCAATATGAGAAACTAGGTCAAAATTTATGAGCAGCCACAACCGTAGCAGTTTAAATAATGTAGTCTCGAATCAAATCAATCTGTCCATCGATCTGTTTTTAATTGCTTGTAGTATTGTTGCAGACCGATCGATCCGTCATTAATTCTGATTAATCTGTCTATTAATTTGTTTGGGCAGCTCGTGACATTTTTGTAGACCGATCGATCGTATCGATTCGCCTGTTATTTTGACGAGTTTTTTTCACTTTTTTAATACGTGATATTCTCATCTAATATCGTAGTGACAAATTTTATAATTGTGACATGGTGATTTATTTTTGTTGGGTGATTATGAGACAAAAAGTGACTCATAGATTACGATCATTTATAAGTCGAGAGTATTATGGGACATTGCACATAAATTGTGGTAAGTGAAAGGAGTTTGAATTATTTAAACTCCTTTATATTCAAATTCCAATATATTTAAATGGGTGATTATTCAAACTCCACGTAAATGGGTGATTTATTCAAACTCATTTCACTTTCCACCATTTATGTGCATCTCGAGAAATATATTGGAATTTATTAGGCTAACTTCAAAGCAAGTTGGTGACTGTTTGGTTGGATAAACTCAAAATAACAGTCTAGCAAGTATAATTATTAGGTAATCTTGAGTTGTTTACGTTGTACTTTTGATAAATAAAAAAGTTAATATATACTAATGCTCTATTTATTTTTGTAAAAAAATTTATTATTAAAAAATGTTTTTATGTGTTTGATTGTTAGGTAATCTTGGTTTTTTTTTTTTGAATTTTCTTATTTCTTAAAGTTACTTAAAAGAACAAAAGTTTAAAACTACCAATGATAATCCTTTAGTCTTCTAATGTTTAAAACAAAAGTTTAAAACACAAAAGTTCCATACTCTTCTAATGTTAAATAATTAATGATAATCCAAATATATTGATAATTAAGTAAGCCATCCCCTCCCAAATCCTTCACTTATCCTTTGAACCCACCAATCCAATCCCTCAACGTACAAACACCTCTTGGAAAGAATCCCATTATCAACGGACATTGATTTTCGTAATACACCTCCCGTAGAGGTTGAATACTCTGCGTTGATCACACGCTGATTCTCTAAATTAATCTAAAAAGAATCCAACCACAAATTGTCCACCTATCAGTATCTAATGGGTTAGACAAAATTAACTAATGTATCTTAATTGTTACTTGGCGTGATTCAGAGGAAGTGTGTAAAGTGAAAAGACAACCTCAATTTTAAGGTTGATAATGAACGGATAATGAATATTTTTTTTACAAATTTAAGATTCAACCATCACGTCAAACTTTGATACGAGTAATTATCATTGTTTTTTTTAAAATTATAATCCTACAAATTCAAAAAATGTTTTAAAAAACTTATTTAGAATTCAAAATCAGTCATTTAAATTTATTTACAGTATGACTTACACAATACACAACTAAATTTAAATTTTTCATTTTGAATTCGGAGTAATTTTTTGAGTTCTTTTTTAAGAATTTTAAAATTATTATTTTTTTAAAGACTAATTATTATCGCCTAAATGCACTATTTAACATTATAATATGATAGTGGTGACATATCTATGGTGTGTAACAATGGTAGTGGCACCAAAATGGTACATAAAGTAATAATAGAAGGAAAAGAGATGACGAATGAGTTTTGTTTAGAGAGGTTTATAATGTGTTTGTTTGAATAAGAAAGCTAGAATTTCAAAGGTACTTATCAAGAGAGAGAGAGAGAGAGATGACGCAAGTAAAAAAATAGTACAATCAATTTATGGCTTAAATTTTTTTACTGTTATATATGCACACTATTAAAAGATATTTTAAAAGGATGTGAGTTAAGAATAATAAAATCAATAAATGATTAAATGTCATAATTTTATCTCTTTGTTTGTTACCCAGCTCAAGTTCGTCCAGCCCAAGTTTGATGCTCGGGCTGGCTCAGCCCGCCAAAATAATACTTGGTTTGGGCATACTTATTGAAATTCAATTCGCTCAACAGCTTGACTCGAAAAGGCCAGCTTAATTACTCAAAAAATTAATAATAAAGAATCAAATTTCTTCATGAATTGGACAATTAACCAAGTTATGTTAATTATGAGATTTTGACTTAGATCCTTATTTTTAATTGAATATGAAATGATACAAAATGTTATTTTCAATTCAATTTTATTTTTCTTTCTTTGGTTTCTCAACAACTAGTCCATCATATTAATTTTCTTCCAATTTTAATGAATCATTTGCATTTTTTTTTTCCGGATTTATTCATTCATTATGTAGAATTTTTCGAATTTATTATTCATACAAAAAATAAAATTTATCCAATATATATAACTATGTGAATGAATTACATTTTTTTACAAATAAATAAATAGTAAATATAATTTTTTTGGTTAATAGTTAAACAAATATTTTCTGATCACGTAGGTAAAGATATCGGATGAATTTTATTTTTTGTAAGAATAAAAAAACCCAATGAGCTCTACAAAATTAAAGAATTCGATCAAAAAAATATAAAAGCCTATTAGCCCGCTACTAGCCCATCCACTGGCCTACGTTAGCTATAAATCCATCGAGTAGGGCTTGAACTTAATCATTTAAGTTCGAGCCAGGCCCGCCATAAAAATAGCTCGTTCGGCATATCTCGTGGGAGGGTTTGAGCACTAATTATATGAGCCGAACTAGCCCAGCCTGGCCCGTTGATGACTCTTATATATGACTTACATTAGCGTTCGATGAAACTCCGAGTAGTTTAGATTATATTTGGATTTTTGTTACTTTTTCTTTTTGTAAAACGATTCAATAAGTTGTTTAACTTTCAGATGTTGATTTTAACCAACAAGTTCTCTAAGTTTAATCTATTTTTCGTGTTTGCTTCATATAATTGTGAATACAAAATTATGCAATAGTTTTTATCGTTGTATTTGAACGAAACGTTAGATAAGTTATTCTACGATACGATGAATCGTGTCAAATTCATTTAAGATAATCTATGTTCGTCAAAGATAGGTTATACCAGGTTTCGATCAAATATCTTTTTTAGTGATTCGGTTCGAGCTTGTAGCTAAAACGGATTCTAACAAAGTTGTGTAAAGATTGACCGAATCATTATGGATTTAAATTGCAAGACTGGGGTGGATTCAAAATCTTAGGGCTTCGCTTCTATTCAAATCAAACTTTTTTTTGATTGTTTTTATTTTTTTTTTCTTCAAATTTTAGATAATTCAAATCACAAGAATTATCCTTTTTAAATTGAATTGGAAGCTTTAGTCATAAACGTAGCTTAGCTGTATTATTCCTGTAAAACAATGTCTAATCTTCACTGTTATTCTACGAAGTAGTTGTTTAATATTTATTTTTAAATATTTATTTTTGACTCGTAAACGATGCCACCAGGTAAATTCTCATTGAAAAATAACTTTTAAAACCCTTCAATTACTATTTCATTTGTAGATACAAATCGACACATAAATTTTTTGCGTTGACATTTTAGATTTTTTACACTTTTTCGAAGCAAAAAGTTGGTTTCATTGTAGTGAGGTCGAAGTATCCAGAGCTAACAATTAATGTTCTTAGTCATCACAAGAAAGTACCATTTCTGAATTTCATCAATATATATATATATTCGTCATTGGTGAGTGGCTGAATATAGTTGATGAATTATTGAATATAAACGTAAATGATGACATACAATATTCCGAGACTACCGATATAATTATAGGATAGACGTACACACTACACACTGTCAAATATAAAATAGGAAAGGAGAGTTGGGAGTTGAATTGCTGAAAGGGCTTTAGGAATTTGAACAAATAAGAAGTTGTTGCTCATAAGTTTGGTCATGGTTTTTCGCACATACCCCATCTTTTATTTATTTCTTCCAAAAAGCTCAACTCTCATTGGCTTCTAGGATCTGCTAGCTACAGAAACACTCATAGTTAATTTTGAATCCCCACCTCTCCACAACAAAGCCTCCAACTGCTGTCACTATTGCCGCCACCATCGCCGCCTCCACTTCCTCTCTAAGTCTCCTTCCTCTTGAGATTTCATATATCTGAAAATGTCGAAAGAAATCTATATGTGTTGCATTCTTTTGTTTTGAAATATTGAGGATTGCTACGAATATGTGTGTGTGTGTGGGCGCGCGTGTGTGTGATTTTACATTTGGGATTAATTTAATTTGTTTGGTTGCAGTTCTTGAATTGGATGCAAAGTAAATTCAATGGGGGACGAGGGAATAAAAAAATAGATTCAGTTTCTTCTACAGCTCGTAAGTATGATCTTGTATTTGATTTGGTCATTCTATATTGCATGTTCAGATTCAAAAGTTGGGCCGGGCCAATGTTTTGAGAAGAGAAGCCCAAATCCTAGTTCGAGAGTTTGTGGGTTTGGGTTTCAGTTTTGGGCCTCAGCCAGGACGGGCGCCCAGGGCCATGGACCATGAGCTTTGGACTCTGATTTTTTTTTTTGAATAATTTATTTTTACATTTTTTATTGCGTTTATATATAATAAAAAATAATATATTATATATATTTTTATATTTATTTTAATTTATAAATAAAATTATAATAATACATATTTTTTTCCTATTATTTAATTTTATATATAATAAACAATAGTATACTCTCGGCCAGGCCAACCGATTGAGGTTTATCATTTTTTTCTTGGGTCAATGGGCGGGGCCACGGGCTTGAACCAGCAAGCCCCATAACCAAACCACAAGCCCAACCCACATGTGTCTAGACTTGGCTAAGACTTGAGCTGAACTGTCACAGTAACATGGATCAGTCTTAGACGACCCACGATCTTGCAGCTATTTGTGAGTATTATGTGACCATAAATGTTATCATTTTAATGAATTGTGTTGCTTAATTATTAAACAAACAAATAAACAAAATAATAATTATTCAAATGTGGCCTAAGTTACTTTTGTGTTTGGATGTGACCTATGGGATCTGCTGAGCTTAATTTTCAAAGCTGGGGTGTCGTATGCATAATGCATCTTATACCTATTTGGATTCGGATCTGAGTTCAGATATTCACGTGTTGAGTTGGAAGTATTCCATTGGATTTGGATTTGGATTTCAACTTCTGTTTGGATTTTCAATTGTGTATTAATTGATATTGAATTGTATAGACTAATAAATATTAATAAATATTAATAATAAAAGTCTAAAAAATTGTTACATATCAACTAACAAATTAACTACCGATATTCAAGACCACACCTTCAATAATGTAACACAATATGTTCAATTTTTTTAACTTTTTCTAGCGTCTGGTTTGAGAAACTGACTTATTTGCACTTTTTTTTTTCAACTTTAGTAATTCTTTATTTTAGTCAAAAAATTATATTTTTTGATTTCTTTTGAGACGAAGCGAAAAGTTAAAAGATCTAAAAAAGTGTTTAAAAATATAAAAAAATTAATTAATAAGTCAAATTTTTAACTTATTTTTATTTTTAGTAATTTTCTTAAATTTTATGTTTTTTTACTTTTCAAGTTTATCTTATCGAGACAAAATGAAAGAAAAATTAGCAAAAAAAATTCTTAAAATAACCCTAAATTTGCTAACCAATGCTAGTGGAAGATAGTTACTTTTTGACTTTTTTAGGTTTTTTTTTAAAAAAAAAACTCTCATATAAATTTGACACTTTTTTAATTCTTCCCGTAAAAGCCTAAAAGGTATAATTTTTTTTTGATTAAAGTTAAAAGAAATTTAAGAAAGAAAAAATCATTTTTTGGTTGGAATAATTTTTTTTCTCCTTTTTATTATTTAGTTAAAGTTATTTTCTTTTACTTTTTTGATTATGAGAAGAATTCAAAAAAATATAAAGGTTAGGATTAAATTTGTAAACTTTTTTTTTATTAAAAATAAAAAATAATTATTTAAACTAAATTTTGACACAGACCACCCATAACATTCTAGAGAGTACCCAAGAAAAAGAGAATGAGGAAATTATATGATATGCTTCCACATGGCCACTTGAAAATTGTCCCCTGCATATATACATATAACACCGTTGACTCAAGTTTCCCAATCACTTAGTTAAACCTATCATTTTGGCTTTGCTTGCTTTAGCAGCAAGGTTGTTGTGAGAATGAAATCCAAGATTATTGCCAAAGTGGTGGCATGTAAAATACATTGTTGTGTATAGTAAAATTAGTTTATAAATTGTAATTTGTAGTAAAAATTGTAAGTGCTTGATAAATATTATAATTTTTTGTTAAAATAGAAAAAAATGTAATTATAAATTATTGTCAAAGTAAAATGTGTTTAAAAAAAACTTATAACTTATAGATAAAATTAAATAATTAATAACAAAAAGTTAAAGTTACTATTAATAGTATTCTCAAACACTCTCATTAATACTCTTTAATTTCATGCATCTAATTAGGTATTACAATTTTTTGGCTTTATCCTACCGTCTCATGTTTTTTTTCCTATTATGTACAAATTTTACACAGTTTATTTCTGTTTATTTTGTCTCCAGTTACATAAAATAAATATTTTTAAAAATATAAAAACATATATAAAACTTATTTTTTAGAAATAAGAGTAAAACATTAAAAAAAATTAGTTCTACAAATCACTCAAAACATTAATTTCTCTCCTTTTTAATTTATTTTTATTTCTTATATTTTGTATTTTAGTTCTATTTATTAATTAATTATTATTTTTATTTGCTTTATTATTTATAACTCATAATAGTATTACTCATTTAGAATTTAAAAATTATCTCTAAAATATTTTTGCCCTGGTCATATTCACGCTATTTATTCAATATTTTTTTTTATCTCTAATTCAAATAAATAAATAATAAATATAAAAATCTCATTTTCAACCGTCTGTCCTCTCTCGCCTTGTCTCATTGTCATCCTACATCTCCCCAATATAATATGAGATTCTCGCCTTACCTCATTGTCATCCTACATCTCCCCAATATAATATGAGATTCTAGCTAGCTATATAAAATACTACTAATTTCAAGATAATTAATGGTGAATTATGTTAATTA
This sequence comes from Heliamphora exappendiculata, assembly GCA_034768845.1. NCBI lineage: Eukaryota > Viridiplantae > Streptophyta > Magnoliopsida > Ericales > Sarraceniaceae > Heliamphora > Heliamphora exappendiculata. The sequence continues at coordinate 1,814,146 of JAOTRH010000016.1, read as the reverse complement.
TTGTTTATTAAACAGTAATTAATAAAATAATAAAAATAAATTTTTTTTAATATTAATATACTTTTAAAGGTGAGACATATTATTTTATAAATATTAATATATTTTATACATATATCTATATATTATAAACTCATTATTTACCATATAATAAATAATAATTAACATTTTTTATTAATAATATCATCTACATTTACAAGTGCAAGTTCTTTTTTCATAGGAGGAGTGGAAAGTAAGCTCTTGTTTGTTCTACTTTTAATGAACTTTATTTTAATATTTTGGTTGATTTATTTTATTTTTTTGATTTCTCTTAATTATGAAATAATTTCAAAACTATGAAAAAATAGACAATTTATGGAAAACCATCAAAAGGAGATAGAAAAATAAAAAGTATACATAAACTTTATTTTTACACATTCTAAACAAAAAATATCTTAACTAATTTGGATTTATTTTTTCTTTTTTTTAAAAAAAATTTGTTAATATTTTAATTTAAAAAATTATTTTTTCAACTAGTCAGATTAGTAAAACAAAACTAAATAATAAAAAATTCGCAAAATTAAGAGCTCCCAAACTCTGCTCCAAAAATTTCAGTAATTTATTTATTTTTAATTTTTTAGATCGCTCGAAGTCGAAGCATGAACCTCCCAAAGAAGAATTCAGTGGCTGGCCTCAAGGATTGCTGGCAATTGGAACTTTCGGGAACCCAGATCCGAACCAAAATCCCGAAACTCCCCAAAATCCTCAACAAGACGACAACCGATCTCCATCCGAAGACGACGATCTTTCCGATTTCACGCCGGAAGAGGTTGGGCATCTGCAAAAGGAATTGACGAAGCTATTGAAGAAAAAACCCGCGCCGTCCAGAATCGAAGGAGAGAATGCCGATCTCCCGCTGGACAGATTCCTCAACTGCCCGTCGAGTCTGGAGGTTGATCGCCGAATTTCGTCTAGGGTTTGTGGCGATTCTGATGATCATATAGAGGAGGAAGATATCGATCGAACCATCAGAGTGATAATCGATCGGTGCAAAGATGTTTGTATGGAGAAGAACAAGAAGGCGATCGGGGAAAAATCGATTTCTTTTCTTCTCAGGAAGGTGTTTGTTTGCAGAGGTGGGTTTGCGCCGTCGCCCAGTTTGAGGGATTCGCTTCAAGAGTCGAGAATGGAGACGGTAATACACATTTGCTCGTTGGTATTTTTTATTTTTTAAAATTTTGTTTTAATATATTTAGTTTTAATTTTTTTTTTTGTAATTTTAGTTAGTCGTATTTGAACCCGTCTGGGCTAAATTTCGAAAATGTTGCTTATGTTTTTGTCATTTTCAAAGTAGTTTTATCACTTTTATGTTTTGTCTAAAATTTTTTTCTTTTTTAAATGGTTACACATGAATTGAAAAAATAAAAAATTATTTTAAAAATAAAAAAATAAAAAACAAAAATAATTAATATAAAATTTGATTTTATTAGTTTATTTTGAATTTTTGTGTATTTTTAAAGTTTTTTTTATATTTTAATTATATTTTTTTATTTGTTTGACTAGTCTTGATAAAATGAGTTAAAAAGTATATTAATTTAATTAAATAATAAATAATATTTATTGAAAATAAAAATAAATAAGTAAATAAATAATTTATCTCAAACGGGATGAAGACATTGAGGAGTAAAAAAATGAACAAACGCTTCGTTGTTAATCTTGTTAAAACTATACTTCTTTTTTTAATTTTAAGTTAAAATAAATAAAAAAATCGATTTAGTTAAAAATGTGAATAGAAGAAATAAATATTGCAGTTTGATAGTTAATCTTTTTAAAATTTTATGCCGAGTCAAACGCCAAAGTAACATAGTTGAAAAAAGTTACGAAAAAGTCATTTTTTGGGTTGAAAAATGGTTTTTTTTTTAAAATTCTTTGTACTGTTTAATTTTTGATAACAGGCCTAATCTAAAAAGTTTAAAGAATAACTAAAATTATTTTTTTTTACCAAAAATAAAAAAATCGGAAAAGATGATCCCAGACAAACTCTTATATATTATTTTCGCTTGTATTTATCACAGTATTACGTTCCATAGTCGTACTTCAAACTTTTAGGTTTAATTTGAAATAATGATTTATTTACTTGTTTTATTTTTATTAGTTTTTTTGGCAAAAAAAATATTTTGATTTTTTAATAAAAGATAATTAGAAAAATAAAATAAGATAAAATAAACTAATAAGATAATTTTTTTACTTATTTTTGTTTGTAATTAATTTCTTATCTTTTAATTAATATTTTGTAGTTTTGAATTATCTTAAAATACAACGCTTTTATGAACTTTTGTGGGTTTGAGTTATGATTCTTTGTGGTGAAAGTTACTATATATTTTGGTCAGGTATTAGTGACTTATATGATTACTTTTGGTCTGTTTTATGATCTTTGCAATAGTATGTTGTTATTAGAATTTGTAATTAATCACAATACAACATATTTTATGGTAAATTGCTAATGTGTTTTTATTATTTTATAAACCTTTATAGTTTTTTGCTATGATCATTTGTGGATGCAATTATGTTACACTTTTAACAATAACATTTTATGAGAATTTTTGGTCATTGAATCATGATAATAAGTGGTGTGTTCGCAAATTCTATAAAGGTTTATAAACTACTATGATTTTTTTCACTAATTTATGTTGTATTAGTTGGTTGTTGTGTGTAGTGATTATGACTCTTAGGAGTTGTTAGATTTTGTAGTTTTATAATATTTTCAATCAATTTACTTGTTAATCACATGTTAAAGAGGTAAGAATAACTGACACAACTTAATTTGGACTATTTATGAAATGCATATCTTACATCTCTTTAAGGGGTGCACGCTGAAACATTGCTCGTGTTACATACATATAGATATATGTTTGACATTTGCCGTTTGATTAATCCTTTTTTGTAATCACCATGATTTTGGCGTGAAGCTTGCTTTGGAAGAAGATCTACTCTCAAAATTATTCTCGAGCATCTTCGATGAAGACATATTTGGAGGATGGACAAACTCTGCCAGAGCCCAAGAATAAAGAGGAAGAAGCAGAAGCGCAGGAGAAGGCAAATGATGGGTGTAAATGGGTCAAGACTGATTCACAATGTAAGTTAATTAATATTAATATTTGTCATTGAGTTTACTACATTAATTCTAGCTTGAAAACTAGTTAATTGATAATAATTTAATTGAATTTTGTGTTGCAGATATTGTTCTAGAGATCTAGATATGGTTCCTTCTTAAGCTTTCCAATTGGATATTAGAACACTTTTTTTCTTTTTTCTTTTTTTGAGGCTCCATGGAAGTAAGAGTAGAGGTACTGGAACAGTGGAACTGCCATTGTTGAGATCATTGGCCAAAGTTAAATTTCATCTGGAACTTCTTCTTCTTTGTTTTTTTTAGGGTATTCCCCTTTTAACTTTTTTTCATGGTTGTATCTGTAATATGTGACTGGTACAACACATGTTGTGTAATCTATTTTTGCATACTGCCATAACCTAGACATTCTCTACATTTTTCATCAGTGTGATTCCATCTATCTACACCACAAAAAATTCCGATTGCGCACACTAAATACACACTCCCTTAAAATTTAAAATTTTACTTTTTCCGTCCACTTTCATACCTAAAATATCTCCATTCAAAGACTTCCAAACCGTAATCCTAACCCTAACACTAATTAAATACCACCACCACCCACCTTATATCGGCAGCCACTGTCGCACCACCCTAACCCCCACCCCTCCATGCCGCCCCTTCATTTTATCTCCTTTTTTTGTGCTTTGAAAGGAACGAGTCTATGTCAAGGGGGAGGGAACCCAGGACCTGGGACGACCCCAGAAGAGAGAAATTACCCTAGAAGTTTTAAAACGAAACATGGGTATGACCTTGGAAAGAAAACTACGGTAAAAAAAACTGAATATGATAAAAAAACAAAATTCGGGTAAGAACCCGAAGGATAAGCTAGCCTAAGCAAAGGGTAACAGAAAATCCGGGTTGAACTCGAGAAAAGAACTAACCTAAACCTGATTAAAACAATTCTAACAATATACAGACGAAACATACGATGAAAAAAAAAACACGTAATCCTACTCAGGTTCTCTTCTCCTTTACTCTCCCTTCACTTTTAAACTCGTCGCCAACTCCATTGCAAACGCTAACCCTGACGACGCTACCTTTTCTGTCTCCATCCCTTCCACTGATCTCTGCACTCTCTCCCTCTCTTCCCCTTTCTTTCCACTCTATCTCTTCCCCTTGTCTACATACTCTTTCCCTCTTCCCTCTCTATCTTTGCACTCTCTAGTCTCTCTCTATTCCTCTTTACTCTCTCGTCACCTCTAACTACTGTTATTCCCATGGCCAAACGTATGTGATAGAAGAAAACTTTAAAATTTTATTTTTTAAATTAAAATAATATAAAATTCAAGACATAAAAAAATACTGTAACATAAAAATAATATATAGGTGAAAAAATGTGGCATTTGAGATTAAGATGCGTATAATTATTTTTTTAAAGTTGATATTTCTCTTTACATAATGGTTTAAACGAAATGTATTGACTTCAAGATACAACTTAAATACTCACAAGTCTTAACGAGTCACAAATCGAGTTGCCTATAATTATATATATAAAGCAATATTATCTCTCTTTAGAATACTCAATATCTTTTATACTCATTTTGAATCTTTTCTTTTCTCTACAAAACAATAGATTTGTAAGCCTTTTATAGATTAATCTTAAAAAAATACAATTAAGATTACCACCATTAATCTTAATAAAATTTATAACAAAATTATATTTATTTCATGTCCGTTATGGTAGTAAAATAACAATTAGGATTACCACCATTAATGTTTTAATAATAGAATTATATTCATTTCATGGCCGTTATGATAATAAAATATGTTATTAATAAATTTATAATGAACAAAATCATGAATAGGTTATTAAACTTTGTAATGGACAATAATAATTACAGAAATAATCTTTATTTACTATTATACAATAAATAATAATATATGTGATATTTTTAATTTTCATATTTTATTTTAATTAAAATTCTCCAGCAATATGGCCTTCTTTCGGATTAGCATTTTTGAACGTATAGCCTTCGTTCGTACTACTATGGTCACAAACCAATATTTGGTTTGGTTCACCATATTCGAATACTATTTTGCTGTCAGGGTGTAAGGAATGAAATGACGAAGTTGCAAGGGAGGACGATGGGATGAGGCTGGGAGGGATGGCATCGCAGCAAAATAGCGTTAAGGGGCTGCCGGGGTGGCAAGAGTGGCGGTGGTGGACGACTGCGACACAGGAAGGAGAATGTGGTGATGATGGTGAGATTTTAGGGTTTTGAAGTAAAGGCCTATTTATTTGGATCATAGAATGCAGAATATAACCCTTTCACTATATATGAAAAGCATGTGGGTCGAACTATTCTTTTTTTTGCCCCCACATTTTTGTATATTATGTGTTTATTTTTTCATTAGTTCGGAATATACAATAATATTATGTATTCTTCTGTACGGAGTTGAATTCATAGATGTGAAGAGATCTAGAAGAACTAGGCCTCGAGTGTTGAATTTTTTGATCGAGTCTTTCCTGCACAAGTAAAAAAAGTGAGACTGCCGGACGAGCTCATGTTAAAAATTCTCTTTGATACTTACATTAGTGTTTTGTAACCTAAGATGATAAGAAACCCTTTGTGACGGATCTCAAGAGATTTTAGCAAACTTTTTGTAAGTAAAAAATTGTGTACGTTACTTCGCATGGATGATTCTCTATTTCTAGCGTATTTGGATGCCCTTTTGATGGGAAAGTGTTATTTTTTAGGCTTTGCCTTGGCAAAAAGCTTTCCTGCCTTTTTGGGTATGTAGGATTCTTTTGTTTTTTTTTTAATACGAACTCATTTGCCATTAATGCAGAAATATTAGAATACACTATAGTGATTAATAATCTTTGCTTGGTCACCCATTCGTCATAAATGCTCCTTGAACTCGGTTACGCCACCATTAAAGCGGGGCGTGTTGTTTAGGCATAATAAATCAATGCTACCGAGCTAAAAACAAACATGGTATATGTTTATATTCAAGTATAATATATTTAATATTATATTTAATTATTTTATGTCCATCTTTATATTCAAAAGTATTTTATATTCGTAAATTTATGTTCAAACAATTAAACAAAATCTAAAAAAATGCAATAGAAGATGTGATTACTTCAAGTGGTGTATAGAAATGAAAAGAATTACAAATAAGGAAGTACATGGAGACTGTTTCTTTTGGAGGTTTGGGAAATGGGAATTAGATTAAGAGACAAGGATGCTTGGTTAATAAATTGTCTTTTTGAAATTGTTAATTTTGCTTTTGTATGGTGAAATTTGAATTTATATTTCAATAAATGAGGAATCTTATTTGTAGTTTTAATAATGTTAGGGCATTCTAATATTGTTCGTACCAAGTTCTTCGTTATTTTCTTTTTTATTAGGATATTAAGAGTGTTTGTATAATTGAAAATTGTGAACATATAATTAAAAATAAGTAATTATTAAGTATTTATTAAAATTATAAATTTATAATTTTAAATAATAAAATTTGTATAATGGACTCAAATAATTGCTCATCATAAATTTTTCTCTCTTTTTTCTATTACTCATTATAAGTTTGTTGATTTAAAATTAAAATTTACTAAGTAAAAAGTTATAAATCTGTTTATTTGAATATTCCTAATATTTTATTGAGTTAAAAGTTGGAAGCAAAAAAATAACATCAATCAAATACCCTCATTGTATGTAATTGAAAAAATGTTATTTGTATGTAATTGAAAAAATGTAATTTTAACAATTACAAAGTTATTAATGAAAAACTTTAACAGTTAGTCCGTTTTGAATGATTTAAAAAGAAAAAAAAAAGAAATATAATTTTCTCCTTTCCAATCACTCGTTTATTTTACCAAATAAAAAATAAAAAAATATTGAAAAAAAATGAAGAAAAATACTTATTTTCTCAAATTAGTCTTTTAAATCTCTCAAAATTAAAGAAATTTAGATAGAAAATATTTTAAGTAATTAATTATTTTTTATATTAGTTAATTTTTTTATAAAAATAAAATATGTAAAAATTTAATAACAAAAAAAGTTATTTTTATAAAATAATTAGTACTGTTTTTTTTATAAAACTTATTCAAATAAAAGAAGAAAGAAATTATTTTCTTCTCTCT
>JAOTRH010000016.1:1765797-1791597 GCA_034768845.1 Heliamphora exappendiculata | reverse complement strand
CAACGAAATCACATAATAAGATATGGTGTGCCCAACCACACCAGATAATAATAATAATTATTATAATAAAGCTAACAGTATTCGCTCGGGTTTTCACCTATTTGAGTTCAAAGGTTCCTTCCCATTTTGAGTCAAATTTCGAGGTGCCTCTCATCACGTGGAGAGCTGCTTTGAGGACCAAATCCCCTTCTTTGAACTACCTTGGTTGTACTAGGCAATTGTATGCCTGAGCAATCCTTCTTTGATATTCTCGAAGGTTTGAACTTGCCTTGTCTCAATGTTCATCGAACGCTTTCGAGTTCTTGGAGCCTTGTATGATGAACGCTATTGCATTGGGCTAACCTTACCGAAACAATGATTTCTACATAAAGGATGTATTTTGTTATGTACACCAAAGCAAAAGGTGTCAACTGGATAGGTTGCCGCTTTGGAGTCCTATATACTTATAAAGCAAGGCGAGTGCATGAGGCCAATTTTGTTGGTAATCTTTTAGAGTTATGTTGAGAATTTTGCTGAGTGTTTTGTTTGTGACTTCAGCTTGGCCGTTCCCTTGTCGATAATAGGTTGTGGATTTGTGATTAGTGATGTCATAGGATGCCAAGAGTTGACCAACTGCCTACCTTGTTGACAAATGGGTTGCCATTGTTTAAAAGAAGAATCTTTGGAATCCCAAAACGACTGATGATGTTTTCTATAATGAAGTTAGTGATAGTGGCTCTGGTTCCTTTCTTGAGGGAATTGCTTCAACCCATTTGGTGTAGAGTTCAGTAGCAGTTAGAATCCATATGTCTCTTCTTGATGGGGAAATGATGGGTCCAATGAAGTCCAGTCTCCAGGTATGAAAGGGCCCAGGATTTCTCATACTGACAAATCTTGGGCAGGTGTATGAATTAGATTTCCATGGATTTGGCATTCTCATTAATGCTGTGTGAATGTTACTTGTCAGCTTCCATTGTTAGCCAGTAGTAGCCAATCGAGATTAAGTTGTTGGCACAACTTAGCTTCTCCCTGATGTTCCGGTTTGTGCACTTGTTTAAGTGTTTGAGTTGATTCCTCCCCGGCTATGTACTTTAGAGCATATTCGTTGAAGCCATGCCTAAATAGTTGTCCTCAATGAACAAAGAACCTTGTTGCTTGCCTCTTTGTGATGGTAGCCTCTTTAGGGTTTCCTGGAAGAGATTGCTCCGTCAGATTATCAATGTATAGTTGTCATCAGTCGTTCGCCCCTTCAATAAGGCTGCGTTCCTTTTGCGAGGGAAAGGCTTGGCATTGGATACATTGGCTTTGGAGTTCCTTGACTGACTTAGTCATTTCCGCCAATAGTAGCCTTGTCGTTGTCCTACAAGAACGGTCATGTACTTGTTTATGTCTAAGTTTTTCCTCTTGAAGTCCCATGCAGCGTGCCATCATGCCAAAGGGGCTGCATTGGTAGATTATCCCTCGGAACTAAATCAAGTGCTTTAATTTGCTAGTTGGAATGGTACTTTAGGGGAGTTTTCCAATCGTTCAGTAGTTCTTTGGAAAAAATGTTGTTGGCTGAACATGGAAGGTCATGCTTGAATATTTCGATTTTAGTGGACTCTTGAGCTATCTCGACTTTAGAGGCTAAGGTGGATTTTTCGGAGGCGATAGTTGGGTCTTTAATTGCGTATTCTCCATTAGTGTGTTTGACTATCAATGTTGAGTCTCTTTTTATGCAAAAGGAAAGTTACTCCGATGTTTATGGAAGCCATCAAGCCTAAAATGAGGGCTTCGTATTTTGCTTCGTAATTTTGACAATGAAAATTCAGCTTGTACAAGAGATTAACTTTTTCGCCGCTTGGAGAGATTAATACGATACTAGCTCCTACTCAACCCTCCTGTTGATGAGCCATCAAAGTCCAAATGCCTACTCTCCTTGGGATGTCAGAGTAGCTGCTTGAAATTCGTCACAAGGAAAATGGGGGCTTAAAGTTTCCACTAGGAAAATTGGCCTAGAAGATATGTCAGGGTTTGACTTTTGACGACTTTGGGAGTTTGACATTGTATTTCACATTTAGCTAATGAGAGAAGCTAGCGTGTTGGACGTCTGGCTAAAATGGATGCGCGAAGAGGTATCGAATGGGGTCCCATTTTGTTATAAGATGAATGGTGAAAGATAAGAGATAGTGTCGTAGCTTTTGTACTGCGAACACTAATGCCAAATAATGAAGCTCAATGGGCGGGTATCTGGATTCAGCACCTTGTTTTTACTCGGCTAATGTAATATACTGGGCGTTCGACCCCATCTATCTTTTGTGCTAGAAGTGCGCTCACGCACGGACCGTAGTTTTGAAGTGATGTAAAGGAGTAGTTGTTTTCCTTGTTGAGGTGGTGTCATAGTGAGAATTGACGTGAGAGCCAACTTAATGCTTGTGAATGGTCGTTCGTGCTCATTCCTCCTCTCAAATTTTGTACCTTTCTTCAATAAAATGCTGAAGGGTGAGTGATCTCTTCCATGGCGGGAATGAAGCGTCGCAGGTACGAAGACCTTCCATGGAAAACTCAATTGGTCGGCATTTGTTTTCCTGGGCATTCCTCGAATGGATGTGACCTTGGCGGGATCGGGGTCACATTGCAGCTAAGAAGCATAGATACTTTTATGAAGGTGCCATGCCGTGTCGGACACCTGTGTCGGTCACGATACTCTTTAGACACTCTTTCGACACTCTAAATTCGTATTCGCCACTTTTTAAACGAGTCTTAATAAACAAATTGAATTTGTAACAATGTTTGGTATTCTTCAAAACGTAAACTATGTACACTAAATATGTTTTAAAGCATTTTTAAGAGAAAATACTATACTTTTAAATTTTCTTAGGGATATATTGTATAGTTTCAATTATTGCTGAATAAATTATTTACATATTTGACGTATAATAAATATATAAAAGTGTAATTTTTTAATGTGTCCCAAACGTGTTGTGCCTTGAATTTTTTGAAAGTTGACGTCTCGGCGTGTCCGTGTCGTGTCGTGTGTTCATATCCATGCTACTTAGCATGGCGGTGTACAACGCACCCGAGGAATTTTCCATATGCGACTCTAAAGGCGCACTTTAAAGGATTCATCTGTACTCTATCGCGTCTGCATCCTTCAAAAACTTGGGGGAGATCTTGGAGGTGGGTGTTTTCATCCTTGGATTTGACTACCACATCATCGATGTAGCATTCCAAGACTTTATGCATAATATTGTGGAATATTGCAATCATGGCCTGTTGATAGCTGGCTCTAGTATTTTTTTGTCCGAACGACATTACAGTATAAAAGAAGTTCCTATTCCGGTGTGGAATGCTATTTTCTGTGCATCTTCGAGGGCCATCTTGGCCCGATTATAGCCACTAGAACCATCTATGCAAGTGAACATGTGATGTCCCGTTGTTGAATCTATGAGAGTGTTGATGCTAGGCTGCGGGAATTCGTTTTTGGGGCATTATTTGTTAAAAGGTATGAAAATCGATGCAAACTCGCAGCTGCCCGTTCTTTTTCACCACTGGTACAATGCTTGACAACCAAGCAGGGAGTTGTATGAGTTGAATAAAACCTGCCCCTAGAAGTTTGACAATTTCGTATTTGATTTTTAGTTCACAGTTATGCTTGTAAAATGGAACACCTTGCTTATTGGACATGCCGAAGGATGGTCATTAAGTCGATGAACAGTAACAGCGGGGTCTAATCCAAGCATTTCATCATAGTTCCAAGCAAGAACTTCCATATACTAGTTGATGAGTAAGGCTTATCTGCATTCTGGGGTAGATCTTTACAGATGAATACTAGGTGAGCCGCGTTGCCTCCTGGTTTCAAGTTGACCTCCTTCAACCCCTTTTTTTGCGTCTTGGCACATCTTGGAAGCATTCGAGTGTCGCTCAAATTATTTGTAAGGTGGTTTGCTTTGCGTTCTCTGAGTCTAGAGGAGATGAGTCATAGCAAGATGTTTGCATGGTTAGTTTACCAAGCGGGAGATATTGAGACACGATGGTTTGTCGAGATGAAGTGATGTTGGTTTGTTTAGCGGACATGCTTATGGATGTTTGCTGTGAGATTGTCGACAGGTCGCCCCTGTGAACCGTCATAACTTGTAAATCATTGTTGCATCTGCGCCCCTGTACGTGACGACTCGTCTATGATAGCCATGGTGCTTCCAGTCTGGTCACCAGGGACAGACCAAACTGGTCAAAGAACCATTTGAACTTGGTAGACCGTTGAAGTGCCTCGACTCCTCGTGATTCAAAGTTGGGGCGGGTCTGAATTAGTATGGATGGCTCGCCTATCTCCATTGGTGTCGGTCTTTCCAACTTGTCGAAGTGAGATAGTACACAGACTTGTTTGCCATGATCTTTGTGTCGCGTCAATGGGTCTTTTAAGAGGTCATTGGTCGGGTTGAGTTCAAGTGTCTCATCGGCTAATATTTCTCGAACCAAGTTACGTAGAGCCCAACATTCTTGGGTGGGTGGTGAAGAGAATGATGATAAATGCAATAGTTGGGTTTGTTTTGTTCTCTCTTGGAAATTGGTTTCTTGACTTTTGGTTGGACCACCTTTTCATCTGCCACCCAAGCATCCAAGAGTGCCTTAACTTTCTATGTCGGGACAGGTTGATGGTGAAGGCTCATCGAAACTTCTCTTTTATGGTTGAAACCCTAATCTGGTGAATCCTTCCATGGAATAGGTTACACCATTACGACTAGGATGTTTCCAAGAATTGTGCCGTACGATCTTGCTAAGATTTCTTGTTGCGAGGCATAGGCCTTGAAAGTCTTCAAAATGGTGGTTAACCAGGTGACTTTTTATCGAGTATGCATTCCTTCTGTGCAGACTTTCACCGGTTGATTTTCTGCTACCGAATCTTGAATGTCAATTGAGGGTAACACATCTCCTAAGATGAAGGGTAGTGAGTATTTCTTTTACATAGAAGTATTTAGTGTGAAACTTCTTCACTAAATCTTCCCGTGAATGGACGGACACAGGAGCCAAGTTCCAAATCCCTCTTAGGCACAAGTTATGATATTTGTTGAAGGTTCCTGGAGTGTCCAAGAAGTGAGATATGTACTCTCGTTCGTTTCCTCTTTTCCCATCAAAACGTTTGAAGTTGGGAACTACGTACTCCTCTGGGTAGGGTTTGGCTAATATTTTCAATGGCTATGGCAGGCAGAGTTTGAGTTTAGTGTGCTAGGAAGAGGCGACCGTTCCTATTGCATAACACCACGAACCGTTTGCTTGACCATGACCAATGTTAGTTTGGAATCTCTAGGATTTACAGGGGTTGGTGCCGATGCGACTCATCAAGAAGTAACCGTTTGAGGGCTGATATTTGTTTCGGCTCTCAAGGTAGGTGTGGTTCCTGTACCATTCGTTGTGCTGGGAAGAGGCGACCGTTCCTGTTGCACAACACCACGAGCCGTTTGCTTGACCATGTCCAATGTTAGTTTGGAATCTCCAGGATTTACTGGGGTTGGTGCCGATGCGACTCCTCAATAAGTAATCGTTTGAGGGCCGATATTTGTTTCGGCTCGCAAGATAGGTGTGGTTCCTGTACCATTCATTGTTGTGGGGTTCTTGGAGACCGGCACACTGTTGTGGCGGCATTGGTTTCCGGGCTATTTGGCAGTGGGGTTCTTTTGAATCATTTGGAGTGGTGGTACGTGCAAAGTGCGAAACAAAATGACTTTGTATTAATAAGAGGACATCTAGGAGTAGTTGTTGAGTTTGCTGCATGGTTGCCATGTTTTTTGGGACCAGGTGAAGTTGGTCGAGAACGGTTGTTTGGACACAGGGCTCTTGTGGTATCTTAGAGTTTTGATGGAGTCCTTAGGTTTACATACTGTCTTGCCCTACTAGAAGGAAGGGTTGCCTCCTTGTCTAGTACAACCTTTTTGCCTTGACGAGTGAGCGCTATATGTCTCCAAAGTAGAGTGTAATGCTGACAATGGTTATACTGATTGGTGGTCTGGTTGAATAATGGCACTCAGCTTAGCTCAAGAGTCATCGGAGGTAGAACGAGGTGAAAAGTGGCAACCTCAGGACAAGACATGGATGATAGTAATGATCAAAAGACAATGACATTGATTGTTTTGTGTAATAATGAGAAGTGCCCTTTATTTAGGCTGAACCGGCAAAGAGACACAACTTGCATGTACCATGTCGATTGTCTCTCTTCGTTCGAATTCTCTTAGGCTTGGCCTCTGTTCCCTACGGTCTTGGTACCTGTATCATGGGATAGTTGCGATACATCAATATCTTCCATAATCCTTACCTATAAAGTGATCAAGTCGGAATGCTCAGGCCCCTTCTACCTAAAGTGGTCAAGGTGGGGCCAATTTTTGGGGATGGTTCCGTCAAGCAATCTTGATGATCCCAGCTCTACCTTCAATTTTGATTATCCTCTTTGTGATCCCGAGTGGATCTCTAGGTCTTGCTCGCAACCTAGGATTAATGTGTTTGACGCCTGTTACTCTTGGAACGCTGGTAGAAATTGAGGTGGAGCTGTTGGTACGTTCTTGAGTTGTCTACACAATGCCGAATCTTACAATTCTCTGTTCGTTCTATTCACGTTTTACAAAATTGGTATTTCAATTTACGATTCGATTCACAATTTGATGACTAAGCTTTCAACATATTGTGGAGTAAGGTTTGGCAATATAGCATGTGTAAACCCCGTGCCCAATGATCTTTGAAAGCAGGATCCAGAGATTTGCCAATCGAAAAAAAGAGCAGATTCCAATGGCATCATTCAAATAAGCTTGAAAATGGCAGCAAGGAACCGAAAGCTTGGCTGCTTATGCTACTAGTGCTTTCATATTTAATTCGTGGTTGTTACTGCTTGCTAGATTCGTTATTTTTCTAGTAATTCTATTATAGCTAAAAAAATCTCTTTCAGTTTAGCTATTTTTTCTATCTCTTTCATCAATTAGTCTCTCAGCAATAAGTTGTAAATGTTGGCATTCTTGTTATTTACATGGGAATATTTTCATTGAGACATGTCCCAATGAAAGAAATCTGTTGCTCAATTCCGTAGCTCAATTTTCTTTTTAGTTGGGCCTGCTCATGTATTTTGCTATGCATTCTTGTACTTGCTTTTATGTTCTGACTTTATACATTGTTTTTACTCATTCTGGAAATGGAACGTTTGTATATACATTTCGATCAGATCAACTCCTTTTTCCAATATTGTTTCATCATAAGTGATTTAAATAAAATTCATGTCAATAATTTAACGCATTAATTTCAGTTAGAATTACGTTATTCCTGTGATCGAAGTAGGAAGTTGAAGGTTTGGAACCAAGCACTAAACATTGGTAATTTGAGGATTATAATTTATAACCATCGAGTATTAAACATCTTCCATAAAATACAGATTTTGAGTACAAGAATTGGAATATATTTAAAATGTATCTGTTGGGCTCTATACCTTTGGTCCAGTAAGCTATAAGGGGGATGGAGTAGTGGACAGAGATTTTCCGGGTACATTGGAAGGGACTGCCATGCAGTCTTTAGCGGCTAAAAGCAAGTGCCGTGCAGTCTCTAGGGGCTAAAAGCAAGAAAAGAATCAAATACCTCAACTATTGGACTAGAAAGGCGACTCCTCAAAGTTAAAAATAAAATACTAAAATTCCAATATCAGCCATAGTTCCCCCCCCCCCCTCAAAAAAAAAAAAGTCCATTACATGTGAATACAACTATAAATGGCAGTCCAGTGCATGGAACTCCCGCAATGCAAGCTCTCGAAAGGGTAGAATGTAGGCAGTCTTACGCCTTCATGTATAGAGGCTATTTCCATAATTCGAACCCGTGATGCCTAGGTCACAAACTCACAATAGAGCAACCTTACTGCTGAGGCGTTCTCTTTATACATGCATACAGCTAGTTATACTAAATGGTCTTTAAGATGGTATCCTAGAAAAATTTTCTCAACTGAATATTACTTTACAACGAAGCAACTTCAATCTCAAATGACCCTCACGTAGCAATTGCTTAAACCCTCAATTAAATGGATGCCCATTTGAAACAAAACCAATTGACACTGCCTACCTATTTCATGTCTTTATTTGTTGCCAAGAGGGCTTAGAGAAGCTTCAAAGATTTCCCCTTGGGAGATATTGGTGAGGAATTTAGTATTATCCGCTTGATCAGGATGCCATTTACCCCTTCTGGAGAATGGGGTTCATGTATTTCGAAGTTTAATGTTTTTAATCAGGCCTTGTTTGGGAACGGGGTTCATGTATTTTTTGGGTTATCTTGAAGTATTGGTGTGGATGGGGGATTGAACCGCTCTAGGCATATCTAAATCTCATGGAAAAGGCTTCTGAAAAGGTATCAGGAACGGGGCGGGGACAAATTTTCTTATTCTTCTAGTATGGTGGTTGGGGTGGGCGAAGGTTGAAGTTGTTTTCTCGTGTTTTTTTTTGTTGGGGGGGGGGGGGGGGGGGGGGGTTGCAGCCCGATTTAGAGGTAATGAGTCCTTCAAACAACCAATCCCAGGCAGTACTGTATACAATATGTGGAGCATAAAAAATGGTCTAGACATTTAATTAAAGGACAATTATTCACTTCATACAAAAAAGTTGCGGTAGAGCTAATATCATTTTTGTTTGATCATCTATAACATTAACCAAAATAAATTGGAGGCAATCACTTGGTCAATATCAAATATGTTTGATCTTTTGTAAGGATAATTAGTTGAGGCCAGCACTTAGTGGAATGGTAAAGACTGAATGCTCTCAAGCATGTGAATGTGGGATCCAGTCTAAAGTAACCACATTGTGCATATATCTCCGAAAATATGGTCTATCTACATTTCTCTCTCCCAAAGCAGCCACAGTAGTGGTTTGGAATGACCTGTTTTATTTATTTAAGAAGGTAATAATTACTCTATCCAAGAGTAACAACTTCTAAGAAGTTACCGTGTTAGTTTTAATTTAAAACCCCTCGTTAACTCTATTTACTGACTACTACCATGCCTAGCATCAACTTATTTAGGTTCAGAAAGGTTTGGAATTTGAGTTTTGCTGGGTATTAAGGCAAGTGTTTAATGATGCACGATACATTATTTTCTTCTGATCTCTTTTGCTCTCCCTATATGTATGTATTAAAAAATGGAGTTTTGAATTGTTTACATTGGAGTTTTGAGGCTTTTCACCCCTTCCTCTTACTCTTTATGTTCAAGGAATTCTTGAGGACATGAGGTGTCCTGATTTGATGTTTTTGGGGTATGATTTGGGTTTGTGATGGAGTTGGAACCAAACTAAACTTTTAATTCAGTTGCTTTATTTTTAATTGAAATTTTGTTTTACAAAATTTCAACTAAGATTTGAAAGATGGTTTCTTATTCTACCCCATTAATTGGTGCTTGTGGGATGCCTCAAGTGCTTTTTTTTTTTTTTTGGAAATCCTATTCTTCCACCCAAGTATTTTTTGGTGTAAAGTGCATGATGAATGATTCATTTTTGTGGGTGCTTAATTTATCATCACCATTGCAACTTGCGCAATGGAATCCAGATTTCCTTTCAAGTGAGTGGAGTGACTGTTATCCCACATTATCAGGTAAATAATGTCATTTCATAGGTTCATGTGGTAGTCTTATACCATGCTAGGGATGGCAATGGGGCAGCGTATCCGGGTTACTCGACCCCAACTTCTAATTAGTTGACATTGGCTTGGTATGTGGCAGTTGAGTGACATAGAAAAACAGCTATTCTAAATTATGACAGTTTTCACTCACTCACTCAACACCCACCTCCCCCCCCCCCCAAAGAAAATTGTATGATACTTTTGTCCTGAGTACTTTAGTCTAGTGTTCTTTTCTTGAGTTCTTCTTTTTGATTCTTTATTTTGTGTTGTGCTTCCCTTCATCCCTTTATAACAGCTGTAAGCTACTGTACTGTTGGCAGGCACAAAAGGCAGAAAGGGAGGCTTCGGATCTCAAAGGATCCATGAGAAAGAGGATGGAGTTTCTTGATATGGACTAATGCAAGATGTTTAATGCATTCAGTCCTGCTCCTGCATTCCTGTGTTTGCGTTGTGCCCATACCATCTCACCCGCAAATATTATCGCGGTTGCTTGATGCTGGGGGATTGAAAAGGGCTTGATGGTTGTTTTGCTTCTCTCTCTCTCTCTCTCAACTTACCCGACTTTCTGTAACATTTGAAAAAACAAGAAAGAAATTCACAAGGTTGACTGGTTGAGAAGAGGACGTTCCTCTCTTTGTTTAATGTTTGTCAGAGCTTCTCACCATCATAGTAGCGTCCCAAGTCAAGTGGAGCCGGAGAGACCATGGGAAATCTGAAGGAAATCTTTGGCTCTTTTTGGATTTTACGTTCTGTGTACTCTTTGGGATCGTTTTGATTCCTATTTTCTTCTGTTTCTTGGTGGACTTTGGTTTCTCCATTGGTAGCAAATGGTGGAGTGCGCCGGAGTGGTGTGACTTGGGTTTGGCATCGCTTCATCTTGGTCCATTCTGACATAAAATCTGTTTCTTTTTCTTCTATTTTGTTGTTATTTTTTTGATGTGAACTCGCATAACATCTTAGTACTTCACTCATCTTAACAATAATGGGACATGACAATCAATGATTGGCCCTCAACAATAAGGAGACATAATGATTGATGATCGGTGTAGGGTATCTTGTGGCATGCCAAGTGGTGACATTTCTATTAGTTCAAAAAAATTAAATACTAAAACAAATGAAACCATTAATTAGGACCGTGAAACTGAGCTAGACCAAATGGTACAATGGAGTTTAGGATTTTTGAACCGTCCATCACTAACATCAGAAGGTAGCATTTTCACAGTAAGAAAGTAAGAATGAATGTAATGAAAGAAAGTAAAATCATAAGTCCCAACGCCAAAGTCTCACGTGTAACTTGTACAAAAATCAATGATTGGTTGCATGGTCAACTGGTCCGAACGTAACGGCTGGACCGAACCTCATCAGGTACTTACTCGTATCATGGGGACATGTTAGTAGTTTTTTTTTTTTTTTTTATTAATTTAATAATAAGGTATATATTTTTTTTGAAAATTTATAATTTTTACTACAAGTTATTAATTATTTTTTATTTCAATTATAAGTTAATATATTTATTAAATATTTATATTTTTTTTATTATAAATTATAATATAAAAATTATTAGTTTCATCAATGACCAATAGCCTTTTCAGTTATGATACGTTTGTACATTTGAGTACATAATTGGTGTTTGACATTACTAAAAATAGTAGTTTATTGATTGTAGTTTGTATTAGAAGTTGTGAATGTTTAGTAAATATTATAATTTGTAGTTAAAATAAAAAAAATAGTTATTAGTAGTAGCAAAAGTTATAAGTATTTGAAAAAATTTATACTTTATAATTAAAATCAGTAGTAGGAAGTTAAAAACTACCAACAGTAGTTTTGCCAAACACTCTCTAAATATATTTTTCTCATATTTTGTATTTTGTATATGTGCATATGATATTTTTTTGACGTTTTAGTTTGTGTATATTATAATTATTAAAGTTGTAAATAAAATAAAATAGAAATTAGAACAAAGTTTTAAAGTGAATATAATTTTTATAATAACACCTAAAAATAATTTTAAAGACTATTTTATAAGAATTAAGAAGAGTATAGAAACAAAAAAAACGTTGAAATTTTTCAGGTTAGAGCTTGGATTTAGGCCTTGGGTCAATCCACGGGCTCTAAGGGAAGGCCCAGGCACAGTTCTATGGAATTTGGGCTCGGGCACGCTTGGGCTTTCCTCAAAATGGACTCGAATTTTTTTCGAACAGAACTAGAGCTCGAGCTCTATAGTATCAGGCTTCGAGCTGAGCTCGAGCCGTCCACGGATCGTGGCTTCTTTTTACACTCTTAGTTTGAGCGTATCCTATTTGTATCCATTTGCCATCCACGAACGCTTTAAATGTTAGGCACTATTTGTTTTTCTAAATATAAAACAAAAGAATAAAAAGTGCTAAAAAAAATATAATTTGAAAAAAGGCGAGATATATATATTATGGATTTATGTATACCATGTATATTTATGTCAAGATGTAGTGTTGGATTAAAAAAATAAAAGTAATCTTAATTTAGATGAAAGATAAAGACATATTCAATAGTGAAGGATATACGAGGGTCTTTAGTAAAATTACTACTAGTAATTTTTAATTTTTAGTTACTAATTTTATTTTTAAATTACAAATTTTTTAAAATACATATAACTTTTGTTACAAATTACAATCCATAAACCACTAATTTCAGTAATACTAAACACCACCGTATATAATATCATTGGAGAAGTAGTATTACATACCTCTATGTTGAAGAATATGATAACCTAGTTCATTGGATATAAGATTTCTTTTTGGGCAAGGAAAACAAGATAAAAAAAGTTAAAAATGATTATTCAATAGTTTTGAAGTATCATGTGATATTGCTTATTTGATGTTTCTATCAAATCGTGTAGGACAAAATACTCCATAAGCAATGTGATCCCACCTTTAGTAGGTAGATAAGAGATAAAATAACCTACTTAATGTGCCTTACACATTTTTACTTATCAAAAGTACCATGGAAGGTGATGCCATATAGTATTGTAAGAGTGTTAACACCAATGCTTGCCAAATTAGCTACTCAAATCACTAGCCAAATTATTTTAGTTAGCCACTTTTGATTCAATACTTTACCAATGTTAGTTATTTTAGCTATCCTTATGTAAAATAATATTATTTTTTATTTTTTATTTTTTTCTAATGAAGGGAAGATGAGATTGATTTTGCTTAAAATCACCGATGAGCAAGAGAAAGGGGAGACCAAGAGATGAACGCGTTGAAATCGTTGAAAGCTTCTCGCAAAAGTTTTCAAAGCTGAACACGCTGAAATCGCAAGATCATTCTCGCTCTCAAAGTTGAACATTCTGGATAAATACACTGGACTCATTGAAAGCGTCGGGATCACAAAATCAAGAGATGAATAGTGACGCTTTTGTAAAAAAACTTTTGACGTTTGAATCAATAATTATTAGCGAGTGAACAGTGACTCACTACATCTGGTGAGCTAATGTAGCAACAAATCAAAATGACGAGGGTCAATTGAGACTAGTGAGGGTTAGTTAAGACCGGTGAAAATGAATTTTTGGATGCTCAACTCCTTAGAGTAGCAAAAACGTGAATTTTGCTGAGTTTACAGCAGATACTCTAAGTACTTAATAATTTTTTAAAAGTTAAAAAATAAAAAAGAATAAATGTGACCTTATGAATAATGTCTAGTCTCACCTTTATATCTTACTCTATATTTATTAAACAAAAATGTCTTCAGGATTATAATAAACGGGAAATAAAAAAAGAAAAAAAAGAATGAAATAACAAAAATTAAAAGGCAAAATTTACATGACCAACCAAATGAGCTTAAAATTTTTACTATACCAACTATTAACAATAAAATCTTAACCAGAGTTAGATACTAACCACACATTGGTTTGGCCTTTAGCTGGAGATCTCGCTCACTCTTGACGCTTGCAGATCCGCATCTCTCTCTGTCTCTCACTGTCACACCCGGCGCCGAAGCTTCAGCTCATCGCGCAACAGCAATGTCTTCGTTTGAATCAATGACAGTTTTGTTATATCTTGTCTTTGCTTGGATACTGAGCACTGAAGCCTCTGTACATGAGTACGCTGGAGAGAGATTCGCGAGCAGGGGCAATGCCTTCGTAGTCCACGGTGGCAGTGAGGGATTATACTCTTCACTTCCCAGTCACAATGACTCTTCTATGCCTGCTAATGGCGACGCATATATACGGTGAATTTGATCTCTCTTTCGTGTTTCTGCGTGGTTTTCATTTGTAAATCTCGACAAGTTCGTTCATTTTTTAGGTGTTGAGATTAGATCTCTTCCATTCGGGAGGTTTATTTAGTCCACCGTAATGTTTACTGGAACAATCGTCGGTGATTGAGACTGTGTTGGTTAATCAATTGTAATTTTTTGAGATCTGACTCACTGATCTATGCACCGGCAATTGATTTTGAATTTCATACCAATACAGCGAGAATTTCTTAGCTGCGGTTTACTTAGCGTGCTTAATTTACTTACTCTTTTTCTGTTGTAAATGTGGATCACCACTTTGTTATGATGATGCTGAACTATTCTTTTTTCCCGATAGGGATTTAGGAATTACGCTCCAGTCAGCGCCATATTATTCCCTATTGTTTGCTGCATCGATTTCATAAATTAGTAAATTACCACTCTCGCATGTTAGTTTATTTCATGTTGATGTAAAAACTTTATAATAGAATCTTACATCTGGGAGAAAAAGTTGTATTATGTATGACATTAACAACCTAACAGCTCCAGTTGTATTATTACAATAAAGCTTGTATCTTTGGTTTGTGTACAGTATAAAATCTGAAGGAAGAAGGGCAGATTGAATACCTTGAACTGATGAGTGTAAATATGAGGGGAAAATGTTGAACTAGAAAAAAGTAGATATATTAACTTGAACAGTTACCCTATTGTGACAAACATATTTATTTGGTACCCTATCTTATCCTACCATATTGATCCATCACATTAAAGTTTTAACGGTTCATGATTAATATTAATTATTAAACCCTTCCCATCCTTTATTTATTACTAATTTTGCTGCCAGGAAGATCATCATACTTCTTTAGCTTCAACACCATTAGGGTTTGAATTTGTTATCGCAAACAGCTACAAAGTAACAGAAGTGATAATCACTCAACATAAAAAGTGCATCATTAAATCACCTTCTCCAAGTTGTATGAAATACAAGAAGTAACATTGTGTTCCTTCATTCGAATTGCGGGTAACAGTTCTGAGTGCTGTTGAGCATGGTCTTCTTGCTCCGTGGTATCCAATTAATTTTTTTTCCCATATTCATTTTGTTTTTTCTTCTGAAACCCAATGCCAATTCCTAACATAACGTTTTATGTATTTTCCAAAATCAGTTTTGAAAAGATTATATTCAGGAGGCCCAAAGAGTTCTCAAACTTCAGCTCAGGGTTAGTTCAAGCCATTGTTTTTGAGGTAGATGATAGAGAGACAATTGGAGGCTCCGCATATGGGGGCCAAAGAGCTGTATGCTGCACAGCAGATCTCGCAAAATTGGGTGTGTGCTCACAAGGAGAAATCATTCACCGGCCATCTACCAAAAACCCTGGCTGGCCGCAAGTATTTCGCGTCTCATTCGATGTTGATGCTGTAACTTCAACATTGCAGTCAAGGTCAATATTAATTAAAAAAACTGGGATGTATAATCTTTATTTCATTCATTGTGATCTGAATCTCAAAGGGTTGGTTATAGAGGGGAAATCAATATGGAAAAATCCAACTGGTTACCTACCTGGTAGAATGGCACCACTTTTGAACTTTTATGGGTTCATGTCTTTTGCATTTGTTATACTTGGAGTTTTTTGGTTCTCTCAGTATGCAAAATTTTGGAAAGAGGTTCTTCCATTGCAGAACTGTATAACATTAGTGATAACTTTGGGCATGTTTGAGATGGCCTTGTGGTATTTTGATTATGCTGAGTTTAATGAAACCGGAGTAAGACCAACTGGGACCACTGTATGGGCAGTTACCTTTGGCACTGTGAAACGCACAGTTTCGCGCTCGATCATTCTGATGGTTTCCATGGGCTATGGTGTTGTAAGACCTACCCTAGGTGGTCTTACGTCAAAGGTTATAATGCTTGGAGCAACCTTCTTTCTTGCATCAGAAGTGCTTGAACTGGTAGAAAATGTTGGCGCTATCAGTGATCTTTCTGGAAAGGCAAGACTGTTTTTGGTTGTTCCTGCGGCAATCTTGGATGCTTTCTTCATTATTTGGATATTTACTTCCCTTTCCGCGACATTGAATAAGCTTCAGGTACTTACTCTGCTTTCTTAATTATTTATATATATATATATATATATTATGGAATGACCTTTTGATCAAGATCGCGATATGGTCCTTTGACAGGATCTTGCAAACAAAGATACAAATTTTAATTTAGTTTGATCGATACTGAAGGTTCATACTTCTATATTTGGCTTAATGTGGTGAACATCTTGATAACACATATTCAAAGATTTTGTGAAGAAGGCTATATAGCAGATGCTATTGGATAAACATCCTTTATAGTAGGAGAGATTCTTGCTAGGAAAACCAAATAAAACAGGAATGAACAGAATTCACTTGATAAAGTGTACTTGTAGGCATTTTAATTGCTGTCAATATGAAATAAAATGTACTCAAAAGACTCCAGCAATTGGAAATGGAACTCTTAAAATGCCAAAAAAACATACAACTTCTGAAATATCTTCTAAAACCATGGTGGACAAGTGTACAGGTAGAATAGTCATATAATTATAACACACTATAATTCTTTATATACACGTCATCGATACGCTTGAGTAGTTGATCTCCTGACTTTATATCAGGTGAAATAAAACCATGGTTTACTCAATTCAACTATACTAATATATAAAGGAAGAACCCAAGTTGGTGTCTTCTTTTTTTGAAGTTCTGGAAAGTTTTTTATACCCAAAATATCTAAAGAAATGCATTTAAATGCTATATATTTAACCTGTGCTCAATATAACTATAAGGGTAAATTTGAACAACTCCAGCTCCCTACCACTCCACATTTCAGTCTTGTGTTTTTCAAACTTGCCGCCTCTCAAAGAACCATGTTTCTGTCTTCTGTTTTCCAAACTTCCCACCAGAACTCAACTGGTGTATAGTTTCTGCACGACTTATAACCGACCTCCCACTTTCACTGTAACTGCTTTGGTTTTCAACCACGATCATGTGGAGTTGCCTATTCATTTCTACTTCTTCATAAAGAGAAGTTTGAAGTAAAGCCAGGCGATCTTCATCCAAAGTCTTCAAGGTAGCCATAATCTTTGTTGTTGTTTAACCATTTGGATTGTAAAGAAAAAACATTGCATTGAATTTCATTTACCGGACATTGCCCAACAACAGTACAACCTATTTGTTCATCTTTCTGAGCTATTTTCTTTATATCTCCCATTGAGCTCCACCTGATCATGGTTAGTTGACTGGATAGCAACAAAAGTTTGCCAGAAAATGTGTTTTGTTCCAAATTTCGGCTGCTGCAATTCATAATGCTGTTACTTTAATTTGACTATTTTTTCATCTAGACCACATATAAATGCGTCGTTACACAAAAATTTACATGTACGTGCGTGTAATTTAATTTGGCCTGCTGTTTTATGAGTTAGTTAATATGGTTTTGCTTTTTGATCAAAACTTTTGAATTTTAATCTAGAATTGTTTTTCTATTTTTTCTTGATACTAAAATATTTAAATACAAAATCCTATTACATAGGTATAATAAAGAGAACCACGTAGTGCGTGCCACCTTTCTAATTTCGTAATTAAGCAGTAATTGGGGCCACCATAACAATTCAACTTTTTTTTTCTTGTGACAATGTAATGTCAATTGTATAGGAATCATTTCAAGCTGTAGAAATTGAAAACAGTGGAGGATATCTTAATGATTTTTACTTACAGGTCAAGGTGTGACACATGCTTTGAATCCCAGTCAACACTACTGGTGTCTGCTGACTTAATTATGCTTTGGGCCATTTTACTCGGATATGCGAGTAAGCTTGGGCTTCGTTTGTGAGTGCAGGTGTTTTTTTTTTTTTTTGAGGGGGGGTACGGGTAGGAGTATTTCAGTCCCTTGTTATGCTGCATTCTTGAATGCCGCCTACTTTCTCTTTGCATTGATATTATGCAGTGCTGACTGACTCTGAAGAAAGCCTCCCAAGTAACACTTGGATATTGATGTAATATTGCAGGCGAGGCGGATGTTGGCAAAACTAGATATTTACAGGAAGTTCACAAATGCTTTGGCAATAGCTGTCATTGTGTCTGTAGGTTGGACATGCTATGAGGTAATTTTTCTGGTCTAGAAGATAAGGCTAATTAATCTCTCCTCTTGCTGCTCTCGATGGTGTTGTTATATATATGGAGTTCCAAATATTTAAGGATTATCCCGGACCTACACCAAGGTATTGGTGGTGATTTTTAAATATTGCAGAACATAATGTGATACGATGAGATAGAATATAATAGAAACAAAGACAGGGAAGGGGTTACATACTCTTAACGGCCATAACTATAACGGTCCTAAAGTAGCAAATGTTTAACAATGAGCCATTACAAAACATGGAAAGGACAAAGTGTTTGTAATAAACTATCCTCTATACGAAAAGCTCTTGATTGCATAGTGTTTGGCTGACAAAATTCTTATTGTTTGGATACCTCATTCCATGGAGTGAAAAAAAAAAAGGAGTGCGAAGGTATAGACATGAAGGAAGTACGTATGGAGAAAATAACATGGTTTCAAGAACTCACTATTTCATCCACTTTCTTAAATTTGATAGGATTGGCAGTTAATGTCTCATATCAATGTTTTTAAGTTATGGTCAACCATTTGTAAAGTTATATGCAGTTTAGCTCAGATCAGATTAAATAATCAGGAAACGATGGATAGAAATTTTTTGCACCATCACTAATTTCTCCCTCCTATTCAAGAAAGAAAAAAAAATAGAGGTCATACCATTCCCACTTTGTCAATTTAATAACTTACCGTGCATTGCATTACATTATGTTTGCAGCTTTACTTCAAGTCCACTGATGTGTATAATGAGCAATGGCAGAATGCATGGATCATCCCTGCCTTCTGGCAAGTCCTATCTTTCTCTCTGCTTTGTGTCATCTGTGCTCTTTGGGCACCATCTCAGAACTCAATGCGGTACGAAACCTCACTTCTATTCATAGAATGTTTGTTTATGTGGACCCGTTTTTATTAGTTGACAAAAAACAACTTAGTCTATCCCAAAAGGAGCAGCTTGTGTTTACATAGAAGTTATAAATTCATCAAATTTTACCGTCATTTTTCATTCACGGCATTATTGTGAAGACCCTGAGATCGTAATTTATCCTATTGTTATTTTGATTGCTGCTTCTTGAGGTGATGACTCCGAGTATTATCATTGTTGTCACACTTATGGATGCACGACAGCTAGGTATACAAGACAGGCCCGATCACTTGATTTTGACTATACTGACAATTTTTGGGTAGACTGTAAAAATTAGTTGCAAACTCCACTGGAAGGGCTGCTGCTATTTTACAAAAAATAATTGTTACTGGTTTCCTTTTTCTTTTCTCTGCTTTGTAACATTTTTACATTTGGCAGGTATACTTACTCGGACGATGTGAGTGAAGAGTTTGACAAGGATGATACTTTGACCCTCATAAAACCATCACCTATGCCTTCAAAGGATGTTCGAAGTCTGCCTGAAGTTAGATCATTGCACGTGGGAAATGGGGTATCAAATGGTGAATTGGAAGACGACAAGACAGAGTAATTTAAAACTCAAAATTTGAGAAGCTCTGTATCCAATGATCATTGTGACAATCATAGGGTTGCTTCCCGAGCATCTGTAGACGTTACAGTAGAGGAGCGGCCAAAACTCGCCGGAGGGAGGATGGTTGAATTGGGATCTTATTTGTTCTTGTTCTCCCACCTTTTTTTTTGTTCTTCTTCTATATTTCCTTTCCTTTTTACTATTTATTTTATCTCCACATATTTGTTTACTGGGTGTAATGGTGTTCGCTGTTAGCTGGTTGGCGTGATTACAGTGCTGTCGCTACGTTCTCAATACTGACTGTACCATAAGGTTTTATACCACTTGTAATTTATTAATTTGGGAAACGTATCCTTATTAGTGCATTTTTTTGCTGTTGTTGTCGATGTTGTTGCTGTTGCTGCTGCTTTCGCTCATCTTTGGGTACTTGCGCGGCACAAACTTTTTAAATTGTGTGTAGAATTTGGCTTACATACAAAAGGTTATATTAATAATTTTTGTAGAATATAATTTTGTTGTTCGTAGTCTTAGATGAAATTAAATACACCATTAGTAGAATTATAGTATTGTGTTTTAATATGTATGTCTTGATTATGGAGAATTATATAGTTTTAACTTACTATGCTAGTACACTTGTATATATAGAACAGAACTGTCTTAAAGTCATTATTTTTATACCGACTATATAAATTAATTAGTATAATATGATTATGAAAAGTGCGTATGTTTTTATTTTTAAAATAATTAATAGGCACATATATTTAGTATTTTTTATTTTAATTCATAAAAGAGGGATCTTTTATAGGTCAAAAAGTTCGGTGAATTTGATAACAGTGTTATGTGTATGGTGAATATTAGTTATTAACGGAATTTACGTTTCGGTATAGAGATTGATGATATTTATTTAAGAAAGTTTATAAATTTTGATTATGTTAAAGTCTGCTGGTGAATATTGTATTTGGCATATCAAATAAATTAAGAAAATTTTTTTAAGTAATTTATAAGCGGTCGACTAAATAAAATTGTCAGTAATTTAATATAATAAACGAATATTTGTTATCTTAACGTGCAAAGATAAATAAGCATTTAATAACATGAAATTTGAAATTATCTTGATATAAGGTCGGGGGTACACTTATAATTATTTAATAATATAAATTATAATTTATAGATCATAATAAGTTTTTGTAATTACTTAAGAAGCTTGAATCTTATTTATTCTTTAGATTCTTATCATAACTTATATATACACTACTAAAATTTGTCAGAGTTTTTTCAGTTCACTTGTGATATTGAAAAGATAGAGGCAACTGAAAAACAAAATCCACCATCTCTTCATGATTAGACGTATGAGAATACGATAGAATGTCTAAGGTGCAATCGAGTTTTGATTCGTGCATCAATCTAAGATATTTCAGTTCGAGTATTAAAATGAGATCAGCTCAGAGAGATCTTAAAAGTACAACATTCGTTCCGCTATATGAGTTTTAATCGGGTTCTCAATTATTTTTTGATATTAATTTGTATACATTGTTATTGGTTTTTTGGGATTCCATTACTCAACACTAATGACAAAATAATAGAAGTGTTCACAATCTGGTTTGGCTTGATTTTGAGCTAGACTAAGAGTTGACATGCTTTGAACTATTTTTAAGAATTTAATAATTAAAACTCAACATTGAGCACCACGGAATTGAACTGAACCAAACCAAACCAATAAAAAAATGGTTCAATTCCGATTTAAAACCTTAGTTCTACAATAGAGTTTTAACTAAGTTGTTGTATTGTAGTCGTTCAAGTGATCTACAACTGACCCACTTTTTGCCATCTTCAGGTTGAATAATTTTCACATCAGATAAATCTTGTTGACTGCAGTAGGCTTTTCATATATGTCGGTTAAAGTCGCCATCAAACATGTCGTCGTCTTCTCCTTCGCAATGTTAAAGGCGACGTTCTGCGATAGGGTTAATCGGATAACTCCCGAGGCCTGTCTATCAAGGAGTTCCCAATCTTCCTCCATCAAGCCTTTTGGTTTTTCACCTCGAAGGGATAGGTACAAGTTTTTCTGGTATAGATAGTCTTCAATTTACATCTTTTAGAATTCAAAATTTGCACCAGTGAATTTCTCGATCTTGAATTTTTTGTCTTCCACATCCATCGCTTTCACTCAACGAACCTGGCTATGACACTAATTGCTGGGATTTCAATCAACAAACACCAACATAATGTTGAGATAATCAATCACGAATACGAACAAAGAATAAAAATGAGAAACAATCACATGCAAAAAACATAAAATTTACGTGGTTCGGCAAGTGTGGCTACATCAATGGGTGCTGCAAATTTTCACTATATAGGATAAAGATCCAAGATACAATAGTTTTAAGCCGTTTTCCGTACCACATAGAATTCTCTCTGACCAACTATGAACTGAATACAACTCATAACGATATAATAGAACCCTAGGTTAAAAACGATTTGCGTCGGCGGCACTTGAGTGCTCGACGAGTGCCTAGCGAGCACCCTACACTAGAAACCTTGGGATAGTTTAGCGCTTGAGCGCCCTACGAGCGCCTTGCTAGCACTCTATTTTGAACTCGTTGGACTGATTGACGTTTAAGTGCTCAACGAGTACCCTATGAGCGTCAACTTCTAAAATATTAGCACTCTACGAGTGCAAGCTTCTCAAATTTCGTGTTTCGTGATTATTAAGCTCCACACATCTTAACAACTATCTATGTATATGTATAACTACAAATATAAGTAGGGGCATATCTTCTCTTTAGTCTCTACAAGAATGGAATCAATCAACAGTTTTTGTGATGATGGAAACAGTCAAGTAAAACTGATTTGGGATTATAACGGATTAGTTACGATAATTTGATCTATTATTTTAATGTTTTAAGTGTGTAAATTATTCATAAAAAAAATTAATCGAATATCGTTAAAATCTAAAAATTGTACATTGTATTAAAAAATAAACTATGAATGCATGATATTCTTTACTTATTTAAACGAAATGTAATTTGATAAAGCACTTAATGATATCCAATCAATTTAATTTTTTTACAAATAATTTACATATTAAAAATAAAAATAAAAAGAGATTGGACAAAAGTTGTGTTTTGTGGCCTCATTTGATATTCGGTAAATTAGAATTAGATTGCATTGCACTAATTTTTTTTATTACAATCCAATCCCTTATTTTTTATCTGCCTGACTAAAAGTCAGTACAATTATGTCTATCTCTATCCATATATATAAAACGTTGGTTTCTAGCTTGGTTTCGTCACTAAGTAAATTACATTTTTACCCTCTCAATAAATGACAATTTTTCGCATTCAGCAACTTTCGCTCCACCGTTTCTTCGTTTTCTTTCTCTATGAGGCTTCAACAAATCCATACAATCTAGAACTTCAAATCTTACAACTGTTTGGTATATTTAAAAAGTTTGATTTGTATGAAATTTAAATTTTTTTAGAAAAAAAAGAATAAAAGTATTATATTATTTAAAATATTTTTTCAAAAAATTAATGAACATTTTCATTTATAGACCGTTTACTGTTTTTATTTAGCATTATATTTTTAACAAGTAAGGTCAATTCTCATACAAATTTTAACGCACAAGATCTTTTTAGGACAAAAATACTCAGAAAAAAATAAATTTATTTGTATTTTTTTAAAACATGTATAAATAACACAGATAAATTTATCTGTATATTTTAAAAACATATATAAAGAATATAGATAAACTTATCTATTTACATTATCTGTGTTAATATGCAAACAGATAAATTTATCAGTTAGACATAAATAAGCAGACAGATAAATTTAAAGATAAATTTATCTGTTTGTATATTAAACAGATAAATATCAAAAAGATAAATTTATCGATTTACATATTAAACAGATGAATATCAAAAAGATAAATTTATCTGTGTGTTATATAAAATCGATAAATTTATCTCTTTACAGAGTGTTTTTGAAAAAAATTATGCAATTAGATCTTACGCGTTAAAACTTATTTTTTTGACATTTGACAGAAATTTTTTTAATTTTTTATAGTAATTTATTTATTTATTTTTATTAAAATGTCTAATGTGCATTTATTTTTTTTAGGGTATTATAATTTTACTAAAAAAAATGAGGGTGCATGGGATGTATATAGAATTTTTCTAAAAAAAAAAAAATGAAATTTTTGAGAAACCAAACGGTATAACTTCAAAGCTTATATTTTAGCCGGAAAAAAAAAAGGCTAACTTCTAAGTGAAACTAAACATGAGCTATACGTGGTTTTCATTGCTTGCAAGGTTTTCTGCATTGCATTTGGGTTAAAGCTTGTGTTAGAAGGATTGAACGGGAAGTAATACGGAGAGAGAAGACGAGGATGCAGCCATCGATATCTTAATTGGTAAATATGGAATCCTAGTTAATTGAATTCTACTGTATATGTTACGATTTCTTTAATTTTTAAACTATTTTTTAATTCAATCAGTTTTAAATTCGTTATTAAATATGTATGTTCTACATGAAATCAAAACAAATGATAATTCAAATTTTATAAAAAAAAATTTAGAGGAAAATTAAAAAAGATCTGATTTTTATCACTTGAAATCTCAACATTGTTATTTTATTATTAGTAATATTATTACTATTATAATATATATAAATATATATTATTATACATATATTCTAAATATATATGGCCCTTTGATTTATATTTGCTATTAAAAAAATAAGTTGAACTAACAATTCTTCCAAGATTATGAATCTTTCAAATTGAGTGAATTGTAAAATCTAAAAAGATTAATATTCTATTCCAACTATATAAGAGAATAAGGATCAAATTGTCCTAAGCTTTTGCATTTTTATGGTGTTATATTTTTTCCACTTAGGGGGCTATTATTGTTTGTATTAGTTGACTAGTTTCAATCTTATACTGTGAAAAAATTATTATATTTATTGCTTGACTTTAATATTATACTATGAATAAATTGCAAAGTAATGTAAAATTGAATAATTTGTATTTTTAAATATAAATTAGAGATTAAATATATCAATTAGGAAAAGATAAAAGAAAGAAAAAGATAAAAAAAAAAAAGTGAGTTTGAGAATAAAAGATAGTGAAAAGATAGATGATTTTAATTTAAGGGTAAAATAAAAATAAATTTAATCTAATCTCGTAAGTGTAAATTAAACAAATTATTGTTTAATTTATTATCTAATTTGACATAATTTAAGTTAGATAATAAATTAAACAAAGCAAAAGAATGTCTTATACATATTTTCAATCAATGGTTGAAAATAACTTCCCGCCCAAATTAATTTCATCGAACGGTGGAAAAAGACCTCTCGCTCTATCTTCTCCAAACGTCCAGGCCTCTCTTATTTTCAAAATCACGTAACCTTATTTCAAAAAACGCAACAGCGTACCTTATCTCTCTCTCACCGATTACGCATCAAGCCCCTCTCTCTTGACTCAGCTGTGTTCCACCCTTCTCTCTATCCCTCCCTCTCTCTTGAACCCACTACCACTCTCCTCCGCGAGCTCACTTTTAATGGCCGATTCTCTGCCCTCTTCGGCCACCGCACAACCCTCGGAACAGCCAGAAAACCCTTCCCAGCAATCCAATCATCCCGATCCACCACCGCCGCCCTCATCCTCGACTCCTTACACCACCCTTCCTGTAAACCCTAACCCTACCCCCGCGCCTCCATCGCCATTAGTTTCTCTGCCGCAGCCCCCGCCAATCCAGCCCTACGCGCCGCCACAAGTCCTTTCCTTGCCGCCGACGACTCCGTCGTTCCGTCCGGCGACCCCGCCGGTTTCGGTTCCCTCCGCGCCGCAGTTCTCACTGGTCCCGTTTCCCAATCTGCAGAATCAGAGTTTTCAGAGTTCTGGCGCTCAGAACCCTAGCGTTCAGCCGCCTGGTGTGAGCTCTGTGTCGGGAATGGTTTCTGCTGAAGGATCGGTTGTGGTGTCGGCACTTGGTCTGTTGCATGAGGTTCTGTAAAATAAAATTATGACCAGTTTTTACTTATTTTATTTTTTGATATATTTTTTGTGTGTTGTTTATGGTTCATGGATAATATAGTTGCATTACGATAAGTTTAATGGTGTGATTTAGTGGGGGAAAAGTTTGGTTGAGAGGAGTGGGAGCAATTAGTGTTGGCTGTATAAGGGGTATCGATGACAGGATGTTTTTTCATATTGCAGTTCCTTAGAGACTTTCCACTCTACAACTCCTTTGTTGGTATGCATACATTTGCTTAGTTTCCTTGATTGCTTTTTAAAGTAGACATTATTTAAGAATTTTTTGTTGTTGTTTCCATTCTCCAAACTGGCCTCAGAGGAAAATTGAACATCAGACAGTTGAACAAATGTACTCTTGCCGGATGTCATGCTGAATA
>JAOTRH010000016.1:1736643-1752713 GCA_034768845.1 Heliamphora exappendiculata | reverse complement strand
TATAGACAACAAACTAATTTTTAGTTAAAAAATTATTTTTGGTTTTAGCAAACTTAATTTACATCTGATTAAAAAATATTTTTACTTAATCAAAGATGTATCTTTTATGAGCAAAACATTACAAAATTTTAACATAAACCTCAAACAGAAATCACTGAAAAGAACCATTTTTGTCATTTAGTTGTTTAATTATTTTAGGAAATTTTATTTAGTTCTTCAAATTGTAACTTCTTCACAAGATGTCTTGAGCTTTTAGAACTATGGATGAAACTTGCAGTTATTTGATTTTTTTTTTTTTTTTTTTTCATTTTGCTTTTTGATACATGTTTATTTGGTTTTTGTACAACTCTCGATCTAGGAATAAACTAAGGCGAATCGAACGAGAGCGTCGCTGGGTATTTTGTAAATACTTTCAGGACCTACAAGTATTCTCTCAATATTTTGGTAAATATCTGCTATTAATGTAAAAATTTTATGTTTAATATATTTGTGAATACCTGCAGGTATTTTCTAAATTTTTTTTTTATGTTTAATATGAGTTCAAAATCTCAGATGATTTTAGGATTCGCAAAGAAAGGGTAAGGAGGTAATTTTATGGCTTCATTTCCTTTCATTAATCTGCATCTCATTATCCCAAGCCACGATTAATTTGTTGATTTTACTTTTAATTGTTAATTTGGTCATTGAATTTTGTAGAGCGATTAAGGGCAGCTGCTTGTTATTTACACATTTTTTTTGCATACTACCATTTGATTTCTCTGTTACCATTATCAGTTACCATTTGATTATTATTGATTATTTTTTCTTTATTTTTCCTCCCCTGTTCTTTTTTCTTTCTTATGTTTTTTTGTTCATTATCATTATTTTTATTTCTTAACAGTTTTTATTTTTTATTTTTTATTGGGTTGATTTAGTTTTTGTCATTTAGTGGTCATTTAGTTGTTTAATTATTTTAGCAAATTTTATTTGATTGTTCAAATTGTAACTTCTTTACAAGATGTTTTGAGCCTTAAGAATTATGGATGAAACTTGCAATTTTTTGATTTTTTTTTTGTCATTTTGCTTTTCGATACATGTTTATATGGATATATGTTTTGAGCTTTTTTATACACGTTTCTTTGATTTTTGTACAATTCTCGATCTAGAGATGAACTAAGGCGAATCGAGCGAGAGCGTCGCTGAGGTATTTTGTGAATACTTTCAGCACCTGTAGGTATTCTCTTAATATTTTTGTGAATGCCTACAATTAATGCAAAAATTTTATGTTCAATATATTTGTGAATACTTGCAGATATTCTCTTAACCCCTTTTTATGTTCAATATGAGTTCAAAATCTTAGATGATTTTAGGGTTCGCAAAGAAAGGGTAAAGAGGTAATTTTATGGCTTAATTTTCTTTTATCCATATGTATCTCATTATCCCGAATCACAATTAATTTGTTAATTTTTCTTTTAATTGTTAATTTGGTCATTGAATTTTATAGAACGATTAAGGGTATTTGCTTGCTGTTTATACATTTTTTTGCATACTACCATTTGACTTATTTGTTACCATCATCAATTACCATTTGATTATTATTGATTATTTTTTTTTTCTCCCCTGTTCTTTTTTTTTCTTATGTCTTTTTTGTTCATCATCATTAATTTTATTTCTTAACAGTTTTTATTGGGTTGATTTAGTTTGCTAAACAGCAAACAGATTATGGCTCAAAATTGATGCTCTATTTTTTTTGGAGAAGGCAATTGCTATGATAAATGCAAGTAAATTTCTGAATATGTAGTCTAAAATCTGATATGTTTTGAATCAACTGTGCGGAGAAGTCTTAATCATTTCCTGGCTTTCTTATGATGTGACGTTACTTGAATAAATTTGTTGTATATATTGCTTATCCCTAAAATGGTGAACCTGTTTGGCATTGTCTGATTTTCATATGATTCCTCTGTGACCTAAGTCTTGGTCTTGGTGAAGCGAATTTTAGCTTATTTCATAGTTTTGCTTTCTTTCAGTGATGCTATTAGTTAACTTGGCTCATGAATTTTGTGGTTGTGTTAGTTATCATCTCTTTTCAATTTACTTGGGAATTTTTTTTATTTAACAATGTTCCAAATTTTAAGGAGAAAAAAATTATACTTTGGTAAAAGACGTGGAATTTTGTGATTGTGTTAGTTATCATCTATGTGATTAAGATGCAGAACAACTGAAACCTTCTAACTATATGTCTTCAACACATATATTTCAGTTTACATTTACATTTACTTTAGATTTAATATTGTGCATTTTGTTGGATATTATAGTGTTCTATTCAAATGTATGAAGTTAATTCTTTTATCTTCTTATGCTTTTCTTGAAATAATGAAGGTTAGTTGATAATGCTCATCTTGAAAATTTGAAATCATCTTCTCACCTAATTGTTGTGGGTAAGATCTAGAACACAGCACTATTTTTTACTATCTATTAAGTCGCTTGACGTTTGAACTGTATTTGGATGGCTGATTGTTCTAATCCGTGCTTGAAGTTTGCTATGAAGTAGTGATATTTTCACATTCTAAGAACTGTTGAATAGAAGAGAGAACTGAATAAGGTAAAATGTAAGATTTTTTTCTCTTTTAATTATATTAGAAAGGTAAAGCCTAAAAAAGTTAAATTATTTTGGTTAATTTTTCTTTTTGAAACTTTTATCCTAATTGAAACTTAAAAACCCTGTTCAAGGTGCATAGAGTGATTTTTGGAATATGAGTGGTTCTTGAAAGTATTATGAAATGTGAGTGAAAGTATTATAGAATGTGAGTGACAAATATTCTTTTGACCGTTAATTATTTAGTCTTTTGATTTTATGAATTAATTAATATTATTTGTTTATATTCAATGCAACAGTATCTCTTGCATTGTGTTCTTGATTTTTTATTTAGTCAATTGACATTTTACATGCAGCAATACTTTAAAGTTTGATGAGGATTAGTTGATCTTTTATGTACTATTATTTTCAAAGGCTACAAAAGAGATCTTATTCACACTAAGTAGTTAAAAAAAAAAATATTATTTCACTCTACAATAGTTCATATTATAATTTAGTTCACATGAAAACTGATTTGGTGTATTGATCCGGGGCAATTGAATTATCCATAAATTTTTGGTAGGTCATTAGGATTTGTAATAGAAGTTGCATTAGATTTGTAATTCCGATTCAATTTGATTTGAGTGGCATATGTTTGAAGGCATGCATGTATGTTGCACCTATTCTAATTTGTTTTTTTTTAATAGTGATTCAATTTCAATATTGAAATCAGCTACACTTGATAGGTTTTGGTATGCAAAATTTAATTTTTGTACTATGATAACCGTAAGAAAAGCTCTAACAAAAGTATATGTATGATTTACTAATAAATCCCCATATGCTAACAGTTTTTAGGGTTAATAATGCTGCAAATTTTACATTGTTGATTGGTTTAATTAGACTTTTTTTTTCTTCAAGTGTGGCTGGTTTAAAAGATCAAAAGAGTATCGGTATAGCCATCTAAAGGTACGTGGTTCTTATCATCAGAATAGAAACTTGCAAGTTGCTTTGAGGCCCTGCCTTTTATAAATGTTAGGGCCATGTCGAACTCTAAACGGTGGTATTGGCCTTCATGAAAATGAAAAAAATCTTTTGCAATCTACCTTAATTAGATTACTCTCCTTTTTATTCTAAGTACATCATTTATTTTGTTTGATCTGTGTACAAAAATTACGAGGTTCAAACTAAAAGTATATTAATTGCAATTTGTTAGAATTTGTCTTGGTGGCCTTTTTTATATTTGCATAAACAATGCCTATTAGTTAACTTCTATGTTACACATGTAGTTGAATGGTGGAAGAAATATTGTCTTTTAGGATGAAAAATGAACTTCAATTAGGCATGCATTGCAAATTTTTTCTTTTTGTAGAAGAGGTTGGTGAATTTAATAAAATCAATATTAAGTTTTCAATGCATGTTTTAATTTTGCTGTTAAGTTCTAACAATGCCGCTACATTCGTATAAAGGGCGAAGCCGCTATATATTTAGTATGGAGAGAGATTCATTCCATATGAAGCGTTCTAATTTTTTTTATTTGCTATGATACATAGTTATCAACTTTTAAGTGATATTCAATGCTTGGAGGTGTATTAAATTGTTTAATTATTGGATGACCACCCAAGTTGAGTGAAATTAGTAGTTTTTTATAGTTAAAATTTTAATGATAGTTTGGATTAATAATTCAATAGTGTTTATCCATGGATTAGTGGAAACTAAAATATAAATTCGGTATTTTTTTAACCTACCAATTCTTTTTTGAGCACGCTCCATGTTTTTCATGTTTTTTGAATTAATGGTTGCTTTCTTTTTCTCTACATTTTTAAATGTTATTTTGAGTATATTGTTGTTGAAGTATAATTAGGTTTTATATTTAATTTCACATTGCAGGTGTTATTTTATCAACAATTAAATTTGTGACTTACATTAGCCATGTAACTTAGTTGATTACTTCTTCATACGATAAATGTGATATCTCTTGAACTTTGTATAAGAAAAAAATATTGTCTAAATTTTAGATGCTTTTCCTAAAAGACATACCATCAAGTGTGTAGACCTAAGCTAAATGATGTATTTTTTTGAAAAAATCGTTCCTTATAAGTTTTTCATATGTTATTACAATTTATTTTTTGAACAATTTATTATTAGATTATTGAAATGTGTAGTATTGTTTCTGAGATTAATATTGTGTGGATAATGTCCTCTTTAAATGAAATTGCATATTTTTTAACTTTTAGTTAGTAGATTAATTTGCTTGGTATAGTCATTTCTGCTATGACAATATTGTGTGGTTATTGTCTTCCTTAAATGAAGTTACGTGCTAATTGCTTTTATTACAGGTTATTTCGTAAACGGTTAAATCGCTTGATTATCCGAAAAACAGGAAGAATTTTGTCAATTTCTTAAAAAATTTAACATAGAATATTTTTTTAAAAATCATTAAAAGTCTCAGTCTTCATTCTCCTCTTAATTTCTTTTTATTATTTGTTTTTGTTGTATTAGAAAAATTATTAAAATGCATGAATAATTTAAAAAAAATAGTGAAAATACCTTTAGGTACGGATCAATTTCTAATTATAATATATATTATACTATTCATATATAAAATAATACATTCTATTCAATTTGTATTTATATAAATACATACCTAACAAGAATTTTAAAAAATTTCAAAATTCGAATTTTATTAAATAATTTTGCTACAAGTACGTATTATAGCATAGATTGAACACACCCAATGTTAGAGGGGTATCTAGATCAGTGATGTGCATGTATACGGTTATCATTTTTGCTCATCAAATGCAAATCGATAAAATTTTTCTTAGTTTTGACCAATTTGAGTTTTTCATCCAATTTAATATCTTTGATATTTAATATATATTTTAATTTATCCTCCAAAATTTTAAAAATATCAAAATTTCAATTTTCACAAAATTAGAAGAGTACATTTTTCTCTAAACTAATTTTATTTTAATGTAAAAACCTCATACACAATTATCACTTCATAATTACTTCTATTATGTTCATTTTAAAATTTTGTTATAGCATCTTATTACATCTGAACAACTAATGTTATACATATATTTATTTATGATATTTATTTTCAAATTAACTTTTATTTTTAAAGGCCGATTATAACAACTGAAATCAAGTTATTATTGAAAATGACCTTTATTCATCCATTTTAAAGCTCTATCCATTTTTTTATAATTTACTAAAAAAAGAGAAATATTGAAAAGAACAAGATATAGAGTAATTAGAATTTTGAAAACTAAACAACCTAATATCTATATTATCTTGTTATATATAAATATGCATATTTATACTATTAATTTTAATTTTTAAAATTTTTTATTTATAAAATACAAAACTATGCATGTCAACTACTTCTTGATTTAGTGTTCAAAAAAAAAAAACTACTTCTTGATTTATTCATTGATTATAGATTCTAAAACTAAAATGGTAAATTTATTCAAAATTTTGATTTATTACATTGATTATTGATTCTCTAATGAATATAGTATTATTCAAAATTTTAATATATAATATTTTGGGGGTATGATAAAAAATATTACACATTTTAACTTTCTTTAATGAAGTTCAATGCAAAATATTTAAAATCTTAAAATTATAGGAGAAAATAATATCATTTTTGTATATATAGTTAGTCAAAGTATTAATATAAATTATCGTAAACTATATTTAATTAAAATTAAAATTGTATTGTTGATGAATTAATCAGCATTATATGAATTAATTTATTATTATAAAAATACATAATTTTTCTCGTGCATAGCACAGGTAAAGCCCTATCACGACCAACTATACCAAATTTTTTGTCATATTAAATAAATTACTTCATCCGAGGCGGATAGCAAGAATCAATATAATAGCGGATAGCAAGAATTGATGTATATACATACACACATTAATTATTATATGATATTATCTAAAATTCAGAATGCACTTAATCATATTTAAGTTTTACTATCATTGCTTATATCAATTCATCATTTACAAGCAAAATTGACAATATTTTTAATTCTTTTACATTAGATTCTTTTGTTAGTTCCTCTGTTAATAACTCTGCAAGTTTAAAATAGATTTACAATTTAAGTAAAATTCTTATATATTATTTTACACTACTGATTTTACTTTATCATTATCAATTATGTATATATAATATATAAATGTTTAGTATTATTTATGGGCCAAATTTTTTTGAGCGTGCTGTGCACGCAGCAACTACTCTAGTTATATTTAATGGACTAGTTTTTCTTATGAAACTATTAGATAAAATATTAAAGGGGTAATTACAATTATTTTTTCTGAAGTTTAAATTTATTACATGAATTATTTGTATGGTCTCTGAAATTACATTAATCTCTCATGAGATTTAATTTTAACATTAATTGTCTCAAACTGTTAATATTTCTGTTGAAATTTAACGAAAACTGTTCATCCCACTCCAAAATCACCATTCTTATTTCAAAATTACCATTCAAACCAAAATTTTCACCTAAAATTTTAACGAAATGGCGGTTTTGGAAATAGTGATTTTATAGTGGAAATAGTGATTTTGAGAAAAAAATGTGGTTTGAAGGGTGACTTTGGGGTGAAAGAGCCGATTTTCGTTAAATTTTAACAGAAATTTTAACAGTTAGGGTATAATTGATGTTAAAATTAAATCTCAGAGTAAGTTAGTGTGATTTTAGAGATTATAAGAGATGCTCCTGTAATAAGTTTAAAGCTCAAGAGATGCAAGTATAATTATCCTAATGTTAAATAAGAGACATCTACTATCATAGTAATTGTAGAATTGTGAGGATTTAAAATTTATAAAATATATTTTATTTTATAATAACTTTATTTAATTATTTAGTTGTAACTAATACAATTTAATCTCATTATATAATTAAAAAAATTTAATTTTATTATTTATTCTAACTTACAACATAATTAATATAATTTAATCTTATTATTCATTTAATTTTTTAAAATATAATATCAAAATGAAATAAAAATCATAAATATTTATTAGATTGTCTACAAACAATGCATTTTGAGGGATGCAATAAGTAAAAAAAAAAAGTGTGCATTTAACATTTCCTCTGCGACTTCACCCTCCCTAGGCTTGTTTTTATACGCGACTTTGTCCTTTTGCTTCTTCGAGCGCACTCGAAACCCTACCCCTTTCGAACCCTAAAAGATCTTCGATCTTCACTGCAATCGATTGCGAAAGAAGTATTGTAACAAAAAATGCAGCAGCATCAGAGGCTGAAACAACAGCAACAGCAGGCTTTGATGCAGCAAGCAGCTCTCCTTCAACAGCAGTCTCTGTACCATCCTGGCCTCTTAGCTGCTCCTCAGGTTCCACCGTTTCCTCTATAAATAGCTACACATACACGTGTATGCCAAAACTTGTGTTAGATGTGATTTCTATTTCGGGTTCTGTTTTTGTTCGTTGGATCTTCGGGTTGTTGTCGTGTTCGCAGAATTTTCGAGCTTTCTGTAGAGTAGAGATTTTGTATTTTTGTTTATTTGTGGATAATTTTTGTTTATTGTTTGGAGAAAGGCTTGTGAGGCAAGATGCGATTATGATAATTGTTTTTGTTTGCGGAGTTTAGGGTTTGTGTTTGTGTAAGGTCGGTCTTCATTGGGGAGGTGTTTGGTTTGGAATTGGAACGGGCATTATGTTTTAATCATTGAACAGATGAAAAATCAATCATTATTATGTTTTAATAATTATTGTGTTTCATTATTAGCTTCGCATTTCCAGGGGAATCTCTATCCTTTATTGTCCCCTGCTTTTGTCAGAATAAGCAGGAAAGACTAAGATTTGTTCAGTCTCATGCTTGGAATATTTTCTGAGTATGTTAATTGCTGTGATAATCAGCAATTCGCTTTTGTGACTGTTATAAAGCGATAAAATTTCATGGGTTTGCTTATGAATATGCAGTCACGCTGAGGCCATTTCCCCAAACCTTGTGTTAGGGAAACTATGGAAATACATGGGTTTTTTTTAATATAAAAAATATGTAAAACACATCTCTCTACTTTGTTTGGTTTCCTTTTATTCTGGTATAATTTAAGTGCAACATGAAAAGAAACATAGTTTTGAGCA
Source organism: Heliamphora exappendiculata (assembly GCA_034768845.1). Classification (NCBI taxonomy): domain Eukaryota; kingdom Viridiplantae; phylum Streptophyta; class Magnoliopsida; order Ericales; family Sarraceniaceae; genus Heliamphora; species Heliamphora exappendiculata. The sequence continues at coordinate 1,744,038 of JAOTRH010000016.1, read as the reverse complement.
TATAGACCGCTGTTATGCTTCCACTGTCCTTTTGTGTATCAATGTGCTATGTGCGTGTTTGTGGGCTATGTGGTGGCTCTAGTACTACTTGTAAAATGAACAAATCTTTTATTTGAAAGTTGTTTCTCTAAAAACTGTTAGGTGAGTACTTGATTAGAGTTTTGAGTTTATATATATTATTTAAGAGCTCATTTTATAGCGAGCGGACACCGTGCGTAATCTGTTGTTAATATTACATCTATATAAAACAATTAGATAACTACAATAAAGGATTCTTCTTTGCCAATGGAAAGCCAGAGGGAGGGTAATTCATATTGGGCAAATTTTACTTAGTACCCCTCTACGTTACGCTGAATGTCTCTTTGGTCACTCATTTTTCAATTGCAACATTCAACCCCTACCACTTTTAGTCAAGCAGCAATGTGGCCCTTTTGTCAGCCAAGTGTTAAATTAACTAACAGCAAATAGCACGTGATTATCACATTTTCACATTTGATAGCTTTGAGGGTATGTATGAAATTTTGCTCTCTTCCTTACAACCCAAACACCACCCCTCTCAAAGCTACCTGTGCCAACCTAAATCTAACACCATCCAATCCAAACAGTTTCACATAAACTATACCACAATGGCCACCCTCATTGCCACTGTGCCATCTTACAAGCCCACACCGCCACCCAGTGTGATATACATCTTTACTATTATGCCTTCATTTTGTTTAGATTGGATTTATGTCTGTTGCTTCAAGTCAATCTTATATATTTGGGCAATAAAGTTTAGTTGTAGGTGTATTTTGAAAATAGCTTTAACGATCCTTTCTTTTGGGGTTGAAGTTGCTCTTGACATAGGCAGTTAAAGTAGGGATTCTTTTTCTTATTTTTTGTTCATTTTTTCCTTTTTATTTTTCTTTCCCATTTTCTTTCCTTTTTCCTTTTTTACGTTTTTATTTTGCAGATAGAGCCAATCCCAAGTGGAAATCTGCCTCCTGGGTTTGATCCAAGTACTTGCCGCAGTGTGTGAGTGTAGTCTGGACATTTTCTTCTTATGTTTTTTGTTTCTTTTCTTTTATTGCATGCTTGTTTTATATCCACCATGCTTATTGAATGCGCAAGTCGCAATCTTTGTTACCTATAAAATATTGGTGTAGTCTTGATAGTCTTGCAGTCTGATAGTCTTCTCCACGGTTAATATTGCTTTGTTTCTTTCGCCATTTATTTATAAGTCCAAAAAGTATCAAATCGCTATCCATGCAATGTAACTAATATTATTGCTTTTTAGTTTTTGACAACTGGAGGTGATTCTTATTGCTCAATTTATTTTCTTGTTTTCTTTTTTAAAACTTCTAGTTTCTTTACTTTTGAGAAAATGCAGGTATGTGGGAAACATTCATACACAGGTGACAGAACCCCTCATTCAAGAGGTTTTTGCAAGTACAGGCCCTGTTGAGGGCTGCAAGCTCATTAGAAAGGAGAAGGTACGGTGTTATTATAACACTTATCTGTAGCTTTTGATTTTTCCTGATTGTCTGTTGTTGTAAACTACTGGGGGATTCAGAAGGCTCAGTGGGTAAAGATGTTTGCCACATTTCTTCTTACTTTTCTAGCTTATTTCACTTATGAGATGGACATTTCTTTTGTTTCTCTTAAATGCAGTCATCCTATGGATTCATTCATTACTTTGATCGTAGATCAGCAGCGCTTGCTATACTGTCTCTCAATGGAAGGCACCTGTATGTAGAATTTGTAGTGGTTTTCTGTTATGTTGTGGTTTGGTTATTTTTGATAGATAATAGATGTATATTATACTTTCACTTAATCAGGAAAAAGAATCCTGATTTGGTTCTAACTTCTACCTATATTTATTGTATTTTGACTTATTCACAGGTTTGGGCAGCCTATCAAAGTTAATTGGGCATATGCCAGTGGTCAGAGGGAAGACACATCAAGTGGGTCCCCCCTTTCTGATTGCATATTTGGCCTTGAGTTATTTGAATTTAGCATTTCGTAGTGGGGGCGATTAATGCTTTTCTTCTTTAATGGCTTTTTATGATATTGCTACTTTGTTATGCAGGTCATTATAACATTTTTGTTGGTGATCTTAGCTCTGAGGTTACTGATGCTATGTTGTTTGCATGCTTTTCTGTCTATCCCAGTTGCTCGTAAGCTTTTCTATACACAAATTACTTTCCTTCTTCAGAATTCTTAGTTTGGATTAAAATCTCTCTTAACTTAATTGATTTCCAGATTCATTATCTAGACTTAGCAGACCTTAGTGATTGGGTGATGGTATGTATTTGATTAAGTTGAGCGGTATGGGTGGACTAATTTTGCCTTGTGAATTCCCAGTGATGCAAGAGTTATGTGGGATCAAAAGACTGGGCGTTCAAGAGGGTTTGGATTTGTTTCTTTCCGGAATCAGCAGGTGATATTTCATAGTTGATATATGCTTACAACTGAGCTTTCAGCTTTCATTGCTGAAACTAATTCAGCCTTTTCATCCTTATCTGTCCAGGATGCTCAAAGTGCAATAAATGACTTGACTGGTACGAATTATTGAGACATTCTTCATTTTATTATACACTATATGTTTGACTTAGCTGTTAAATGTTTATTTCAGTTTTTTATGCCTTGGGATTTTTACTTGAATTTAGCTTCCACCTGCACAAAGCAAACTGGGCGATGGGCACAATGCCTAGACAGGAATGCATGAACACTCATCTTTTTGAATGCATTGTTACAAAAGTTTTTTTTGAATGGTTGAAGAATTTGTGAACTTGATTTTTTATTAGATATAATTGTTTAATTAAATGATTAGCCACAAGTTTTTTAGTGGACAGATGAATATTCAGGATTGCTATTCTTATTTGTAAATAATCATGTTAAATGTGTAACTTCATATGCTTTGCTTGTTCTATGTGCCAACTAATGTACTTGTTCTGACTTCACTTGTTCAGGAAAATGGCTGGGCAGTAGACAGATACGTTGTAACTGGGCTACAAAAGGTGCTGGATCTATTGATGACAAGCAGAATTCTGATGCCAAAAGTGTGGTTGAACTAACAAATGGCTCTTCCGGTGAGTGAAAAAGAGGAGTGCTAAAATGATAAGAACTATTAGGAGATATTCAGAGAGAAATTTTAGAAGCTCTTTTCTGGATGTTGTTTCACATAGTGGTTTGCCGTTATCCTATTTGAACTCAGGTTAACTATCTTTGTTTTGGAGTCATTATGTATAAAATTTAGCCTGCCAATGAAGTTAAAATATTTCCGGTATTTAACCTTTGATTATCTATGAATGATTATCTATTTGGACTCGGGTTGACTATCTTCATTTTGGGGTCATTACGTATAAAATTTAGGCAGCCTACCAAGTTAGCTAATTGCTTGTTCACTTCTTTGGGTATTCTATTGTTATCTCGTTTACCCCTACCTGTTGGTGCTTGTGTTTTGGATGTCCCTGTATTGTAATTTTTTTTGGTGTGACTGTATTCTAAAATATTTTGATATGCCTGCATTATCTTGCTTTTGAATGAGCACTAATGTGGTTACATTTGTGGGGTTGCTTTTGCAGAAGATGGCAAAGAGGCAGTCAATAATGATGGGCCTGAGAATAACCCTCAATACACCACTGTTTATGTTGGCAATCTTGCTCCAGAGGCAAGGAAACCTCTTCTTTTCTATTTTAATTTTCCCCACTTTTTCCACTTCTCCACTTTTCATGGTTGTGGAAAGTTACTAGAAGCCAATTTTCAGGCTTGAGGTCAGGTGGACTTCCACCTGCGACTGATTCCTTGTAGCTGGTGGGGTGAATCCATGCTTTATTTATTTATTTATTTCCCTCGTGGAAGAGGGACCTAAATTCGTAGAGCTGCTATTGCTATTGAAGGCATATCTTTTTTCTTATTCTAAGCTCAAGTGCATTTTCTGAAGTGTAATTTATATTAAAGTTTTTGATACCTTATGGATTCTGGAAATTTAAAGTTTTGGATTTTCTGCGCGTTTGACTTTCCGTGTAATCTGCAGGTCACTCAGCTTGATCTGCATCGCCACTTCCATGCTCTTGGTGCTGGAGTAATTGAGGAAGTTCGTATCCAACGTGACAAGGGCTTTGGTTTTGTGAGATACAGTACCCATTCCGAGGCAGCTATGGCAATTCAGATGGGAAATACCCAGTCACTTCTCTACGGCAAGCAAATCAAGGTATACCTTGCTGCTCATTTGTGGAAGCCTGTTTTTTTTTTATTTAAATTTTTTAATACTGAAAGCCAATTTACTTTGCCAATTTTTTGAGTCATATTGCTTAGTTTTTTTGTTCTCTTTGTCAGTTTGTGTTAAATGCCTTTGTAAGTAAACTGCTAGTTTAAGAACTTTAGTTATGTTTCTTTTGCCGTGATATATTTTATTAAGATGGGCTTTGATTTGGCCATCCTATGTTGGAACTTGAATTCCAGATATTTTCAATTCTTAGATTTCCAATTCATATTTTAGTAACCTTGAAACCAATTCAAGGTCTTTGAACCAATTGCGCGTTGGATATATGCCTGTGCATCATATTAGGAGTTTTGGGTTGGTAACATTTACTTCCTTTTCTATTGTCAAAATTACTCTATTGTTTCGGAAAATGAACCAAGCTATCAGCTCATGGGGAAGAAGCATTCTTACTTGTTAGTGGAAGCAAAAGAATTGAGTAGTTGTGGTAAGAAGTTTTTGGTATTTTGATATTTTGGGTTGTAGTAGTGCTTTGGTTTCTACATTAAACATTTGGAAATTGGACTATGAATTTGTATTTTATGGAATAATATATAAATGCGTGAATGTATGTATTTTGTGGTTGTGTAGTGCTCATGGGGTAACAAACCCACTCCACCTGGAACAAGTTCAAACCCACTTCCACCACCGGTAGCTGCACCTTTGCCTGGCCTTTCAGCCACGGACCTCTTGACCTATGAGCGGCAACTGGCAATGAGCAAGATGGGTATGGGCGGCGTCCATACCCTCATGCACCCACAAGCCCAACATCCTCTTAAGCAGGCACAGGCAGCTATGGGAATGGGAATGGCTTCTGCTGGTGCCAGCCAAGCGATTTATGATGGTGGCTTCCAGAATGTTGCTGCTGCCCAGCAGCTCATGTATTACCAGTGATATGAGTTCCATTGTGAGTGAAACCTTAATTTTCATGCCTTTGCAGGTCTTATTTTCAGTTTTCAAACTTCTAGGGAGTTGTTATGATGTTTCACTTTTCTCAGATTTGTGGGTTTGTTGCTAACCCACTATATGCTTACAACCTTGTTGATACATGCATTGAATACCTTTTTTTCTTTTCCCCCCTTTTTTAAACATCTATAATCTCTCTTGGTTTCTATTATTTAGGGATGAGTGGTACATGGTAATATTGAAGATGATGTTTTGGTTTAAAATTTTCTATATGATTGAGACTTTTTAGAGGAGCATTTATCAGCAGACTAGGGAAGATATTATCATAGTTGTTATTCTGTGTTTGGAGTTAGGATTTGTGGAGGATATGAAAAGAAAAGGAAGCAAGAAAGATGGGAAAAACTCATCATGTTTGGGCTAAATGTCACAAATTTTGTTTATTTTTGCCTTTAAATTTTTTAAATTTTTTTTTTACTTTTTCGAATAGTTTCGATGAGATGAATTAAAAAAGTATAAAAATTTAATTAAAAATTTTTAGAAGTTCACTGAAGATAAAAATAAGCAATATAAAATTTGACTTATTAATTTATTTTTGTCTTTTTTGAATTTTTTAAATTTTGATAATTTTTTTTTATTTTTTTGTCTCGTCTCGAAGTAAAGAGTTTAGAAGTATAATAATTTGATTTAATGGTAAATTTATTTTTGCTAAAAACGAAAATAAGCATCATCAAATAAATAAATAAGTAATTATTCCATACAGGGCCATTGGTTTTGTTTGGGCAAATGTTGTTTGTTAATTTATTTTTGTTTATTTTAGCTTAAGTAAAATAGAATTTTATTTATTGATTTATTTTTGTCTTTACTAATTTTTTTTGTATTTTGATTAAATTTTTTTATTTTTTTTGTCTCGTTTTAATAAGAATAGTAAAAAAAGTATAATAGTTTGATTAAATAATAAATTTTTTTTATTAAAAACAAAAAATTAACAGTGATTAGGTCAAATTCATCCATTTTGAATATCTATTTTCATACGTTTTAGTTTGTTTTCACAAATTCAAAACTCTAACATAACCTATTGTGTTTTTTCTCCATTTCTCTTTCGAGAACTACAATTGAAGAATAAGCAAACAATGGGAACTCTCATATATATATATATATGAAAATTCTGTACAGGAACCGACTAATGCTACAATATAAGATCCATTAATGAACATCATCTCTAAATCTAACTTCGTAAAATCATTTGGACGAAAAAAACATCTATCAATAGTAATTTGCATCATTTAAGTTTTCATGATTTATCTATCAAGGTGTTTGATTTTCTTTTCAAGAAGTCAAATTAGTACTAGGATTAATGTACATCTCCTATTAACTTGCACAAAAAGGGAAAAAACCTTAAAAGATCCTTATATTTCTGGTCAACGAACATTGAAATGTTGATTAAGAAAAATATAATGGACCTCAGATTGAGTAATCTTTTGAACTCACATATTGGTGTAAAAAATTTAAGCTACCTACTGAATGGTGTGCGATAACCATACCATTAACATGAATTTTATGGTAAACCTCATCCTAGCTGTCATGCCTGCATTATCAGTACAAACACCATTTCAATCGGAAATGGATTTCATCTGAAAAAGTTGGTATTGGTCTGCTCAACGAAAGATTTAGCCACTCTTGTTTTTTTTGATAACTCTTTACCGTGACATCTTTTAAGTAATGGCGCCAACATTTTGTACGACTAAATCTGCAACAGTTGAGATCTTCTCGGAATGCTAGTTCGTTGCATAAGTACTGTAAATTAAAGTATTTGACAAAATAAATAGTTATGCATTAAAAACTTTGAATGTGTACATAAACAAGAGCATCAATGGATAGCTTTTTTTTATTTATACAACATGTTGACAACAATATGAAGCACAATACCTTTGCAAAGGGGAGACTGATCCCAATTTTCAAATCTATGGATAAAATTTGAGGATGACAACTCCAAAACAATGCATCTATAAGAGCACGATAATTTGACAAAAGTAGCCGCCCAATTATTATCTTCAAATGCTTGAGCTCACGTGGTGGAGGAAGTTGGATTTCTTGAAGTTCTTCTAACTTGCTTGAACTCTTCCCTGTCTATGGTGTAGGGAGTAAGGAAATAAAAAAAAAATAATTAAAAAAATTCAAGGATATCTAAAAGTTCATTTTCTAATAATAATATCAGAATTTTAAAAAAAGAAAAAGAAAGAGAGGTC
>JAOTRH010000016.1:1715113-1729549 GCA_034768845.1 Heliamphora exappendiculata | reverse complement strand
TAAGGGCATTTATGTAAAACTACCACAACTTGGACCAGTTTTATAAGTGAAGCTGGAAATATAATGCAGCTTCCAGTTCAGCCTAAGTAGGAATCAAAAGAAGAAGAGCAGGGTTCATATTTTATGAATCCACGCATATTCTGTGAGCGTTAAAACCGTGAGCAGAGAGCCTAAGTTCTAGTTTCTATATATATTCACCGGACTGACGCCAATGCACACGGTGACTTTAAGACTTCAACCCATTCGCACACTCGGGGGAATGGTTATATTAAATAGAGTGGTCATCAGAGTGTAACTAGACTGTGTCAAATCCATTTGTACCTGACTAAACTTTCAATAAAAGGGAAGACCCAAGAATTTTTTAAAATCGGACACCATTACATGCTCTACTATTTCAGATTACAGATCTCACGATTTTGTTTTTTTATATATTTAAAAAAACATCAATTACGGATAGATAGGAAGCCAAGAAAGAGGTGACAGGAACAGAATACCAACCTAAGCCTCTAGCAGCCTTCTTCTCCTCAATTGGATCCCTTAGACTCTGAGCAAGTTCAAGAGCTGTCTTAAACTCCAAAAATGCCTTCTCCGGATCTTGATTCCTCAAAAAATTCTTTCCTGATTTCAATCGAGAAATCAACTCCTGCTTCATCGGATCAACAATTACTTCACTTTCTGGTATTCTACCGCCAACAGGAGCATAACTCAAAGTGGGGGCATAAGACTCGATCTTTGCTTGCCTTCTCAGAGCAGCATTGATCTGGCGCAGCTGTTCATTCACCCGCTTCAATTCACCTCTCCTCTGACGTGCAAGTAGTCCTGTAATAAATAAATTATAATACCAGTGAACTTAAGTTATGAAGAAACTTACTGGAAGCTAAAATCTGTACACTTAATAATAACATTGAAACAGTATCTCCTTTTCAGATGGATGAAGAGGTAATAAATGATCGAGGATAGTAGGCTTATATGGACTCCTGAACTTAAATTTCTGTTGTAGACTAACGCATAGAAGGGGAAATGCAAGAAAACTGAGCAATGCTTAGTAATAGTTGTTATTGCATTCAAATGCTTTCGTAAAGAGTCTTATGTATATGACCAGGTCAGACTTAATTTCAACTCAAATGCTCCTTATGCAGTCTTTTTTTTCTTTTAATCGGCAAATACACATGCACCCACTCTCATACCTTGCACTTGACAAGACTTGAACTACCTACCTTCTATTTGGGAGTTAACACCCATACCATTGGACCAAAGACCTCTTGTGGAGTATTAAGACTGGGGAATTGGACACTAATGCAACTGGACATTCCCAAGAAACCGAGGATCTAGAAAGCATTTGCTGAACCAAGCACCAAAAACTTATAAAGGCTGGAAGTATAAACCTGAACTGTGGGCATACTAAATATCACATTTCATAAGACCTTCACAGAAGGGGTACTTAATATACAGTAAAAAATATGAATAAATGAGGCAAACTAGTGTACATAAAGGGGGAATGATAAATATCATAGTATTACATTCTCGTTCTTTTTTTTTTTTTTCCGCCTCCCTGCCAGTAGCATATTTATGCTTAACCAGAAACAATGTTACCATGGCTCGAAGTGGATTACCTCCAACTGTTGCCCCAACGAGGGCCACAAAGAGCAGTAAGGGCATGTTGAGAACAGATCTATCAGCCTCACATGTTTCTGCCAGAGCTTCAAAGGGCGTACTCAACATCAAAGCATTCCCAATAATAAGTGCCAAAGCTGGGAGTCTTCCAAGGACCATCACCTGCCAAAATAAGGAAATCAAATGGAGGAATTCATCGATAACGTCAAAAGCATAATGAGCACCACAGAGAGTCCTGAATCATCATATATACATCAAAACTGAGATTTCTATAGGTGTACTGAACCACATGTACAGGTTCAGGTCATGGGGATCAGCCTCTTCACAAACAAATAGGGGCAAAGACCAACCTCTCCTAAACAAATACAGGAGCCTTATGCACTGAGCACGACCTTTAATGCAACTAACAAGTAAAAAGGAACAAAACTTATAAAATTAGTATTCATATCTTGTATGATGAATTTGATGATGGTAGAAAAGTGTTAAGAGACCCAAAACCAAATCACAGTAACCTTCTCATAAAATTTTATGATTTAGAGTTCAAACTAGGAGGCATTGACAGAGTGTGCAGCCGAAGAACATACAATATCGAACAAAATATGTTGACGTGGATGTTTATAGGTAGAAACATTGAGGGAATGGAGTTCGCTGCACTTAGTATCATAGTATGGGATTTGTTCACCCACTTTTGAGTAAGAAAATATGAAATGTTACCTTGTCATGTCAGAATAAGTAGAAGTCCACAACTGATTTTGGATAACTCACCATCATACCTGATGAGCAACTAAGCCATCCAGAGTGGTGCTATAATCTAGATGTGCAGGGCCAATGTCACATTTTTCTTCTGAAATAGAGATCTTCCCATCATTCACTCCCATAAGCATAAACTGCCTGCCTAGCAGTTTCTTATGAGCATCAGGTTTTTCGCTGGCAGCATCTCCCAAGGATGACACTAACTTTTCTATTTTAAAAGGAACAGAAGCTAACTTACCTGGAAAATGTGTTTCATCATAAGAAGGATGCTATGATGTGTTCTCCACACTAATAGAAAGTTATGAAGAATTGATTTTACATCAATTGAAAAATGATGACGAACCAAAGGCAATGTAGATTCTCATACTAAACAACTGTAACGCTATGTTTGGTTTATTCGAATAGCAATGGAATGGAATGATCATTCCGTCAAAAGATCCATTCCAAAGTTTGGTTAGCCAAACAAATAATGGAATGTCAAATCCAAAAATAATCACTATTCCTTTATGTAATTGAATGAGAATTTCAACACAGATACCAAGGAATTGTCATTCCACTCCTATACAAAATCCATCCATTGAACCAAACACTACCTAACATAAAAGGCAAGTGAGCAAGTAAATTTTCTATCACCTGGCATCTTGTTCAATGCCCAATACAAGCAAGAATTTAAACACTAAATCAATTAGAAAGACAGTAAGTGCAGCAGAGATATCGGTTTTTGGCAGAATGTGTAAACTTAGATACATGGGACTCTAGAATACTTTCCTCCAATATCTTGAATCCGTTTTGTTGTTGAATGATGCCAACACTATGTCAAATCAATGATGCACATCCTCTTCTGCTATGTTAGCTTATTAAAAACTTAACTTATAAGAGAATTGACCTGAAGAAATTTGCCACGTCCCATCCTCTGCTCTTCCAGCTTAGGCATTTTATTATTGTGATTCAAAGTTCAAAATATTCCTTCAAACATGATTGAAAATACAACCTTGCATTTTCAGAAGGGTGAGCTCAGGGTTGAAAATATATTTTAAGTTCTCCCAACTATATTAAATTATGCTTTTTGATTTACGCGGACTTGAAGTGGGGCTGTGACGGCAGCGGACCAGTGGTTGATTTTTAACACAAGGGACATAAAAGGTAAAGCTCCTAAGGTAATCAACCCTATTTTATCACATATTTCTCGTCTTACATCCCTTTCCCTCCATTTCGTTATGATCCATTTTCTCTCTTGACACATACATTCCATCAATTATTTCTGAACCTACGTGCTCCATTTACTACGCATAAATCCGATATACATTCCGGATCATCTACTTGAAAGCAATACACATTCTCAAGTTGAGTCGATTAGATGCTGAAATACTCAACAGCGTGAGACTTCTATTTCTTTCTATTCTCTTCTTTCCATTAGCTTTCTTAGCAAACAAACAGAGTGCACAGTGAAATTTCCATACACCAGAATTGCGAAGAATTCTCGTTTAAAACAACAATAACGATACTGAACCAGGAGTAGAAAATGAACAACCATACAAGCATTTGAGAAGACGAGAGAAAGAGACCGACCAAAGACATGACGTTTAAAGGGAGATTGGTCGGCGGGAGAAGAACGGCGGTCAAAACCGGCGGATTCCGGGCTGAGGAGGACAGAGGAGCCATGGACTACCACCGCCATAGCTTCGTATAAGTGCTCTGGTGTTTCAATGCTCTCCAAATTGTCAAGACAAGATAAAGACTGAGCGCGTTTGCCTCCGTTGACATGCTTATCCTTATTCCAAATCCCCGTTTGGATATGCTACCTCGCCTAGCTCCTCTCTCTTTGTTTACATAGAGCATCCCCATTATAACTATTTAGGGAAAAATGAATTGGCTTTTCTTTAGATTGTAGTTAATACATAAATTCACCGTGCGGATACCTTTTTTATTTGATTTTTTTTATTTTTTAATAAATATTTTTTTATATTAATTCAAAACGATCATACTTTTTAAATTTATCTCGTTATAAGATATTAAAAAAGTAAAAAAATTAATCAACAAAAATATTTAAATAAGACAAAAAAATCACTTTAAGGCTTTTATATAGCATTTTTTAACTTTTTTTTAAAACGGTTGTACTTTTATATTTATTTTATCATGATAAATTGAGAAAATTAAAAAATTAGCCCAAAAATAAATTAAAAAAATCACAGAAAAAGCTAAACCAAATAGAGCTTTAGTATCTTTATAATTTAAATAATTACAATCCCCCTTATGAATCATTGTATGCATAAATTAATGTTAATATTTTTATATTGTACCGAACAGAATTAGAAGAGTTTAATCTGAATAAATTTAATATTTTAATATTTTTTATTGTTAAAATCAACTCTAACTAATCGTTGATTAACAAAATGGATAAAATTTGTAATGGAATTTGAAATTTTATTAAGAAGATTGTAGTTCTATAAATGAGATGAGTACTTATGCATTTTTTACAAGTTTCTTTTACAAGTTTATGCATGAGCATTTGCAGAAATTGTATTGAATGATGTCGTTCACTGTATCATCTTTAATGTTGTTACAACATATTTTTAGTTTTACAAAATATATTAAAATTAGATTTCACATATATAATACACTCTAAAATATCATTTTAATAACATTAATAAAATTAATTTAAACTTGACAAATTATACGTAGCAAAAATATAATTAGGTCATTAATACATTATTCCTCCAACAAAAGTTGTGCAAATACATCTTTAGAATTGTCCACATCACTTAGTGGGGATTACTACTTAATACTAATCTAATAGAAAACAGAAATTGAATCAAAAATATAAAAAATTAGTGAATAGTCAAATTTATAGGCCGTTTATTATTTTTTATCAATAATAAAAAAAATTTAACGAGTAAGATCCATCCGTATAAAAGTTTTAACGCGTAAAAACCTTTTCGGACAAAAATATTCTAAAAAATATAAATTTATCTGTGTCTTTTAAAAACATGAATAAACAATACAGATAAATTTATTTGTCTTATTGAAAGTATGTATAAAGAATACAAATAAATTTATCTGTGTCTTTTCAAAACATGTACAAAAATACAAATAAATTTATCTGTCTTTTATTGAAAGCACGCATAAAGAATACAGATAAATTTATCTGTACCTTTTCAAAACATGTATAAATAACATAGATAAATTTATCTGTTTGTATTATCTGTGTTCATATGTAAATAGATAAATTTATCTGTTTAGAGGGTATTTTTGAAAAAAATCACGTAATGAAATTTTTCGCGTTAAAATTGAACATTTGATTGAAAGCCCCTAAAAAATAACTGTCTTTTGCATATATTTTTTTCGATTTCGTTGGTGTCGTTGAATTGTATAGATGTTTCTTCAACAAACATAGGTCATCGAAATGACCGACATTTAGTCTGAAAATACATACATTTAGTCTAAAAATAATACATCATGTATTCATTATTTATGTTATTAAAACTATCTTATCGTGTCAAAAAACCAAAAACTAGTATTGTAAATACGAAAAATCATATGCTTGTGGCTCTTAAATAAGTTCTATTTGTTAATAAAATTTGACATATTTATGTTTATTTTTTCTAATAATTTTCGTGGGGTCAACTTATCAAATATTTTCAAAATTTTATATATACTCCATAAGTTTTATTTTTTTAGAAAATTCAGTGGAGTTAATTGAACTCACTAACTTCAATGCAGCTATGCCAATGAGTATTGAGAAAGATCAGCATATTTTACCCAACTATTTATTATTGAGATGGCGAGATCTGAAAAATACGCTCCATTAATTTGTCAAATCTCAGATTTAAAAATTACTTTGTCTAATGTCGAACCAAATTTGGCTCAGTCATGAAAAGTGATTTAACCATTTATATGGATGAATGATCCACCAGTAAATTTGAAAAACGGTTTTTCCTTTTTAAAACAAAAAAATCTTTTGTTTAATTCGTGCGAATGGATTAAACGAAGAACAATAAAGATCAACTCACAAATAATAACACACAATAAACATGCGATTTTTTACGTAGAAAACTTATCAGATGAAAATTACGAAACTTATCCAAGTACAAAAGACAAGCACTATAATTAATGTTTTGATTACAATAAACTCTTATAATACTCGGTTGAATTCTCAATCTATTACTATAAGCTTTTTTGCTGAATTCTCGTGCACCAAATCCGTGCTTGTCTACCGTCGGAATCTATCTACATACTTCTTCACTTAAGAATCCTCTCAAATTTCGAATGTATCAACGATTTTGTGGCTTAAACGAATATCTTTGAAACTTCAATCTTGCATAAGTTCATCAAGCATCAATGTTCAATGAATAACTTCTAAACAACTGCCCACCGATTATTGCCCTAATACCTTAAAAATAATAATAAAGTTGCATAAAACAACTATTTAACCTGGCTGCTGCAAAACCCTAGTTGCTAAGACAATTTCACACGTACAAATGATTGATCGATCGATCTAAAAATCGCTCGAGTGATCTTGTCAAATGTTAGGCAGCGCTGGGTTATTGTGTTAATGGATTATAACTCCTACACTAAAAACAAACCAATCTTCACAAGAACAATATGCATCATATCATTGAAATATGAATGTTAATTTTAATTGTCACAAATTTGCCAAACGCGAATTAAAACAACGTTCGAAGAAATTCCTAACAAAAGTGATTTCACATGTGAAATGATTGATATCACATTTCTTTGTGATTGAGCATTACTATTTTTATGCCTTTAATCTCTTCTTTTTATATCATACATGGTAGTTACTACTAAAACAATAACTTAACACTGACAAATAACATTCTCAAAAACAGAAAATAGCGTTGTGGCTAGGCAAAAAATAACTTGGGATAGTTATTGTGATCTCTCGATGGAGTCGATTTCAGATATACTTTTATAGTTTGAATCTATTTGTATTTTTTATTAAATAAGTTACTTATAAAAATCAAATTAACCAAACATTAATAGTTGCGTAATTGAGTTATATTTATTTATTATTTTTCTTTATATTTATCCTAGGAGTGCACATGGGTCGGTATAATTCAGTTTCGTACTAAATTTAATACTAGACTAATTTTGATCGGTTTTAATTTTTTAAACCCAGAACCAACACAACTATTAGTATAACCAAACTAATAAAAATTAAGTTGTTCGGTTTGGAACCATAGTTTCATGAATTTTAAAAATTACTTTGCACGTATAAAAAAAGTTAATATGTAAAATTTTAAATTTTAAAATAAATAACAAATAAAAATTAGCACTCATACAGTATAATAAAAGTTTATAATAATTATTTTATAAATTATTTAGTGAAATAAATGATAAATTTAATAAAAATGACATATGACAAATAAATAACAATTAATAGTACTTATCTAATTTAATGACTTTTTTTTCTTAATTTGTATAGTTAGAAAGCTTTTTATTTTTCTATATGAATTTTACAATAATTATATATATAATATCTATAATATATATATCTATTGGTCGGATCTATACGGTCTGTTTTTCGAGTTAGTTCGGATTAATCCCAGATTAACCCATAAACTGAATTAATATTATCGATTTGTCTTTTTTGAGACTCATTATCAAACCAATTATTTGTAAAAATCGAATCAATTCAATCCATAAAAATTAAATTAATTTACTTTTCAAATTTCTCGTATCACTTCATGGACGGACACAATATTTTAATTTATGATGGACGAATTGATTTTGTAAGTTTTTAAGATAGTATATGTTAAAATTTTAAAATTTTTTTAAAAAGACGAACTTACATAATCATAAAATATTTTGAACTAATACTACTATAATAATGAGTTTTTTCAAAATATTAGGGAGGCAGCCACCACCGTTATTTTTTTCTTTAAAAATAACAAATCCCTTTTGTTATTATTATTTGGCTTGACCATTAGTACATTTAAATTTTAAATATATCGGAACACAATTTTGAGGAAAAAGAAAAAAGAGAAAATATAATTTTTTTTAAAAAAACTAGTTGAAACATATTATTATATCTTGTCTGAGTTATGAAAATGAAAATAATATATTATCGTAAAATAATTTATTTGTTTTTAATTATTGGATTTAATAAAAGCAATACTAAAATATTTACATCATAAAGTCTTATATTACATACAGACACACACACGCGCACATATATATATATATTAAGTCATTCTTTATATAAGCGTGGTAGCGGTCATAGCAACAATGGCAATGATAATAGTTGTAGTGAATGAAGTTATTGAAAAAAAATAAATTTTACTGTTTCTTTGGCAATTTAAAGGTGACTGTCACAATTAATTTTATGTGGGTGATTAAAGAAAATATGTTCAATTAATACATGTGAGGACTAAGTACATATAATTAATTTAGAAAAACTATTTTAGGAGGAAATAATATTTACCTTCAAAGATGGTAACTTGAAGTTAGGTAAAATGGACATGGAAAATTTTGTTTCATATTGCTTGAGAGAAGAAAATTCACTTAGCTTTGTAAGACCAAAATTGGATTTGGACTTAGGCTATAAAGGATATCAAGTTTTATGAATAGGGAAAAACCTATTCAAATGTGGGTTGGACCTGACTCGACAAAGCACACAAGTGCATGCGTCATTGCTATTCGTTCAACAGGCCGATCGAACAAGCAAGGCTCAGATGGCACAAGTGATATGATTGATAAGGTGAAAAGTTAAGCTCAACCTGGTAGAAGGGTGAAAGAAAAGCTGGCATTCGGCTTTTTATCTTAAAGCGAGATAAAATCAAGTGGGCATGACAGGTAAGAATGGAGAGTTAAAAATTGACGTGACAGAATTGGGCTTGAACTCGGGTCTTAGATGTGGGTGCCAGGGCAGGCTCATGGGCAAACGCGCACATGTGCATGCACCACTGCCGTTCGTTCGATTGGACGAGCCGGGCTCAAATGGCAAAGCAAGTGATACGGTCGAGAAGGCAAGAAGTTAAGCACAACACAAGAAAATGGAAAAAGAAAAGCTGGGAATTGGCTTATTATCTTAAAGAGGAATAAAAGCATGCAGAAGTAGCAGGCAAGAAATGAGGGTCAAGAATGGATAGGATAAAGCTGGGCTTGAACTCGGGTCTTAGGTGTGGGTGTGAGTGCTAGCACGGGCTCTTAGGTCGTTCAATTTATATTTTTTGAACTAGATTCGTTTCAATAAGTAAATAATTTATTTATTTAATCATTGTTATTATTATTTTTAAAAATATTATTCGTAATTGTGGGTTCAAAATGCCCTGGTTCGATTTTAACTTGTATCGATTTGGTTTAAAACTTTGCGCTGGTTGAGGTGTGGCTGAATGGGTAAACAGTGCCTTTTACACTAGTTCACCTTTCCGATCAGCCACTAGTTTAGCTATTTAAAGCCAATCCATACGCAAGTTTTATCATAAAAAATCATTCAAGATTTTCGTATTCTTGTTCTGTTAATTTGATAGTGAGAGAGTGCAAGGCGTAATTAGTTTGCTATGTGTGTAGTCTACAACACTTATCTTATACACGATGATCATTTTATCCTCATAGACAAATGTCCATTATTTGTAATTACCAAGTCGAGGACGAATTATGAGACAAGATATTTGACAAAAATATTTTAAGCAAAGACAAAATATTTTTCTAAAATAAAAGTCTTCCAAAAAGATAATAGCTTACCCAACCCGAGCCCAAGCCTAACTAGGCGGCGGCACGTATGTATTTTGGGTCAAATCTAAATTGATACTTGAATAAGTCAGGTTCGTTTATAAAATCGAAAACTCCCAAGGAGTTCTTCCTTTATTCGAAGGCAAACGTATATATACCTACTAATTTTTCATAAATTAACTTTTAAGATATTGTTTTCGAAGTTAGTTTTATTTGGATAAAGAGTTAACTTCTTTTTAATTTTTTTTTTCAAGTTGAATACTTTGACCCTTCTATATAATTGAAAATTTTAATTACGTATAGTTAATAATAATAGTAAACAAGTTACGAATGAATTGTACTGTTTTTAAGAATTAGTGTTTTAATTTAAACTTTCTAACTTCAGATTTTTTAATTTTTGGCAAACAAGCTATATTCATTTTTTAGCATATTTAATCAAAAAACCAAAAAGACAAGAATTGCCAAGCCTAAACAGTGCCAAACACCACCTCTTGTATAATTTTCGCAAGGTTGGGCATATTTTGCGTGAACTTCTGCACAGGTTGCTCACTCCACAAATGGTTCGGACTTCCCGGTTGCCCTAGTTCAGCATTTTTTTTGAAAAGAGGACGACGGAGCTTTAAGGGGCGTTGCGCGAATGAAGTAAACCCTTCCCGCGCTTAACGAAGTATAATTTCAAGAGGGTTTAGGGTTTTAGGCTTCCACCAAACTCAACTCGATACTGAACGATGTTTTAGGGAGTAAAGATTCCAACAAAGCGCCACACCAAATCTTTGGAGCAATGGAGGCTGATATGGAAACTTCTCCTAGCGACTTTGATCTAACAGATTCCAGAATCAGAGAGCGATATCGTCGATACCGGTACGTATATACTTCTTTAACACGCTTTAATCTATTTTTCAAAATCCTAGTCTTCTACGGGTACCATTTTTGTTTAAGATGTTGGTGGTTCAAATTTGTTTCAATGAATTGGTCTAAGCACTGATTTCAGATACGGGTTTGTATATTTCTGTTTTGGAGGCGTTACATAGATGCGCAAATGTATGTTAACCATATTGTTTGTTTGTTCTGCGTATTATAAACAAAAACTCAAGAGACAATACATATTACACCGCATTAACCACCGTATACTTACAAGTATGGGTGGGCTCCACATCAAATGTCGATGTGGAGATGTGTAGCCTACTGTATTTGTGGGTATGCAGTAGTTTATGCAGAGCTCACCATACTTGTGAGCTCTACTCTACTTTAGAAAGAAAAGTGACTTCTTGGTGTTCCGCGGGCAGATTTAGCTTATGCGAGAGGGAGGCTTGAGTCGTCTGGGCTACAGATTTGTTGGTTTTTTTGATTTTCAAAACCACGTGTAGTGTGTATTGTCCGTAGCTAGATTTGTAAAAATTCATTTCTTTATTAGAATGAGTCAAGAGCATGTGCGGGACATGTATGGAACATTTTTTCCCAGCTATTCAATACTTATGTTTTGTTAGTGCTACAGAGATATCAGTTGGACTATATTCTTACATTCTTTAGAACCCTTGTGAATGTCCAATTGAATGAGTTTTCCTTCTTAGCGTCCATACTGGTTGCTGATGGCTCTGAACACTTCTGAATTCAACACTTGGGCACCCAAAGCTCCTTTGCTATAGCCACTAAGAAGTGACCACCAATCAAGGGCCAGCTTTTTCCCTTCAAAGGTCCACTCCTCCTCCAGTATATGTTGAGGTTTCTTCTTTGAAGCGAAGAAGAAATGATAATAGACTCCTCCACCATCAAGGGCCTACACCCTTGTCGGCACCTCCCATTGTCTGGCTATCCATGCCGCCAGGTCACCAACTTCATGAGTGGGGTTCGTATGGCTACTACCATTTGGTCCACCAGGCAACTACCTAGGAACTCCTTTGGGCACACATGTGGAGTAAAGCCTGCCTCCACATCACAAATTCACAATCACTTCCCCGGGTTGGGACTACCGTCAGTTCTTTGTCCTGTCATTTCACAACTTTGTTGCCTGAAGGCAAGAAGCCTTTCATCTCATTACCTATCTCCTCACTGCTTGGATCAAAACCTCGAAGAACCAAGGCTAGCTGCTCCCAACAGTCACCACACTCTGGTCATGATAAACCCAAAACCGTCCCCTCACAAAGCATCTGCTCCTATTCAGCAAGCATCTGTTCCTATTCATCAAACTAACCAGGAAACCTTTCCCCTTCTGCAACTTTGTTGCTTCTGATAACTTTGAAGCCAACTATGAGACCTCAAAACCAAGTAACACCAACAACCGTTGAAGACCTTAACCCTTTCAGCTACTAAGATATGCTGACCGCCATTGGTCCTCCCCAGCTGCACAATCCTCCTTGCCTAAGTTCTTCTAGGATCAGACAACTTCACAAACTACCCAAAACATCTCAACAATTCTCAATTGAAGGGAGACCTACCTTGGGATGTCAGAGATACCTTCACCCACCACCCCTCCACAGGCTTTAACCATCACCAGCAGTGGAGTTTGCAGTGCGTATCCTGTGGCTATTGACTAACAGCTATAACTTGGTTAAATCTTCAAAATAAGAAAAAAGAATTTCTTAGGGAGGTAGGTAGTAGATTTTTTTAAGAAATATTGTGGTCATGAATCGATATAATTGGAACATATTTATAACTAACACTACTCTATGAAATGGAGCTTTTAAAAAACATTGGGGTGACAGTCACCCCTTCCAACCTCCATTGGGGTCCATCCTTGGCCCACACTAGCTTGAAAACATCAGTTTTCCATTCTACAAGTATTAGTGCCCCGTGCCCACATGAATTTCAAAATTTTCCAAATGATTTCGTTGTGGTTTTGGAATAGAATTTGTATTATCTTTTTTGTGGCATTTAGTTACCATACTCACGTTAATATCAAAATTTACTGTATTCCCCCGCGTATACCTCCACTGAATGTCATATAATATCTCCAGGAAAAAGGTCTCAACTTCCTGGATATCACCCGAAAGGCGACCCAACGCTGCACTTTTTCTCGAAGATATCAAACAAGAGGTAGAGAACTATGATGGTGATCACTTAGAAGGAACACCTGGACGAAGACCATCTACTGCCAGTCATGGAATACATGAGGTGGATGTTGGTGCTGATTCAGTCACTCGACCTGGACTGTATTCACTAAAGGCATGCAAGCACGAAGATGATGCTTTGGCCGATGGTGGAGACACAACTTTTACTTTGTTTGCTTCTCTACTCGATTCTGCTCTTCAAGGTGCTTAAAATAAAATTGCTTTCACTGATAAGTTTAATTTCATATATATATATATATATATATATATATATTCTTTTTTGCATATCAAGTGGTTTACTGTTTCCATGGTTATATATTTTGACCAGCACTGAATCGTGTGTTAAAGTTGCATTGATTTATTTAAGCAACCTCGCATTTGGGGGAATCAACATGTATGTAAAATGGAGAGCCTTGTGGTGTGAGATAAAATTGGTGAAGTTTTATCAAATCACTCAAATGTTCTATTTTATCAACTTCCGAGCGGAGTGGATCTTGCCTTAATATTAAACTTCAACTGTTGTGTGGATTCATGCACATCAAAGAGGGGAATAGCACCCAGTGCATTAGTCTCCTGGAGTATCGGGATTTATTTGATTGTTGTTCTATATTTGTCATGCCGCTATGTCTGCGTGTTTCATTATATCTTTAAGTTTGTGTGTCAAGCTCAAACTATTTTTTTAATCTTGCAATTATTGTGTTGCGGATCGAAGCATAGACCAAGAGGGCTGTGATCCTCCCTCCCAATTTAATCTTTTTTTGACAAATTAGAGTGCACCATTTGCAAATTTTGAAAACATTATCAGTTGTGGCCCTCCCCATACGTGTTTGCCCCCCCCTTTCCTCACATGCTGGTTTCACCACTGAATTCTGGTCTACATCCAATTAGGATTGCATGATCATGAATTAGTGAAAACTGAAATGCTAATTACTTTATTCGTGTTTCCAATTGCGGGCGAGACATGTTGAATTACGTGCTAAAGTTGGCATGAAAACTTTTCATATTGATTTGACGCCCTTCATGTATGTCAATATGGCATGTACTGTGAAGTGGTACATTTTTAGAATGTTCAGATGAGTTATCAGTTTCAGTGGGCTTGCAAACTTAATACAGAA
This sequence comes from Heliamphora exappendiculata, assembly GCA_034768845.1. Lineage (NCBI taxonomy): Eukaryota > Viridiplantae > Streptophyta > Magnoliopsida > Ericales > Sarraceniaceae > Heliamphora > Heliamphora exappendiculata. The sequence continues at coordinate 1,715,328 of JAOTRH010000016.1, read as the reverse complement.
TGGGCTGTTTGGTGCTGAATAATAAACATTTGTCATGCCATAAAACTTGAACGGTAAGCATGAGAAGTTTAAACAAATTATTAATATGCCTGTTCTTAAGTTGAATGTATCTTTTAGGTGGTGTTTGGGAAGGCTGTTTTATCTAGCTCCCCTCCCCCCCCCCCTTCGTGAACTGTTTTCATCTTTAGTCCAAGCTTTTATACTTTTTAGATTCC
>JAOTRH010000016.1:1667967-1698803 GCA_034768845.1 Heliamphora exappendiculata | reverse complement strand
TAATTGATCCAAATAAGTTAAAATTTTACATAAAATCAATTCTATATTTTTACGTGTAATTTAGTTGACTAATCTTATTAAAATATTTGTATCATTTTAAAAGTGAACATGTATAATTCATTTTTATGATTTAAGAATTTAAATAATTTGTAAAAATATTGTTTAATAAAACTACATTAATAATATTAAAAAATGATACTTTATTAATCCATTCTTAAATTTAATAAAATTAATTATATTTTAAAATAATAATATGTTAATCCACGCGCAAGTGGCTGGCTAGTAATAACATTCTATGTAAGATGCAAAAACAAATCATATTTTTTCGCTAATGGGTCCTGATTTGTGATATGTTCCCATTGAAACAAAAATATCCAAAAAGCTAGGTCTTTTATTTTAAACGAAAAAGGATGTTAGTTACTAAGGTGCTCGGGAATTAGTTTGATTTAATTTTAAGAAAAATTAAGAACTAAAACATTTTAAAACAATTTCAATAATTTATGAATTGAAATCAAATCATGAATATTATGGAATCGAACCGAACAAAACTAATAAAGAACGGTTCAATTTCGATTTGGAACCACGGTTTTAATACCTAGCCCTTGTTTGGGGTCATCACGTTTAGCTGGCTTTTTTTAAAAAGCCCAGCTTTTAAGCTTGACTGTTTATGATCAGGCATGTGCACGGTTTTCAAAATAATATAAAAAAATTTAATTTAATCTAAAAACATTTATACACATTCCAAGTATTCTAATTTTTTGAACTAAAATTACTATAATATCATCAATTTAAAAAGTCAATCATCTTCACAAATACAAAAAAGTCGTGCCAATATCCAAACAAGAAATAAGGGTATATTAAACCATGCATTATATTTTTGGGTTAATTAATTACTAGTTTTATTTGAAAGATTTATACAACTATTAGTTCCATTGTTAAGATTTTTAAAGATAGATTCCCATTTTTAAATCTAAACATTGATCATGATAGGCTTGCCCTTATTTATGGATAGGATATGGTTCACTAAAATTTTTGCTTGTACATTTTAATATTATATAACTTTCAATACACTGATTCATTTTTAATGAAGTTATTATTTTTAAAATCTATTCATCGGAACCTATCAAACAAGATCTATTAAGTAAAAATAATAAAATCTAAAAATTTGATAAAATTTTTATTTATTTTGAAATCGAAGTTTTCCAGTTTAAAAAAGATAAGATTTTTTTCTGTTTTCCTTTATCTTTCTCATTTTTAAAACTAATGTCTCATTTTCAAAATTGATAATTTTTTTAATTTTAAAACTAATTTCACAATCTCAAAACTAAGAAATTTCTCAATTTTATACTTTTCAGTTTTAGAATTAAATTTCTCACTTTAAAACTAGGAAATTTCTAAACGGCTCCAGTTATTTTCATTTATAAAAAAATAGTAGTTATTTTTATTTGCTTGAAAAATAACAAAACATGGTTGAGAGCTAAACAATGAATGATAACTATTTTAATAAAAATTAGAGGTATATCAGTCAGAGAAAAATATAATAGGATCTGAATTTTGACAAAAAAAAAAAAAGAGACATGTGACTGATTTTTATATAATTTTTAAATATGGGACTTCTCTTAAAAAATGAGTGACACCAAATCATAGCTGAACGACATAAACTTGATTTTTATTCTTCTCACCGTGAGCGTCCGAACGGACAGACGGTGGGGACTAGTGAGTGACACCAAGTTTCTACTATGCTCCGCCTCGATGGGGCTTTAAGTGGTCCAAGCAACATCTTCTTGGAAAAACACAAATTATTGCATTTTTTTAGGATTTTTGATTGAAGATTATAAATAGATAACCCTAATATCAGCTAAGGTTAAGAGAAGCAAGCAGTAGTCTTTGAAAAAGTCTCGAACAAAGAGAATTTTGAGAAAGGCGTAGTTTTCGAGAAGAGAGAGAAAAAAATTGTTATCTATATTGTTTACAATAGATTTGATATTCTCTTCCTACTTGGACGTTGGTATATCACCAAATCATATATTTTTTTATCTTCTTATGTTTATTTGTTTTTTTATATTATTTTGTATGGATTAAAATTATCGTGTTTATTATAAAACAAGTGGTATATGAGCATCGAGTTAAGGTTTGATCACTTCGTTGCAGTAGAGATGACGAACACCATGTATGTACATGGTCAAGAAGTCCACCCAGATAAAAACTTCTTCCTTTGGTAGCAACATATGATAGAATTTGTTAATCCAACAAAAGATTTTTAAGGCATTGCTTGACAAGGTAAAGAAGTCAAAAAAAATGACTATGGATGATTGGGAGGAGCATATTGCCGTGCCAGGAATGTGAGTGCAATTTAGTTGAAACTGAAAGATTAAGTTATTTACAACATGATTAACATAGAGACGGTAGAAGATATCTGACAGAAGCTAAAAAGTCTACATAAAAAAAAACACATTTTGTTTTCTTCACGAAGAAAATGCCTTGTACTTGGAGAAATAATTATACGAATTACAAATGGAGAGACGTACAAGTTTATTAAGATTTCTGAATACTCTTAATATCTTTATTACACAGTTAAGTAGTTTTAAGGTTAAAGTGGACGAGGAGGATAAATTGGTGCTCCCATTAGCATTACTTTGAACATCTTTTGATCATCTTGTGACAACGTTGATGTATGAAAATGAGATATTAAAACTTGAAGAGGTGACCAATGTTCTCTTGTGATAACGTTGATGTATGTAAAACAAATTGTCAAATTGTGTGCTTTATTTTTTTTATATATTTTCTTTATTCTGTTAGGATAGAATTTGATGAACAGAGAGAAGCATGATTTAGTGAAGGGGCATGATTTGGTAATTTAAGAGAGAAAAGAATTGCTGATCGAGATTGGTTGGTTTCAGGTTTAGCAATTCAGGTTTAGCAATTCAGGCCCGTATAAAGAGAAGTTGTAAATTGGAAATGTTGTCTATCATATTTAATGTTTTTATACGTAAATGGAAGTCTCTCTCTAGTTGGTTGATTTCCTTTTGTGGGATTTGCCACTCTCGTTTCTTGTTGGTGTGGTTGAATACACTACATACACTACATATTAACATAACAATAGCCATCTTCCCAAAATTGTTTATTATCATTGTATTCAGTTAGTAAAATACTAAGGGAATTTGGTGGAATTTGATGGCCATGTTGAATTATCATGATTGTCCATGGATCTGATGTTATTTTGCCACCTTTTCTTCTCATTTCATTTCAAAAAAGATCTAGGCTTGTCGTGTGCTTAAGCCCTTCCATCGTCCTGAGATTTTGATAGTCATAGTGTAAGTTTATGTAGTGTGGCTATATCAGCTTGCTTTCTATCCATGAGGGGGAAAAAAAAAGTAATGGTTCGGTTTAATCTTAGGCCCTGACTCACTCTCTTGGATGAACCTTGCGGAGGAATTCTTAGGTTTTTGCAGCATTTGATTCTCACAATGTTTGCGTTACTCAAGCTGGCATTTTCTCTTCTGCTTCGTCTGCCATTGCTCGCGGGGGTGCTTCCCTCTCAGGTGGAACGCTCCCCTACCAACGTATTTTTACATTCCACAGCTTCGGTAGATCGCTTAGTCTCCTTCATCTTCGGCGCAAGAGCGCTCTCGATCAGTGAGCTATTACGCACCCAAACCATATATCCCACAATTGTGCAAAATCTGCAGAACAAGTTTATGGGGTGAACTTTATAGTGTATTTCTCCAAAGCTGTTTCTATTTAACAGCAAGTGAGAATCTGGCCTTCCTTTCTCTAACTGATTGGAGTTTAAACTATTACTGAACTCATTAGTTACCATATATATTGTTACTTAGTGTCTTGCATTCTTGAAGGTAATTGAGTTTAGAAACTCCTTGCACCTGTTTTATTCTCTTCACCTTATCCATTTCTCCTCCTTTTTTTATTCTTCCTCAAAATAAGACTAAATCCAATAGAACAGATCATCATAGTAGAATAGAAATTTATTATCGTGGTGTTGGACATGCCTAACCATTATCTTCAATGTGTTTATTAATCCAATTAGCGTGATATTTGGCAATGGAACTAAAGTGTATCTTGTTATATATAACATATAATAATTATCATAGGTACAAAGGAAAACGAGATTATAACATTTCACTTTACAAATTATTTTTAAAATTTTTATTACATAATTATACGTTTAAACAGGATGAAATTGCAGTTACACAGAACTAATCCGATTAGGTCGGTTTCGAAAGAATAGGTGCTTCAGATCTAGATCCAAGACCTTGAAACCAACCCAAAGCGATTTTGTTTCTTACTTTCTTCGTTTTATTTTCCTTGAAAATTGGAACATTACAAATAAAGATAATTATAGACTATCCAATTTCTACTTTCTTATTTTTAAGCCATCACCATCTTTTCCTAGAAAAAACATATTAAAAAAATTGGGAGTTTGAATAGGTTGTGAGTGCTCGTTTATTGAGAGTGGGTGCTAAAAAATGCAGAGCCCACTAAAGTTTGTGTACGTAAAATAAAACATGAGATATAACATGAGATGCCCGTAACATTTGTAGCATTGTTAAATAGATTGTGGGTTCAAATATAACATCAAATCTTCTCTTTCTAAAATCCTTTAAACTCTGTACTAATATGCTCCTAGCATCGACCATTGTACCTTCTTGGTATAAGAACGAAGCCAACAACGAGAGAACGTAGCTATCTTGACTTTATTTTTTTTTTTTTTTTTTGAACTGTCAAACTCATACACCTATTACACCTTACACCTTGCCCCAAGAACTCCCAACCTCCATTTGGAGGCAAACACCTTATACCATTGGGTTGATGCTGTTCCATCAGTTCAAACCCAATACCTCACCTTTGGAAACTAAGGGGATAGACTACTTGGACTAAGCCATGGGTCTACAATCTTGACTTCTCTTGGTAATTCATTAGGCGATAGAGCTAATTTAGTGAAACTAATTAATTGTTCTTCAGCAATAAGGGAGCAAGAGCAACACGAGGGCACCGGAATCAATTTCGGGACAGATGGAAGAGTAACAACTAAGAAACGTGCATTGTGCCAAATACTATGAAGGGTAAATTTCTGTGTGGTGACAACTCAAAAGTAAGTTTGAAGGGCAGATTCTTGTTATGGTTCCAATCATTCAAATCACCACACGATGAGTTGTGTCAGTCCGGCATTTCAGTCTAGCGTAGGGACACAAGGTCCGATTCGCAATAGACAGTTGGAAAGCAAAAGGTGAACCATCTATGGGCCAAAATAAACAACAGAGGCTAACTGGGAAAACGGCAAGCTCAATTGGCTCTCACAATGCTATTCCACGACAGCATTCACTTTTAGAAATAAAATTCTCCATTTCAATATCTTTCCGATGTGAAATGAGTGAAACATAATACAATGAATCAATATTATACATACATATATGTATACATGTAGAGATAAGTAATAAAATTCTATCTAAATCCCAAAAACAAATGAGATTTTGCTGCTAACATGTTTAGGTTCCCACCTATCAGGGTCTGTATCAAATTCCCATACCCTGATTTGTCCCTAACCATATATAAATATCCAGAAAGCCCGGTCTTGTATTTTGAACTCCCATAAACAAAAGATGCTAGTTACCTTGAAGGAAGAAGGGGGTTTTTTTTTTTTTTTTCAACTGTTTGTGTGCCTCATGCACCCAACATGAAGTGTGGCATGTGGAGAATTATTCTCACCCGCAGTCCGGAGAACCTAAACCAAAGCTTTGAAACTGCAAGTGGGTGCAAAGTCACCAAATTTTCTTTCTCACCCAGAAGAGGAGAACGACAACTCCAATGACAATGGCAACTGGGGCCCACTTCCGGATCAAAGCCTGCAGTAAAGAATGACATAAGAGCCATTTAGGTAAAACAGATAATCCAATTTAAAAGTATAAGCAGCTCAACATATCGATGCACTGCTAGATGTAGTCAAGCACCAGACGAAATATAAAACTAGGTTCATAGGCCGCACTGTATTGTAAAAGACCTTACGCAGAACTAGACTTCGGTATTATGTACACAAAGTGGCAACCCTTAAACCTACATGCTCGTAAAACATCTATTGTGTCTAGTTGAGATGCTGCTGCAATATTTCAAATGCCAGGTGAACCTCGAGACTTACTCCTACCGAGTACCAAGGTAATCGGGAAACAATGCAAGATCTGTTTCTCTCGAGTGTAGCATTACTCATACCCAAACCCATCAAAGGCCGCTAAAGTGTGATGAAGATGTTGCCAAAGAAGGTTGCATCATTGACCAACATTCCAAGGGTAATAATCAAGATACCTAACAGCAGTCCAAAATAAATGGACAGTAAGAAGCCCAACTCACATCCAGTGGTGATCCAAAAATTCAACTCAGTGAGGGCATAACTTAAAGAACGGTGTTTTTTTTTTTTTGTTCATATTCAAGCGCTCACTTTTTTACTAAGTATGCCCACTTGTACAAGTCTCTATGCATATTTACAAGTACCTAATGCGTCAGAGAGTTGTTCTTTACTAGTATCCTTAAGGTGGAAAGTGTAATTTTGTGGGAGAACAAATACGATAATAGAAGAAAAACACAAAAATATAAGGGTACTAGAGTAGAGGTTTTTAATATTTTTTTAGTGGGGGCACAAATAAAATAGTCGGGAAACAAACAAAAGTACCAAGAGTATTTTACATTTTCAGTGGGGGCACTGCCCCCCACTGGTCCTATACTGCATCTGTGCTCCTGCTCATATCATCCACCATTTTTACCCCGTTACCCTGTACTTATGATACAATTGTACTCACTGAGATTTTGTTTCTGGCAACTAGAACCAATCACTTCAGGCCTACCTGACACAAGTTATTATACTTGCAGAACATCCATTAAAAATAACAGTGTGCCCTTTTTATTCACAGCAGTTACCAATATGGACTAGTTCAAGTAGCATTCTTATTGTTTAAAAGAAAAACTTCATAAGCTCACAATCGTAGGCACAAAAGCACATATCTGCTGAACAAGTAGATTAACTCCAAAAGCATGTCTCAAATAGAAGCTATGAAAAATCTGAATGTAATAACGTGTAATACTATGCAAAAGAACCAATTAGTGATGCTACACAAAAGGTTAAGATAGCCAAATCTAGAATACCAGGTGTATCGTCTAAGGATCCAATTAAACTAACCTGTTGATTTAAATCTCTTGCTTTATCAGCATATATGCGAGATTCTGAAGTTAAGCGGCTAGACATTTGGCTGACCTCTGCAAAGAAATGATATTGATTCTAGATAAAATCAAGAAGATTATGCAAGATATATACTAGGATAACACGAAGAGGTAATGCACAATAATTAGATGTAAAAAAATAAAAAAACCAACTATAGAAGGGGGACAGCAAGAAGCCAGTAAAAACAACAAAAAACAAAAAGAGTAATAAAATAAACGCAAAAACGCTAATCGGTGCTCCACTCTCTCTCCCCCTCCCTCCCTTTTCTTAATGATGTGTGTCTTTAATTTGTCCAGGAAATCTTGAGGCAGAACAAACACAACAAAGTCACTTCCATACTTAACTTTGCCATTTTGCACACTTGGATATATAAGTTGTCCAACAATCAAATCCAATTTCGAAGATAGTTCAGATCACTGACTTGGCAGTACATCTCCAATTTTTTTTTCATCTACAGTATGCTCAGACAAGATTTAATAGCTATTTCAATTTGCAAAATTTGTTTATTTTTGTTTTTTTTGGGATTGGGGGTAGAGGTTCGTTAGAGTGGGGTCTTTATTTAAAGGAAACAAAAGAAGGATGGAAAAGTTAGAGAGGAGGGAAGTTATCCACTGGGAGAAAGGGGGATGTGTTGGGAAAGGAGGTGTGTAACATGGGAGCTACATGTTGAAAGAAATGGGGGGACAAGAAAGAAAAGGTAGAAGACAGCAACAAATGCAAGCTGTAACATTTACCTTAGGAATTCGGGTCACATATCAGAGTTTATTGTTACTTCAAAAGATCAATTTAGATGCCCTCCGATATAGCAGTGGGCTGATTTTCGTACAAAGAATCAGCATGTTCCAATTCCATAGTGGCCCGTAACCATTCTTAAGGCCGGTTCTAAGATGAACCAGATCAGTTCGTCGCTATTAGAACAAAAAATTTAAATCTTTACAACTTTGAAACTAGCCCAACACTTACAAACTAAACTTAAGAGAGTAAAAAATTGCAAATCATCAAGTTTTAGAGGTGTCGCTAATGATATTAAATAACTAATGATTGCAACATCAGATCCTAACACTAATGCTAGATAGTCCCACTCAAGAAAAAAAAGAGTGGGTGCGGGGAGGGAATATGGAAAAGGCCTTCCATGTCAAAAACTGAATCACCGAACCTCCACTTCCTAACCCTTTAATAGTTACATATATAGTTTTATCTGGAGATTGCAGTTTAGCAAGAGATACATAAAGTCAGATAGAAAAGAGAGAAAATGATGGAGAGAGAGAGAGAGAGAGAGAGAGAGAGAGATAAGAAACTTTCGATCACGTGAGAATTTTTTTATTTACAAATTTAAAATGTTTAAGCTGCTGCATAGCAGCACATGAGAGAAAATCCCATCTTGATGCATAATCATAGTTCTACCGTCATATCCAATCTCTTAAAATTCCACTTTTACCTTTTCTAAAGATGTTCCCTTTTACAAATTAGCCAATTTTCTATATTGCTCGTGCTGAAGCAATTGATTTGGCTGCCTTCTAATTTACACGTGTTAAGTTTTTTCCTATTTTCTCTTTTTAAGAAACTTTCAAGGCCTATTAGACTCTCAAAAGAATGCTAATTGACTTTATGAAGAATTTTGAACATATATGGTATTATTGGACTATCCTCTCTCTTTCGTCTTCTTTGGACATTTGGAGCATGACATAAAAAAAATAGAAAAGAAAAGAAAAGAAACAGATTAAGAGTTTTTACTGCATCAGGCTCATGATTGTGTGATGCCTTCTAATTCAAAGAGGGTGTTTCAGGGGGGTGGGGGAAAATGAAAGGAAGGATGATCTTGTGGCATAGAAACATTAGCAAATTTAGCACACACAAAAAGAACCTAAGCAGAGGCTGCTAAAGCTAATTTCTAGGTGGTCTGTCGTCCAGGAAAGTCCTCATGTCCACCTACATTGCTGCCTTCCCCACAACTAGATTTGGCCCAATACGGCAGATCATTCCCATCAATAGGTGACCTAAGCTATATAGAAGATCCCTAGAATCCAATAGATTGATATTAGATAGTCCAAAAGGAAGGATGATCTTGTGGCATAGCTTTATGCTAGTACTCAATGGAAACATTAGCAAATTTAGCGCACACAAAAAGAACTTAAGCAGAGGCAGCTAAAGGTAATTTCTCAGTCTGTCGTCCAGGAAAGTCCTCGTGTCCACCTACATTGCTGCCTTCCCCACAACTAGATTTGGCCCAATACTGCAGATCATTCCCATCAATAGGTTACCTAAGCTATATAGAAGATCCCTAGAATCCAATAGATTGATATTGGATAGTTCAAAAGGACCTTGGAAACAGAATCCTGCAACAAAGATCTCTTCCTCAACCCAGATAGTTTTGGCATTTTTTTTAACCTGTCAACTTATTGGTCATGACCAAGGAGCACTTACACCTGTAAAATAAAAAATTAAGTGTCCTCGGGTCTGATGAAAATTTCCCTCCAACCATTGTGCAGCCAAGGTGGATTGTACTAAGTACCAAGAGTGCTGATAACATTTAGCGAGAATATATTTTATGAAAAAAATGCTGCATCTCTAAAGTGAAATGGGAAACGTATATAAATTCTAAGAATACCCTTCCTTTGTCAATATGACTCTAGAAAAGCATGATGATCAAGTTACGCAGTATTAAGCTCACTGTTGGAGAATTGAGCATTTTATCTTCATGGATACTTCTAAAACATACACACACAAAATATCAAGCAAATTAAGAACACCAATTTACTTACGGTCCAACTTTTCACCAACACCCAGAACTTCCTGTACGTTGCGAGTCATAATTTGGTGAACTTCATAGAGCTCGTCATTCAGCTTCGCAACATTCCGCTGAGTTTGAGTGTCCTGGTACAGTTTCTTTGTTTTCTGTATGAACGTATCTTTGAAACAAAACGGAGAATGAAAACAAAATCATATTCAACATATGAGGAAAAATCAAAATCGAGAATACAATAAGAACATGTAAGGAATAAAGATTGTACGATGTACCAAATTTTATGAAAGCATAAGGCCTGGCAGCAGTTTCAATTTGACTCCCATTAACCCGCTCAAACTCATTCTTAAGGTCTTCCAGGTACTGAAAGGCAAGTTTCTTTGGATACGCATGATCACACATGGTCAAATAACAAACACGTCCTTCAATAATGTAACTAAGAACTCAGGTTAAGAGAACATTGAATTGACATCCACAAATGGTGCACTTTCAAGTAGGATAAAAATAATATTACCAGAAATCCCAATTTATAGTGAGGAAGAAAATCAAGATAAAAGCTGAAACCGAATGCTTGAATATAGGTTGCAAAACACAACTGCTAAAATAAACAAGTTGTGGAATGTAGATATTGAATTGGTCCTTTACCATTCATCATATATGCTCTGTACATATATGTTCTGTACATAATTCAGAAGCCTCATCATGCATATGCATGTATAAATGTAAGTTAATTATCATGGGCCAAATTGCCCGAACAATGCTATAAGCAGTAACATTTATTTACATTTTTCCTCTAGTATATTGGCCAATGACCAGTATAGTTGGGAAAAGTAAATCTGATAATGAACTCTTTTGAATAATCAAATATGCAACTTAAATGTTTTGGCATTCAATACCAGAAAGAGGAAGGCAGAAGTGCAGAAATGAGAATTCTCACCCCTTGCCACACCTCGACCATGTATTAAAAGGGGATTTTTTTCCCTCTATAAGTGAGAAAAAACTAACATTAGGTGCAAGCATTAGCATGTGAAGATGGCATTAAGTCGCAACCAACAAATTCAACTAGGACTGCAAAAGGGAGGTGGCAGTTAGGTTGATCGATGTATGAGAAGGTTCCTTCAAACACTTTCATTGGCCCCTTTTTGATTCATTCTTATCTGCAAGCATCTTCCTTAATTGGAGCCACCATGTGATAACACAATAACATCACGTTCATGTTGCAAAGCTTTACATATGTACCAGGAAAGTGCAAGAGTATTAGATAAAGAATCATGCCATCATTGAGTGAGCAATTATTATAAATTATCACCCACAAAAGAAAAAAGAAAGAATGATTAACATTATCTTTCTACATAATCAATTAGTTATTTATGGGTCTCATCCAGATCTCAGAAAAAAGAAAAAAAAAAAAAAGGAAGAACGTCTTCAAAGCTACAAGAAATGCAAAAAGGCACACAAAAAAGCACCTCTGCAGTACTACGTGCATTCCGGGAAGATAGTTTAAATTAATAATTGACAACAGCTAAATGGCTGTGAACTCCTTGCATATAGAAAAGAATAAGAAAATGCGGAGGGAAGATTTCCTAAGTAAATGCCAAGGATACTGGAAAATGTATGGGCCAGTTTCAATTGACATTCTCGAAGGCTCATTCTGGCCTCTTGAAAGGTTCTTGAATAAAGCCTTGACTTGCTGTTTGTAAAATTCAGCATCTTGAAAAAGACGGGCATCATCCAGTCCTTCTGCTAGTGGAAGCCCATCAGTAACACGAGCAATCATTGTGAGCTTCACCATATTTACTTCACAAGCTCCCAGCTGCACAAGATGCACAAATACATTACCGACGCAACACTATATCTTGAGAAGAAGGTGCATGTAAAATGTAAATAATGATCAGGATTACAACACTATTACACGTGCAATGGATTTTACACATTTCAGATAACACTCATGCAGAGAGAGAGAGAGAGAGAGAGAACATTGGCTCAGAATCTTGTTCTAACACTTTTGATTGAATTTTGTAATAATGTCTAGAAAGGGACAACAATTTGGAGGAATGAATCTAAAGTATTGAATAGTATTAAGGGGTAGATTGTACACATCAATTTTATACAGACATAAATGGAAGTCTTTGTTGTGCTACAAATTTGCAAATGCTCTCACTGAACATCTTCAAATGCTCTCTGAAATGCAAAAACACATTTATTTCTTTGAAACCCTATAAAAAAATAATATGTTACTTGAAAATTTGTTTGAGCATTTCTTTGGAAATTGGCTTTGAATCCATTCGGTGAAATACCAAATGTGGGACCTTAGCTTCCATTTTAGGCTTTAGACTGGAACCCTTGTTGTCTACATATTTGAGTTCACCTTTTTGGGGATTCTATTATTGAAAGGTTCTAAAGAAGGTTAGTCATTTGAAAAAAATATTTATCCAAGGGAGGTAGGTTTTAAGCAAAAGTATTCTGTTGTATTTGCCTAATTACTTATGTCTTTGCTTCATTCCTCCAAAAATTGCTAACAGACTTCCTTCTTATTGAGTTTGGAGAAATTTTCAAATATTATTGGGTGAACTGGGACACAGTTTATCCTCTTATTAGAAAGGGTAGTCTCTAGAGATTAAAAGGCTTGAAATTTTCAAACAAGCTTGATTGGATCAAAAGGCCCAATGAAATGACTTTTTAGTATACCAGAAAAATGCACTTGAAAATCATTGTAAGGAGTGGATGAACCCACTTTTAGCTTGAAAAGTAAAATTTTAAGGTGTTGTATACCCATCTATGAACCATCCTTGGGCTTTTTCAGAGTCATCTTACTAAAAGTGATTAGTTAGGTATTAATTTGTTCCTCACTTAATATCCATTTCTTGAAAGGAAAAAAAAGTAATAATCCTCGCCCAATAAGTGTTGTAAACCAAACAGCTGAAGAAATTTGTCACCAATAATGTATACAAATGTCATAAGTAGCACTAGCAAGTAAGCAACCTGTCTACCGTAGAATTTTGCTTTAACGCCACTCATAAACCCGAGTTCAATTTTGCTCCAAAATGTGATATCTACATTGCAGTCTTATAAACTCAATTCAAATTAGATGTTATCTAATCTCACTTAATTCCTAAGAAAATCCCATTTTTACATGAATCAATGAAGAAACCGCGCAAGTCAAATTTAGAACCAATCACATCACTCCACACTTGGCAAATTTTGAAATGATCGCCTCAGATATAAGATAGATTCGAACACGATTAGGAAATGCAAAAAAGATGTGCAGATTCTAATCCTTAGAATTAAAGAGCAGATCACGAAGATGAAAAGGAAGTCACGAGATGCTACATAAACGAAACGAATACCTCTTGTGCGCGTATATCCGCCTTTATATACGAATTGGGATACGTATACGCATCGTAGCTCAGATCTTCGCTTTGATTTGTTATTCAAGTTGAAGCATTCGGCCTTTTCTTTCGAATTCAACGATTTGATCGCCGGTTACATAAGGCTTTTGCTAAAGAGAAGGTTAGGGATATTGCCCGAAAAGAAAACGGTTTAAACACCGAGGGCAGGTTTCCTTTGTGGCATGTTTGATGTTTGATTGATTGGATTACAGGATTGAATTATGGGAGTGTTTTTCTGCTCTCAGCTTTAAGTTTATTACTACTACTTTTAAAATTAATAAGTTATAAAAAATTTTAAGCACATATCATTTTTTTTTTGGTTATAAATTACGATTATTATTATTTTTTATTTTATTTATAAGTTAATATATTTATTAAATATTTATAATTTTTATTTTAAATTATAATTTAAAAATTATTAATTTCGTGAAACACTCTCTATATATTTTATGAAATCATATTTTTTATTTAAATTTTACAAGTGGTTAAAGATTATATATTTATTTGATAATTAATTCGACAAAATATAAAATATATAATATTTAGAAAAATATAATATTAATAATTCATTCACCATTAGTTCTATAAGATTATTTATCAAATGAGATTATATGTCTATTTATTATTAATTTAATTAATTAAACATGATCTTATAATTTATACCTATAGATTTATAAATGTGATAAATTCTATCTTTTTAATATTATAAATCTTTGTCCTCGTTACTTTATTATCGTGATTAGCATAAGCCATATATAAATATTAATGTGTACCTCATCTATGCACGATTGAATATTAAAAATAAATAATATAAAATTTTATTATGTTCAATTATATTTTTATATATTAACGAAATTAAGTAATAATAAATTATACCAATAAATATTCATTCAAATTAGTTTTTAAAAAATTCAACCTAATTTGAATGTGTGATTTTTTGAGCAAAATTATAAATAAAGCATAGTTAATACGATATTTTTTAAGCATTTTTTAAAACAAAATGAAAAAAAAGAGTAATAAACATGTGCTATGCACAGAATTATGAAAAGATGTTATGGTTCTATTTTATAATACTTAAATAAGCTTACTTAGTAATAAATATGTAATAGGTTATTTTTATATTTTATATCACCTAGATTCTCATTCTCACATTTTTTAATCGGTAGTTAATATTTTGCAATTGTGGTCTGACTTTTTAAACTTTTTTATAATTCCTCAAATTAAGAAATAATACATCTATAGTTGCGAGAAATTAGAAAAGAAAAAATTAACAGAATATAAAAAAAATTTGAAATAAAAAAAACTTGTAAAAAATATAGTTTGCTCAATTTGTAATATTTTTTCGAACATATTTTTCGAATATTAATGAAAAAGGGAACTCTTTTTTATATGTATAAATTTCTTTTAATGATTTCTAAAAAAACTCCATTTAAATTTTAAATATAAAAAATTGGCAACTCCTTTTGATAAATATAAATTTCTTTTAAGAAATATTCACTTATCAATAGGTATAAATCATTAATTATGAGAATAATGAATTGAATAATTAATCAAAAATCCAATTTTGGACCTTGTATTACATTGTCCACCTTAATTTTTTAGCAACCATTTTTTGACAATTTACCGCAATATTTGACGGTACTCAGATAATTATTTTAATGACTTTTCTAATGATTCCCATATAAATTTTAGCCTTTATTATATTTAAATATTAAAATTTATCTATATTCACTTCAATTAATACTAACCACACAAAACTAATAAATTTTACTATAAGTTGTATTCGGATATTTAAATTCGTCATTGTTCATATAATTATACTAATAAAGACTAATGGCGTTACAATCTAAAAGTACATAAAATTTTGGCCACCCCTGTGAATTGAGTTAATGAATACACCGAGAGTCATATAAAATTACGAATCACGCTTAGGGCCGGCCTAAAGTTTTAGGGTTCTAGACGTATTTTTGAATTATGGCTCTCATAAATTTTTATGGATGAAAATTTAAAAAAAATAAAATTAACTTCAAGGTTTTTTTTTACATAAATTCAATAAGATTTTTATTAAGATGTTATTCTTGTGTCTTTTAATTTTTTTATTTATTTTTTGTGAAAAATGTAAAAATCTAAACATATTTGATAACTTGTTTTGTTTAGAACTTAATAAGATGTGTATTTAATGTTAGTTTTTTTTTTTTTAGAATTGTTATTTGGTCAAAAAAAATAGACAAGATTTTTGATTTTTTTATAACCAAATAACCATTTTATGTTTGACGAGTAGAGAAAATTACAAGTCATAGAATTTTTTAAAAACTAAATAATTTATAGTTACAAATATAAAAAATAAAATAATTTCATCAAATATCAATTAAGATTTATTTTTCTCACATTTTATTCAATAATATTTTTACAAATAATTCATAAATTTAGAAAAGAACAATCTAATATTTTTAAGTGATTTAGCACTTTTACAAAAAAAAATTATTTTTTTAAATAATATTTTTGAAGGACTAGATCTAATCTGAGCTATCTACTAATAAAATAATTTTATTTTGAGTTTGGTATTTAAGTGACTAACTTAAGTAAATTTTAATAAAGTTAAAATCAAAATAATTAGAGATCTTTTATTTGATTGAGACTAAGTTTTAAAAAAATAAACTTAGTATAAAAAATTTATCTAGTTTATGACCCTGTTTTTTAATAAAATTCAGGAGAGCCCTAGACGGCCGTCTTTCCGACCTATGCCCAGGGCCAACCCTGATCACGCTCAATTCCATACAAAAAAAAAATGAACAAGAAATTAGTACAAAAACCCGACCCAAAAATTTGACGTGGTTTGACAAATCATACCTACGTATACAGACGCACACTCTTTTATTATTTTTTTAAAATAATACAAGAATAATGAATAACCCTAAAACTTAAAAAAAAAACTCCAAAATATATATTGACGTATGTAGTCTTAATAGGCTTTATAAAACTATCCCATAACAAATTGATCGATTAGTCTACTAAATCGATCAATCAATTATCAATTCTAATCGATCTAACCATCAATTCATATTAGGCAACTTATAGTATTTTTGCACCCTCGTCTAATTCTTTGGTAGATTTTTTTTTCACTTTTAACACTATGTCCCTTAGAAAAATAGATAGTTCTAGCATAAAAATGAAAATTTTTATTTTAAAAAAATTTAAATAAGCAAAACACTTGTTTAATTAGAGTTTTTTTTTTTTTACCGTTCCTGGTGTTTGATTTTTTCAAATCAATTTTAATTTGACTTTTTATTTTTTTTAAAAACTAAATAAGTAAAAAAGTACTCATTTAATTAAAGCTATTTTGACCATTATTAAAAACAAAAAACAAAAAACTAAAACTAAAAGAGTGAAAGTACATTATTCAAGAAGTACTTTTTTTGCTAGGTAAAAACTGGAGAATTGAACCCAACTCAAATTAAAATTTGGAAAATTTCACAGTCCTAAGTGCAACTACATAATTGGTGATCAAGACAGCAAGGAGGCGATTTGTTCGCTGGGCGATTCAGCTAGCCAAATCGCACCTCAATGATGTATAATTTGAATAGTAACGAGACGAGACGAGACGAGACGAGACGAGACGAGGCAAGTGATGAGCTCCTCTATTTTTGTATTTTATTTAATTGGGGTGAGAACGAAAGAAATTTAGTGGAGAATAAAATGAAAGTATAGAGATATTTCGAGAATAGTGTTTATAGAGCGATAGTAATAAAAGTTATAGATAATATAATAAATAAAAAATAGTAGTTGATGAATCAATCGAGCTAAAAATACAAAATATAAAAAAATAGAGAAAAATTAAAAATAAATATAATATTTTAAAATTTTGAACTTATTATATTTAAAAAAAGATATTTTCTACATATATTTATATTAAAAATATTAATTTTATGTAATTGAAGACGGAGAAAAAAAATAAGTTAAAAAAGCAAATATCATTTTTACCTCATTTATTATTAAAAATAAAAAAAATTTATACATACAAAACATTCGAAAACATATAAATAACCATTTCTATAGCCAATTCTCAATTACAACGAGGAATGCACATTTTGAACCTAACTTTTCTATCTCTGTCTCATAAAAAAAATTAAGTATAAAAAAACACATTTTAACATATATGCCCACATACATGACGAAAGATATAGTAATTATGTATTTGTTAATTTACATATATTTTTGTTATTTTTAGTTATAATTAAAAATGAGTCTGATAACAATTGTTAATAACGTTAGATACGTTGTTACTATTAATTAATCATTTTTATAAAATTAAATTATATTTAAAGTATCTTTTTTTATGAGGAGTACAAGGACAGCGGGAATGAGAGAGAAAAGGAGGGGAGAAAGGGATTAGGAGAACTTGAATCGCTGAGCAAATAAGAAGCATATAAAGGTAAGACTACTGAGTTGTCAAGCTCCTCATATTTAAAGCGCCTTTAAGTTTGAATAATTGTCAGTACTATTGCAAAATTGATTGATCATATTTCAGTACCCAATTAATCTGTAGTGAGAAAACACTCATTTTAGTGTTCCTTGAAATTAAAATTGTGTGGGTTTTATTTTTACTCAAATTGTAATTTCTTTTTATAATTAATATTATTTTAAAATTGTGAAAGGTATAATTTATGTTAGCCCAATGGCTTTTTAATTTAATTTTGATAATTTTTATAATTTATTTTTTAAGAATAAATAGTTTTAAATGGATAATATTTTTATATTTTCAAAATGAAAATGTTAACACATTTTGAACAATCAAGTTGGCATCTTAACAAAAAAAAATGACTTTTATCTCAAAAAGTTCAAATACTGAAGAATTATTTAATTAAAATTTTTTTTGTATTGATTTTAATTGAAAATTAAGTCAAGCACTTAAGGCAAAGTATACTTGAAACTTATCAAGTGTATCAATACCAATTGATCAAATACTTTGATATCCGAACTGTTTTTCAAGTTGATCTCCAGATACCAAAATATTAGTGTCAACGCAAACTAATTTTGTGTCAACATAAAAAGTGCCGAATTACCTAGGACTCGGTTTGAGTCGACACAAATTAATTTTGTGTCGACACATAAGTGATCCTCACTTTTGATTTTCGAAAGTTTGGGTCGGCACAAATGAAAATTGTGTCGACACAAAACAATCGAGACCTCCTGCGATTTTTGGTGTCGACCCAAATGTCTCGAAGCCTGCCTACAGAATTTTGGTATCGACCCCAAGATGATTTGTGTTGACACAAAACTACCGAGATTTCTTGCAGAGATTTAGTGTCGACACGAGAGACAAGTTGAGTCGACACCAAATGGTTTCTTCGGATGCTGAAGTTTCAAACCAGTTGACACCAGATTCATTTCTGTCGACCCCAAAACGTTGGAAGGTAAAGTGCAGAATTTGTGTCGACCCCTCAGAACATTCGTGTCGACCCAACTATTTGAAGAACCCTACCCTAGACACGTTGTGTCGTCACCAAAGATATTCGTGTCGACCCTAAAAATGGGAATTCAAAACACGACAGATCTCAACGGTTGAATTTTTGGCATTTATTGCCCCCCACCTACCTCTAATGGTCAAGAACTCACAAGAGTTTATATAAAGAGTTACTTCTCAGCATTTAATAGATAGAGAGACTTGCATTTACTATTCTATTGCTCAAATTCATCTAAGAAATCATCAAGCTCATATTTATTGCTGCAACTCATGTTCTTGTTCCTCATTTCTCTTTATTATTTCATTTATTGTAAATTAATCTTGTAAAGAGAGTGAGTGTTCTTTATTCATTACATCTCATTTATTGTAATCAAGGGTGAGTCACCATGTTAGCCTTTGAGTGAATGAGTGAAACTCATCAAAGAAGAGTTCAAGAGAGATTAGAAGAAAACATGAACTTGTTTTCATAAGATCTTCTTGAAGTTGTAACAGGCTTGTGAATGTGTCCGCAAACATTTCGATAGCTCAAGTGAAATTTTGAAGTTTGTAAAGGTTTTGAATACGTCTGGAAGTATTTTGAATAGTGAAAATACTCAAGAAATATCTTGAGAAGTGGATGTAGGCTAAGATAAACCCAAACCACTATAAATCGCTGATATCTGATTTTATTTCTCTATCCTTCATATTTTAATATTTTTTTTAATTATATAATTGTATATCTTGCTTTATAACAATATTAAAAAAAATTTAAAATTTTTTTTAAATTTTTTATCTCGCTAAAAGACTCAATTCACCCTTTTTTAAATTGCCTAAATCTAACAATTTAAAAATCAAACCACTCTATTATCTCGTTTTTTCAACTAATTCAGTTTCAGGTCATGATTGGCAAGAAAGCTATAATTTAAAAAATCAAATCACTCTATTATTCTTGTTTTTTTTTTTTTTGCAACTAATTCAGTTTCAGGCCTTGATTGGTAATCTTAGTTTTTTAAATTTTTTTTTATTAAAAATATTAAAAAGTTAAAATTATTTGTTTAGTAAAAAAATTAAAAAATTAAAAAATTAAAAAATTAAAATATAAATTCTTAAAATATTTTATTTATAAAATACAATAATACTTCTTATTTATAATTTATTTATTATCACTATTAACTACGTATAATTATTAATATATATCAAATATATAGAAATATAAAATTATTCACTTCGACAAAAAATAAAAAAAAACTTTTTATTCAAATAATTAATTTCAATAAAATTACCTTAAAAACTAAATTACCAAATAACTTCATTTGAACTTAATTTAATTTTTTAATTAAAATTTTTTTTAAAATTAGTTGCCAATTGCAGCCTCAGTTTAAAAACTTAACATTTTAGTTTTCTTTTTCTCTTCAAGGGACAAAAATAATCCCAAGTGTTTAGGATAACATTTTAGTTTTCTTTTTCTCTTTAAGGACAAAAATAATCTCAAGGCCAAGGTAAGGGGGTTGCCATGTCTTGGTAGATTAGTAGTTGTGGTCATGTATTGTGTGTGGATCAGAGGTTAAAAATTTATATATATATATTTTTAATATTTTTAATTATTTTGAAAAGAATACAAAAAAATAAAATTTTTGATTTTTAAGTCAAAATTTAGAAATAAGTCAAAATAAGTCAATAAGTCAAATTTTATGTTGTTTATTTTCGTCTTTAATAGATTTTTTTAAATCTTTTTTTCTCAAAATATTTATTAAAAACTTTTTTAGTTTATCACATCGAAAAAATTTTAAAAAATAAAAAAATTTAATCAAAAGTTTAAAAAATTCAAAAAAGACAAAAATAAGCAAAATCGTGGCATTTAGCCCAAAGAGGGCCTTTAATTATAAGAGTATTTATATAGTTTATCATATTTAATTCTATATGCAAAATGTTAAACCAAACAACAAACAATTTAACCATAAGCTATTCTTCTGCCAACCAAATACATAATAACTTATACTATTAATTCAATTTATAATAACTCCAGAACTAACAAACCAAATGCACTATTAATTCAATAAATTTAATTGTTCAATCAAACATGGCGCTATTCCATAGTAACATAAAAAAATGCCTCCTTCCTTGGATGACCAGTGTCGGAGAAATGATCGTTGGGCCTGGGAGTGGGAGCCCACACAGAAAGCATAAGAATGACTTTCTGTATTCCCACAAGGGTCAAGTGCCAGTTCCCCTTCCTGCGTTGTATTCGCCTACTTTACCCCAATACAAATACCAAGATTATCGATCGATTTATCATCTTCTGTAACCTAATCGTCCGATCCTTTTTCGTTTCTGAGAGAAGATGAATCGTGGTCGAACCCGAAACGATGGAAGAGATTCCAGTTCCAGAGGACGAGGACGAGGACGAGGACGAGGACGATCTTCACGTTCCGATGGTAGCTCTGCACATAATTACCGCCCTGTAATGTTACACATCCCTCTTCGTGATCTGTAATTCATTCTCTGATTCACCTTCTTCAACCTTCCCCTCCATAAGTTGATGCACTTTTTGTGCCGATTTTAAGCTTAGACGTGGAGCTTTGGGTAAACTTGGTTACTTTGTTTTTAACAGCATGGAATTCGTGGCATGGATGTGTAATTTGGCATTATTGAGAGAAAAAAAAAGATCTTTTCTACCAAATTACTTGTCTGGATAATCAAAGAGGAGAGAAATGATAAGAAATGAGAAGAAATTGAAAAATTGGGTTCTCTCTTAAAATCCCCTTTTTGAAAAATGATCTTTTCTACCCAGTTACTTGTTTGGATAATCAAAGAGGAGAGAATGATAAGAAATGGGAAGAAATTGAGAAAGTTGGTTCTCTTAAAATTCCCTTTTTGAATCTCTCCAAGATCAAAGATCGCATATTTTTTTTCAATTTAAATTATGCCAATATAAAGTAATGTAAATTTAAATTAAGGTTAGTTTGGTGGAATTACATAGCATACTTTCTTTTCTTTTTTCCTATGTAACCTAACCAAACAAGACAAGGGACTAAGAACTATAACCTCTCCTAATCTTTTATTTTATTTTCTCTTTTCACTTAAGTTATCCTTTCTTTTCTCTCATGGATTCCCAAACAGACTGTTAGCCCAAAGAAGTGTGGTTATATATTAGATGCTCATATGAACAGTATATTTTAGGAAATTGCGCAATTCATGTTTGTAAAAAAAAAAGCATGAATCCAATATTAAGATTTAAATGAAGCTTCTTTTGAGCACCTAAGTGGGACCTCTGCTCAATTACTGGAGAAGTTATTGCAGAGTTCAGCGTGATTGTCTGTCAACCTGCAACTAAACTGTACAGGACTGATAATGACCCGTGGCTAAAGGCACTCAATTATCTAATTTTAGTAATTTAAAAGTAAAACATAAAATAATATCAACAATTTAATAATTAGTTAATTGGTAATTTTTAAGACACTCAATTAAAAATATGACTTTTTTAGTTTGCTAATTTATGGAAGTTAAAAAAGATAAACAAAAAGATGATAAGAGTAAAAGAAAAATTATTTTTTTGTTAGATTAGTAAAATGAGAAGTAATATCAATGTTTTTCTTACTTTTTTACATAGAAGTTCGTGAGAGAGGAGAGAGAACAAAAAGGAAGGCCAAGATTATCTTATTTCAATGGTTAAATTTTTGACACCTAAATAAATGTCACATTAAGTTGAAAGTAATGGGTCTGTAATTGAAAAGATAGTGCAGCATTGGTTTCTAAGAAAAATCAGTTAAATTGATCTGAAGTCGGTTTGGACGTGTGCAAGGAAGAATAAGGCTAGAACTTGAAAGACATTAACTCTTCCCCCGCGAATAAGTTTTGTTTATGTGCAATACATTTTGTTTATGTGCAATATACTGATTTTCCACTCACGGGCATGATAGATAGTGGTCAGTTGCACATCTAAAGCCATCCCAAGGATCTGCATATTAATTTCTTAATCTGTTGCTTGGACAAAGTAGACTAATAAGTAGTAAGTTTTACATCCATTACTTGCCTTGGTTGGGTACATGAATTGTTGGACATGGAAACCAAAACTTGATTTGGTTGCTTGCTTTCGTGAATACTTTTTAAACTTTTTGCATAAGTTCTTGTTTGTCTTGTAATAGGGAGGATTATTAGTTTAAAGTGTAAAATACCTGTATCCTCAAAGACATTTATGAACATGCTTATATGTGTAACTTTAAAAAAAAAGTGATTGATCAAGAAATCATTATGCAACACATGACGTGTTATATATTTCATGACTTGGTAGAATCCCTTACATCACAACTCCAGTTCCATGCCTAAGTATAATTAGTGGAATTGGTTTTAATTCATGGTGGTTGCTGTTTGTACCCTTGTAGCTATGGGATTGCGGTAAAGAGTTTCAAAACAAAATTAAGCAGGGCTTCAAATAGCTATGTTCTCATGAAAAGTGTTCCCTTTACATGTATAGGCTGGAGCTGATGGCTCTTCTTCTAATGTCTCCTTTGGTAACAAGGGTGGAGTATTGCTTCTTGAAAGGCAATCTTCATGGCCAGAGTCAGTTGGTAGTGTGCCAGAGCAGTTTGGTCGCATATCTGCCTCAGATTATTTGCTTGGTGCCAAAGACACTTGTTCTGATGTAGAAAAGCTTAAGCTTGTGGAGAACTCGCTGGAGGATTGTCTGTTTGATTCGTCTGCCCAGCCAGATTTGAGGATTAAAGATCATAACAAATGGAGAACTAAGAGGGAGCAAACATTAGATGCTGGGGTGGAAACCCGTAGTTCATCACATTTTGATTGCTCACCTGCTCTTGATAATGCACGTACACTAAGTGAGCCTCCTCTGGTTGTTGGATCTGGCATTAAAGACATGCCTTCTAGGAAGGGATCCCAAAGCGAGCAAACTCCTCATGAGAAGACATCAGACAGTTCAGGGATTTCTGACTCTGTGGCTGTGGGAGTTCCGTATGACATCTGCCGAGTCAAAACAGGAAATGTTGTCATGCTGAAAGCTCCTTTACATGTTCAGAATAGAATAAAACGGAATGAAGCTAAGCGTTCTGTCGAAGTGAAAAATATTGATGAATTGAGGCCTGGAATGATTCTTTTGAAGAATTACATTTCCTTCATTGATCAGGTGCTACTTTGTGCTCTCTCATTTCTTTGAATGATACCTTTTGTTTCACTTTCTGGTTGGGGTATCAAGCCTGAAGAATTAATATCACCAAGTCTCTATTTTTTCATGTCCACTCTTTCATATTTATATTGTGATGAATAATGTTTGACTTTCCTGACAAGAATTCAGTCGAAACTTACATTAGAATGCTTCTAAGACTCTTGCCTCAAAGGATCTTCTAATAGCTCTCTCTCTCTCTCTCTCTCTCTCTCAAATTGCAACCTCATTTTGGAACGCTGAAAGAAATCCCATTTTGGCTTTCAGCTCATCTGAAATTGTTGGCCTGCAGTTAAGATTTTAGTAGTTAATACCGGATACAAATTGTCTGTGAACCACCTGTGAAGTTCACTTTATGCATATGCATAAAGGCCAATACCCACTGCTGGTCCTGTCAATTTGGGGTACTGTTTACATTTAAACTAAGTGAATTATCTTACGAAATAAGTTAGCTCTCTCTCTCTCTCTCTCTCTCTCTCTCTCTTTGTGTAAGAGTTTAATTTTGCGCTACCTTTTCCTTTTGATTGTCTGCTACTTGACGTTTGGTTACTTGTGTAGGTTAAAATAGTAAAGAAATGCCGAGATCTCGGCGTTGGTGCTGGAGGTTTCTATGAGCCTGGTTACCGGGATGGAGCAAAGTTGCATTTGAAGATGATGTGTCTTGGCAAGAATTGGGATCCTGAGACAAGCAAGTATATAGATGAACGACCAGTTGATGGTGCTATACCCCCCTCGATTCCTGGTGAATTTTGTCAGTTAGTGAAAGGAGCAATCCAAGCTTCTCATGACTTTTTAAGAGAACAATGCACGATGCGTAGTGTAGAGCACGTACTTCCGTCAATGTCACCAAACATTTGCATTGTCAATTTTTACACAAAGAGTGGCCGGCTTGGTCTCCATCAGGTTTGTAGATTCACCTCTCACTGCTCTCAGGACATTAAACAACTCTAAACCTTAAACCATCATTAACCCTGTATCACAAGTCTAGTTTTCTTGTCTACAGTCCATTAACCGGGCTGACTATTGCAATTTCAGATGCCCTTGGTTGTGCTATTTCCATTTATCCCTGATTTTGGATAGTTTAGCATGGTGAACATTGCTTGTGTTGTGCGAAGATGCTAAATTTTGTGGCTAATTGTATGGCTAGGATGGTCTTTAATGCCCGAATCATAAGTAAACTTGCTCGATACATGAATACATGATGAAGTTTAGTTTTTGTTGTCTGATTAGAATTCTCGCATAAATTTTCAGAGTTGGATGTATTTATATTATCTGACTGCTGGCGACAGCCATTTTTTTAGCTGTATAGTTTAGACTATCAGTTTATTAGTAAGATTGCTGCAGATTCTTGCTGTGCTGTAGAATACTAGGTAAACTTTCTATGTTTTGCTGCTGCAGTCTTTGCTACTGTTTTCCTCAGTGTCTTTGTCAAATCAATTCTAGTTTCCACTTACTCTTTGGAAGATCCCTGTGATATTGTTTCTTCTTCCCTTTTCTTAGGATTCATCAATATTTATCAACAAAGAATGTTTGCATCCAGTACTCCTTTGATGCGTGTATGTGCTCGTTTTCAGTATTTTCTTTCTTTCTCTAGTTGGGTGCTTCCCTTTTAGTATTGAGAAGCTGATGCCAAAAATTCAAATTTAAATTCTCCCAAACCTCCACTCCTAAAAGACTGCAACTTGCTGAATTTTAACATGGCTAGTTGACTTGAAAGTATTTTATCTACCAGCTGCTCCCCCAGTAAGTGGTAGCAGCATTGCAAGTTCATGGTTCTTGTATCGTCTACACAATCAAAGAACGGGAAATTAAAGGTTGACATGTCATATTTTCCCTTCATGCAGGATAAAGATGAAAGCCGTGAAAGTCTCAGTCGAGAACTACCTGTAATCTCCTTCTCCGTTGGAGACTCTGCGGAATTCCTATACAGTGATCAAAGGGATCCTGACAGGGCAGAGAAAGTCGTACTGGAATCAGGAGATGTTCTTATATTTGGTGGGAAATCTAGACACATTTTTCATGGAGTGAGAACCATTATCCCAGAGACTGCTAACAAGGCCTTGCTGGAAGAAACAAATCTGCTCCCTGGTCGCCTGAATCTAACTTTCAGAGAATATTAACTAGTATTATTGTAAGTTTGTGGAAATCCATCGTTTTGGTAATACTTCAAACTTTCCTAATGGAATGTAGAAATGGTTGTTAGGGAAGTTCGGTATGAAATAAAGAATAATGAGTTCTGAGCCAGTAGTATAGGTATCTATGTTTGTAGATTTTGAGAATAATGGATAATTGCTTACCATGTGAAATGCCATTGCTGCTTTTTTACATATGAATAAAAGCAGAGCTTCTTCTGTCTTCAATGTTTGTAGAAATTGTCAGTGAATTCATCTGATCACCAAGGAAAGTGACCAAATGCACAGTATTAAGCTGTAAAATTATGGTTGATTCAAAAGAGCAATCTGAATAATCCAGAATCACTTGGTTATAAGTGCCTGATTTGACAATTTTGGGTTAGTATGACAATTGGATCTTCTGGACTTTGACTGGTAAGTAGATCTCTAATCACAAAAAGCTCTGTTTTTCAAATATACTGACATGCCATGGTGGGTGGCCATATCTTGAAAACATTTGAACGATTTACGCTTTAAAATACATGTTCCGAAATGTGGTATACCTTTGTACCAAAACAGTGAATTTAGTATTCCAAAGCAATCGCCAAAGCTTTCTCGTTTATTTTCTGAACTTTTTCCCATTGGAAAAAACCAAACATAATAAATAAAAATCTAGAGAAAATAGAGATTTGCCAAGACAATGGGAGAAAAAAGAAGTTATAGTACTTACTAGAAATGTGTTTTACATGAATAGGTTAAAAAATAATATACTATTTTACAGGACACTTGTCACTTGAAGAAGTACAGCCTAATATTGTAATAAGTAGAAGCCTTCTTTTATCGTATCATAATTTAGATCATGTGTGGCATACCACGTTCTCAGTCCCGTTTTTCGTACTAGAACGATTTGTGTTCCAGGTAACATAAGGGTGGCATGCCTTTTATGTACTTTTAGGTTGCAATGAATTAGTCTTCATTAGTTTCTTCTATGAAATTACTAGCACATTTCCCACTTTAGTTACTTCCTTTTTGGCAGCCAAACTTCAACAGTTACTGAACCCAAACTCATTTGCTTTTATCCCACCATTGAATTTGTTTAACGAACAGAAACAAAGATGCTTGGTTTTACAAGCAAAGCGACAATATCACCCACCCCCATCCAACCACCAACCTAATGCGCTTTGCTCTCAATGGTTGAATCCACTCTGCCGGACAGCATCGGAAATGATACAAAACTGAAATTATATTTCACTCCTGCCTAATGCTATATAAGCACTCATTCTTGTATCCCCTTCATCAAACACTATCCTGTGTTGGCGTGAGCTAAGAAAAATCAAGCATGCCATAAATCAATACAGGCAAGTTTCATTTTACATGGCTCAAACAGGTTAAGGCCAGGACAATGCTGAATCCCACAGTAGTACTCCAGGTACGAAATGCCATTGCATCTCTCCCTCTCTTTTCTGAAATATGAACTGCTCATGGAGTTTTTCTTCGGCTCTTCAGGAAGCTCAATTTGCTAAATGCGATCCATAAGAACTTTTTTTTTTTTGTGCATTCAGTCAAGGATAAAGAAATAATTGAATCATGTCTTCAAGAAAATAATGAAAAAGTTGAATCTGAGCTGGCTTATCTACGAGCAAAATGATCAAATGTCAGACTTATGGGTATGGGTATCATTGGGCCCAAGGAAAAGCATTTGCTTCTGTTTTAAGTGAGAACCGGGCTAGAATAGTACAGAAATCTGCAATTTTTAAGCTCCCAAATCATATCTATCTGAGAAGAAGTTTCCTTTTGACGTTTCTTTTTAAAAACAACTATTCACAATGGAAGAATTTAAAAACAAGGAAACGTGTTGTTGTGTCAGACACCAACGTTCCTCAACACTCCTAAAAAGCATGTTCAATATTTTTTAAATTAGTTATAGTTTTTATTAATAAATTTATAAAATTAGACACTTTTTTGATAATTTGCAAATACTTTGACAACGCTTCTTGTATTCTCCGAGAACGATCTATGCAACCATGTTTTGCCTTTTTTGAAATCAAAATCATCCACGTCACATGTTTTGAGATATTTGTAAAGTGAAAATATATAGCCTTTTTCCAAAATATAATGTTTGATTCTTCTCATTACCTTTTGAAAAAAACAACTAACATATTCACATATAATAAATATATAAAATATAAATTTTAAACATATTTTAGACATAATCGTGTCCTACATTATTTTTAAAATTACTTTGTCAACGTTTTCATGTATTGTTTGTATCAGTTGTGTATCCATATACTTGCTACTTATATAGTCATTTTGAAAACAGAAATATTAGTTACACAGATACCGAACATAGATTCGGACACACTCTTTTTACATAAAATGAGTCCTACACAATTATGAGGCTCATCTCATGTGAGAAGAGTATATTTAGATCTGTGCACGTAGCAAAACTATTTTTAAAAATTGTCTATGTTGTCATTAAGCCGAAAAAACATGGACATTCTAATGGGCTTTATGTATTCATTTTTGTTGATGTTTTCTTCTAAAGGACAGTCTGCAGAAACAACATTCAAAATAGGAACTTGGAAAGACTCCAACTAATTCTAATTCTGCATTTGGAGATTTAAAGAAGAGTGTAGTGAACTTTGCAAAGCAACATAGTATTTAACTCTCCTCTTTGTTTGCTCAAAAAGACCAAACCATAAACCATAATTGTTGCAGACTTTGTTCAATTAGCTAATACCCAGTTTCAATTTGTGAACAACTTTCAATGCCCAGGACGGTTAATCTATTACTATATGTAAAGGTAGCCTAAAAAGTTGATTTAAGCATTGTCACAATTTTTTTACTTCTAAAATTATCTATTTAACTGTCACATTCTTAATTAGTTAAAGGGATAAAGTTGTAAATTTATTATACAATAACTGTTTTTAAGTTTTTAAAAATTTTAAAAATAATTGTACAAGTGTGTGCCTCACTTCTAGTAAGAATATAAAATTGGGCAGATTTTACTTTACCCAATTTTGGTATAGGTCACGTGCATATTACACTTGAGGTTTCAAAATGATGATATAATAAATATGTTAATTTTGCATACTAAAACCCACAACTTACAAAACCTATCCAACATAAAGAGAAATGCAAGTCACCCATCTATGAAGGGGAAATTTTATTGACACGAAGGATTTGTTCAAGTGCACCAGTATTTTTTTTTTCTTTTTACTTTGTGAAATTAATGAAAAGGTCAAACTCCTAAATCTAATCCCTCCCATGTTTTATCCCATCTTCTTTATCGTCCTTAGCGTCAAACGGCCTTACACTACTGCTTGCAACCATGTCTAGCCCCTTCCCACCCTCTTTCACCTTCTTTCGAACCTCTTCCATTCCTCCACAACTACCCCCAACATTGCTACATATTTATAGAAAAGATTTTCCTCGAGCGAACCCTGTATATCGGTTTTATTTTTTACAAACAGAGAGAGGGCAGATAGGTGGTGAGCACGGCGTTTATAATTGATATACACCAGCCAACACCCCCCGTCGCCTCTCCCCTAGCTCCCCCTCCTCGTCTTGTCTTTTTTGTGCCATTCTTCTAATTAAATTTGCATTTGAACATTGTTTGATGAATTAGTGTTGAATAAATTGACATATAATTGATATACACCAGCCAAACAGAAGTCATTTGTTCGACAGGCACCAATCGAGTCACTTTCTTTGGAATTTTTTAAACAAAGTACAAGCAATTTTCGACCGAATCAGATGCAATTTTCGACACATTCCAACCAATCAGATGCATGTTATTTGGCAGGCATCGACCGAATAAATGGCGTTTGTGCGGTAGAGACAAACTAAACATTTATCCATTAAGAACTGCTAAAGGATAACAATGTGATAGCGGAAAGAGGAGGAGAGGGGACAGGGAAACAGTGGCAGCGAGAGTTGGGAAAGATGGTAGAGAAAGGTTTGGATAGGTATTTGGTAATTTTACATTCAAAATAATAATAAAAAAGAAAGAATAATTAGTCAAATGTCCAATTAGTGGATCTTTTACTGCATTTAGTCCATCTTAATTTTATTTCAACTCTTAGATCTATTGTTTGAAAAAAAAAATGACCTAAGTTCCTCTAATTTAATATTAAATGATTTTATAAATAAAATTACTCGTATTATTCACACATAGTCGGACCACTTTCTAGTGACCACTATCAATTACTTTTTGATGACTTTTCGGTAACTAATTTCTATAATTTTTCAACGACCCACAAATAGATAAATTTTACTGTTCGCACGTGCATCAACCATACATAATAGATAAACTTCATTATTAGCTCTATTTAAACAATAAAATTTATCTCTATTTATAAAATTATCCACTTCCCTCACTCATTTCGTTACCATGACCAGATAAAATATTAAATATACACTTTTTCTATATTCAATTTGTTATAAATTTAAGGGCGAGGGTGGTAGAAGTATTGATGTGGAATAATGGGGGTACATAGTAGTACTGAATATTTTAGTCTAATTTAATCTAATAAATCTTAAGAGTTAAAATTATTTTTGTTAACCCAAATATTGTATAATATCTTCTGTGTGGACCTTACACCAATAAATCCCACAAAAACGATGGGTGAACTCAAATAATTTTATGGTGTAAATAGAATAACCCCCTATGAAAAGAGTGAGCAATTGTTGAAGAGAAAAATACCTTTAATAAATTTTTAAATTTACAAAAAAATTTATAGTTTCTTT